>JBBPDA010000041.1:35629612-35649831 GCA_037974385.1 Arnoldichthys spilopterus | reverse complement strand
AACATTATTCCTTTGATGGTACATATGGCTACTATTAAACATATGGTTTTCAGATACTTAATATGTAAAATAAGCAGACTTTTCACTAAGTGTATATCCACTTTTGAGCTGTTAACATTCATGTTACTATGTTTGCTAATAGCTATGTTAGTTGCTTGGCTAACCCCAGCTGCATATCCATGGCAGCTATTTACATATGCAGCATACTTTCATATTTTATATAAGTATGTTGACCTCCTTTGTATTACTGTTTTTTTGGTTAGCAAGCTAGGTAGCTTACTAGCTGTACCATTCCAGTGGTACTGTTGTTGCCAGTCTTCGGGCATGCCCATTTCTCAAGATGACACAAACAGCAATTGTCAAGTGCTCCTGAGGCAGTTCTTTTTTATGTCATTATGCTAAACCTTTATATTTCAGAGTGCAATATTATTATTACATCAACTTTCCTATGCTTGAAACACTGTAGAATTTCTGCAGTGTTTGACAATGAGGTTTAGATGTTTTTGATGCCATATTATAGGGCTATGCTCAGGAACACACCACATTCTTTGGGGCATTGGTAATTTTTTCTCCAAACATGCCACAGCTAATAGATATCACAATGACTTACAGAGTCTGTTATAAGGCAGAGAGACTCAGGGTTGCATTTGTCATGGCTAGAGGTGGGTGACTTAGCAGAATGGCATTTGGAGAACTGGAAAAAGGGCATCCAATACTCATGGAGGAAATGTCCCTTTATATAGTGGCTTTCACTACACACCAGAAAACCCAGTTAAAATGGTTAAAA
Source organism: Arnoldichthys spilopterus (assembly GCA_037974385.1). Taxonomy (NCBI): domain Eukaryota; kingdom Metazoa; phylum Chordata; class Actinopteri; order Characiformes; family Lepidarchidae; genus Arnoldichthys; species Arnoldichthys spilopterus. The sequence continues at coordinate 35,649,044 of JBBPDA010000041.1, read as the reverse complement.
GTAGACAATGTGCAAATTTAACCAGAAAATAGGGAGCTTTAAATGTTGTCACTATCACTGCTAAGCTGGCACAATTCTTCTATTCTAGAGAAGAACCTTTAGGAACCGTTGAGAAGATTGGCTGACTGGTCTTTATCTCCAAGTTGCTTGTTAAACAGCCGGAGAATCCAAGCTTTTATATTTACCATTAAAAAAACATAACACGCTGTGATAACTGTAACTTCCCCAGAGTAATTGCAGGGTACGTAACTGGATACACATGTTTAAAGGACAGATTTGTATTAGCAAGTATGTTTTGAAGGTGTCACTCAGAGGTTGTGTCTAAGAAGGCAGTCCCTCAGCTCCTCTTGACTGGGGGCTCTCTGCTCAGCTTATAAGCCCCTAATCACCCACAGGTGACAAATGCTTAGTGCTTAATTGACTGGATTAGTCCTTAATTTCATTCTCGTTGCTCAACACCAACACCAGCTTTGACCTCCGTGTCAAAGTTGAAAAACCTCTCACATTTCTGAGACGAGTCTTTTTGAAGGAAAATGTGTGATCCAAACAAAATGCAGAGCCTATTTAGAGTGCAAATTTTTTATGGAATGTAGATGTTATGATTTAAATGTTTGCATTGACTTTAAAGGTGTGGTGTTGGACTTGAGCAATTTCCTGATCATGCTGTTTTTGGGTGTAGCAATGTATGTAGGTGAATGTGTATGTATTTACCCTTCTCCAGGCCTGCACAACTTTAATCTTTAAAGCAAAGGTGAGTAATTAATGATGGACGTAGTCATGCTGATACTCCTCCTTTCTTTCCCTTCACAGAAAGCTCTCGTTCCTTTGAAGTGTTGGCATAAGCTGGAAACCATCAGTGTGTATACCTGGACCTGATGTGTTTGCTTTGTAAGGGCTCATGCTGACAGAGAAAACATTTCTCCAAAGGACTGGGCAGCAACCCTGCATTTCTGTAGACCTCAGGCGTGTGCCTGCAGTATTTAGCTTTTAAGAGCTCAAAAGCTGGCATAGATGCTCACAGTGTGCTAACCCAAGACTGGGGCCAAGCACCAAAAAGGGTGGAGATTAGGTTGATGGGATGGGTGTTTGTTGGATATGTGCACACATGAGGATGAATGAGCTACTCAAGGGGCAAAATGTCACCATACACTCTTTCAAATAAAAGCACCAAAAGGAGTTATATTCAGGGGTGCCGCAGAAGAAGCCTGAAGTGAAAGTGATCATTTGTCATTGTGAACAGACTCAAGCACCAAAACAAAATGTGACCTCATCACACGTGCACACATGGAACACCAAGCAGCTATCAGCAGGGTTCGGGGAGCAGCGTAGCGGGATGGTACCTTGCTCAAGGGTACCTCAGTGGTGCCCTAGGTTAAACCTTCAACCTTCAGATCCCAAAGGCAATGGGGACCACTAGGCCACCGCTGCTCTGTATGAAGAAGCCTTAGATGGTGCCTCAAAGAAACACTTCAGTAAAAAAGAAGAAACTTCATGTATAAACAACCTCCACATAATGCTAAAAATCCATACCTGTTAAAGGTTTTGCTTAGAACCTTATGTCCAAGCTAAGAGCCACTGAGAAACTACACAGGAATCTTCTATGAGCTTCAGGAATGCAGGGACATTTGCTATGTTACCAGGTCTGCTTTAAAAGTGTAAAACCAAAAACACCGCTGACTGAGCACAGAAACTTCGAGGTCTAGCCAGGACCACAGACATGCACCACTTTTGACAGATCATAAACGGATCGCACAGACAGATGAGCACATAAGTATGCTCACACACACTCACCCATACACACACACACACACACACACAGGTCAGCTGGCTAAGTTGGCAGAAGATCCTGGCCTCTCCTACTCAAACACAGCAGAAATACCCTCACCTTGACCTGCTCATTTAAACATACCAGCCATTCCCATAACTGGCAAAAAGCACTAAGCAGTCGCACACATCTGGCTGTAGAAAAATGAACAAATAAACAAATTTTATACAGTGTATTCTTTATGCCTCATAATTTCCTCACCCATTCCTGACCTCAGTGTAATATCCTAAATTAATGGAAATGTCCAAAGACACATTCCTTAAATGATAAATAAGCGATGTATCACTTTACATCACTAATTACTCTACCACTGAGGTGTTCTGGAAATGTGTAGACGTATAAGTGAAGACAGCAGAATTTTCTTACGATCATTTTCTGAAACCATATGTGACTGAAGGTCTACATTTTTTTGACCCTAGAAAAATAACTAGAAACAATGACATTAAAATGTAAAAGAAACTTAATTACCTTCACTGTGTAAGTTCATTCTCTTAGAATTCCATGCTATTCTACTGAAAATGAACAGATTAAAAATTGCAATACCATAGAAGATACACTTTTAATGTCCCAAAGAACCTCCATAGAATGTAAGTGAAGTGAAAGTGACTCTTTGTCATTGTGAACACACTCAAGCACCACAACAAAATGTGACCTCTGAATTTAACCCATCACACATGCACATGTGAAGCAGCAGGCAGCCACCAACAGCACCCGGGGGGGAGGGTAGTGGGACAGTACCTTGCTCAAGGGTACCTAAGTAGTGCCTGGGCCAGGACTTGAACCTGCAACCTTCAGGTCTCAAAGGCAGTGTCCTAACCACCAGGCCACCACTGCCCATTAAAGATTCTACATCAAATTAATATGCAAAGGCTTTTCCTAGAACCAAACATCAATCAGCCAATGTATAATACTATTGAGTAGTTCCCCTCGTGCTGCTGAAACATGGGTGCCCATGACCCTTTCACTGAACTATCAGTTGTCCTTCCTTGGATCATTTTAGCAGGCACTAACTACTGCTTACCTGGAACACTCCACAAGACCTACCGTTTTGGAGTTTAGACATCACAACAAGGCCCATGTCAAAGTGACTCATTTTTCTTGCTGCCAGCACAAGAACTGACCAGTCACTTGCTACTTAATGTATCCTCTGACAGGTACCATTGTATTGAAATAACTAGATAGTCAGTGTTATTCACTTCACCTGTCTGTGGTGTTAAAGTTATGGCTGCTTAGTGTATGTCTAAGCCAAGAACCATTTAGGAGCTTGTGCAAGAGAGTGCAGGGCAAGGTAAACTTGACATGACCCTGACAGATTTTTTTCCACCAACCTAATTAGTTTGTCTGTGGTCTGAACCCAAACACATAAGAAGATCAGCCAGAAGTCGTAATGGTAAGATAAAGTAATTATACTGTGTATTAGTTGCATAGTGTATGTGAGGCATTTTGGACTAATTGATGATGTAGGATCAGATTATAATTATAATCGTTTTAATTCTATTCACAGGGACAGAAACTGACTTAGGCCAGTGCTGTTTCTGGTTGAAATCTGATCAGTATTCTTACTCCAAGAACTCTGATGAATATAATCTTGTATGTGGGCAGAAACTGTCTTAAAGCAAAATTCTTATGAAATCAGCAGATTTGAAAAAGGCACTGTAGCGCAGTAGCTTTGTATGCCTGAGTGCTGTGGAGCACTGTCCTGCGACCTCATGGCTCATGGGGGCGTAAAAGTTAGTTAACTACACAGTTCAGAATAAAAACGCACACACATGCACACCCACACACACACACACAAATTCACCGAAATGGAAAAAGGACAGATAATTACATGTCCAGCAGAAATATGGCCACCACGGCTTTCTTTCATTCCACCTCAAACGGTGCCGTGCTTCCGTTGTGGCACCTCAGACCACTGCACCATTTAAGGTGGAATGCATTATTCCTGTTAGCATTCCATTAGCTGTAGTCACTGTGGAAAAGACAACAATGTTCACTCTAGTTTTGTTTAATTCTTATTTCCAACCTCTTAAATCTCATCTTTCTTCAGTTCTGTCTTTCTTTTGCAACTGAAAGCTGGTGGAGGCAGTTTCTCTGCCATTGTGCTCGCTCACTTTATGTAGCATGTCTGCCTGACTAGCCTTGTAGAAGATGCATGTGCAGACTGTGCTTGGGTTAGTATGTACTGAGGTATGTAGGTAGGTAAACTGACACTGAATCATTTCATTCAGTAGAAATGAAATAAAGGGATTGGGAGGTAACTGCCCTGCAGCTGCCACAGATGACATTTTTAATTGTCGTCCAAGCCTTTCATTTATTCATTGTTCTCAGGATGTAAAGAGGATATACACATTTTATACCAATTTGGCATCATATACATATAAAATCATACCAGTTTGCTTTGATTTTGGCAAAGTTTAAACAAAAAGTAAGTTGAGCATCAGGTTTCATTTAACATGGGCTCAAAAAGCCAACAGCAGATTCAGCATCTGATTCAACACTATTCAAATTGAACAAAGTTCACTTTATCACAATAACCTGGAATTCCATTTCAGTTCTTGGCATTAATTTGGATTTGGATTTCATTATATTGTATTTTTACAATTTCACAAATCAGTATTTACTATGTTATTGTTTCATTGTTTCTGTACTTTGAATCTATGTCACTTTGCGGTTTCTTTTGGGCGTATTTGTTATTTATTTGTTTGTTTGTTTTTTGCTTTTTTAATGCAGTTTTATTCTTACAGACGTATTTGGAAAGTGAACTCCTCATCTCCCAGTGGTATCATTTCAGCAGACTTTTGTTCATTCCTTGAAGTTTGGTGGCCAATGTAGCAATAAAGTGTTGAACTTGAAAATCAAACACTGGGTGAAACATTCCTTTGATAAAAATTGCGTTTAGCACTATATTCAGCACAGTGTTACCCTTTCAATCCCAAAAGCTACACTCTGAGGGTAAGCTTCATAACTCAGGTTTAATTTACAGACATGATACGAATATCACACAGCAACCAGCATTGACCTAAATAAAAATACAATAAAGAAACTTTTTTTCAGTGTAGTCACTGCCAGTCCTCACTCACTGGCTAGTTCTTAGTTCTTCCCCTATCACATGATGCTTCCCACAATGGGAAGGTCAGCATTCTCTTCCTATAAATCACATGAAACGCCACAGCACTTTTCAAATTCCTGTTAACAAAACAGCTCAATACACGTGTAGGAGAACATTAAATGTCAATTATGCCATATGTCCGCTAACAGATGCTTATTCAGGCTAACAGGGTCAGGAGAGAGGAAGAGTCAAGAGAAAGCATGGCCAATTATGCTTTTCTTGAACTCCTGGACACAGATAAACTTGTCTTCCAATGATGGGGCCAATAATTAGATGGTTGCATCACTAAGGAGCCCAAGCATGCACAAAATATCATATATAAAAATATTCTATAAATTTAATTCAAAGTATTTTAAAAAGGTGATTTATTTATACTATAAACATTTTCTAATTAAATATTTATATTACTTTGTACAATTACAAAATTACAAAAAACAAAGATATAAAAATTATTAATATTCACAGTGGTATCAAAACTAGCACTTACATGTAATCAAATTAATTAGTTTAAGTTAATTAATCATTAGTTAACAGTAATGGTCTGTTTTCTTAATGGTAAAAATCTTTGTCTAATCTAAAAAAATTACAGCCATGTAATCTAACTGACATACACTCTGTTACAGCAAATAAAAACAGTTTTAAGCATGTAACAAAAAAACAGTTTATTAACTTGCTTGTAAACATAAAAACTCTATAAAAATATACAGTAGCTTATACTGTTGCAATACTAACTATAGTTATTTTTACTTAGAATATTTGGCCATAATAATAATAATACATAAATAAATAAATAAATAAATAAATAAATAAATAAATAAATAAATAAATAATAATAATAATAAACATAATAACAGTAAAAAACAGTAAAATAAAGACAATGTCTGTAAAATGAAGGTGATCATTTGTTCTTGTAAATATACAGTCTATTTAGGTAATTTAACAAATTAAAACACAGTACATGCACAGATTATTTACATGAATGTAACCTTAAAAACAGTCATTTATCATTCATGTTTGCAACATTTTGGCAGCAAAATAATGCTTTTGTTTATTTTGTTGAGTCTCTTGGGAAAAAAACATGACTTGTGATTGTCTAATTTAAATACATTGTAAATGTAATTGTCAAAAATGCAAATAATAATAAAGTAATAAAGTACCAGTTAAACACTTCTAAAAATAGGTTAAACACTGCATACAGCACTGCATTACACAGTAGGTATGAAAACACTGCTCAGGCATGTGGTTGCATTAAACAGTATCTGACCCTGGGATGAGTGGGGCATGGAACGGGTGAGTGCTGAAAGGCTCTGTGGAGGAGAGCAAATAAGAACCGAGGAGCCGAAGCTTTCTTTCAGTGCCAGAGATCAACTGTATGAATGTGGGGACTGTTCTGCAGCTCTCATCAAAAAGGTAAAATTTGCTTTCCTGCCCTGGCCAAAGGTTTCATGATGTTTTACATAAGCAAGAATAAAATGCTAGAAACGCACTGTTTCTGAATCAGTGGTGACACTTCAGTGTGTGGATGGTATTTATATTGGAGTGGAATCACGTAGCTGACCAAATGAAGGCTAAATTATAGCTTAACACGCAAGCAAAGACAAACAATATATGAATTAAAAGGTAACCAAGGTATCAAAGATGGTGAAGTGTTGTTAAAGCAATGCCTTTAGAGTGCTGAGGTGAGACCTTCTGCTAGACTGAAAGTACACAAGGATAAATTTAAGTAAACATTAATTATAATGTCAATTATATAATTATAAACAGGCAAAAAAAATATATATGATTTTAGCTAAGGCATTTCTTATTTTCATTAAAAAAACAGCTAGTATTTTTAGGCTACTTTGTAAAAAAAAAAATGGTGTCACAGAACTTTGAGTTGTATATTTGAAACTTCAAATGTAAATTTAACAGCAAATGTTTGTTTTTGCTATCCCGTGTCGACCAGAGGAGGATAGGTTCACCTTTTTGAGCCTTAGTTCCTCCCGAGGTTTCTTCATACAGCTAGGGAGTTTTTCCTGCCTCTGTCGCCTTTGGCTCTTTGGGAGCTCGGACCCGATTTCTGTAAAGCTGCTTTGTGACAACGTCAGTTGTAAAAAAAAAGCCCAATAGAAATAAACTTGACTTGACTTTTGCTCTGTTAACTTACTTTTAGAAGGTTCTTTAGCTTAAAATGTAAAGACAGCCCAGTTACTAACATTTTAAGTTCAAATATTTTTTTTTTATTTGCCTAATCAGCACAATGAAATTTAACAAATACATGAACCTGCCTCATACTGTAGGTCCCCCTTTTGCAGCCAAAACAGCTCTGACTGTGGTGCACTCTGTGTTCTGACACCTTTCAACCATAGACAGCATTAACATTTTGTGTAACAAGAGCTCCTCTTTGGGAACAGCCCAGACGGACAAGACTTCTCTCCCCAAATGCATTAATGACCCTTGGGTGCCCATGACCATCTACTGTGTGCCATGTCGTTCTGGAGATGCTCTGACTGGGTTGTCTAACCATCACAATAAGGCCCTTGTCAAAATGGCTCAGATCCTTACACTTGGCCATTTTTCTGCTTCCAGCACATCAACTTCAAGAACTTCACTTGTTGCCTAATATATCCCACCACCCTGACAGATGCCATTGTAACAAAATAACTAGTCAATGTTATTCACTTTACCTGTCAGCTGTGTTAATGTTATGTGCATTTTCTAGTGCCAGTGAAAGAAAATTCAATACAAGGCACCACATTCCACTTACAAAGAAATGTATTAGGTCTTTTTGATATTCAGCAGTGTCTGAATGGAACTCTTTGCATTACAGGGTGTGACCTATCAGCTTTGTCATGAAGATGAAGAGAATTGGCTACAAGGAAAAATACCTAATTGGTTTTTTTAGCTATTGTGGTGTGTGCACAATGTACTAGATACCTCTTGTCAAAACCATATATGCTATCTCTGCCGTAATACGTCAAAGAACACAATAAAAGCAGGTTATGGACTCTGTGGTGTTATCATTGACAAACACAGTGATGTGTAATGAGTTGTGTAGTAAGTTGCAATGATGAGATGTTCCTCCTTTTATTGTTAGCTAAACTAACAGATGGCTTCCAGCACAGTTTGCTAATTAATTAAAAAGTTAAACACACCTGGTTCAAGCCACCTGTGTAAGGCAAAGTGTTTGAGAAGGGAAACTACCAAACTGTGCTGGGCATTGGCTCTCCAGAAACTCAATTTTAAAGAGCAGTGGTGGCCTAGTGGTTAGGACATTGCGCTAGGGACCTAAAGGTAGCAGGTTCAAGTCCCAGCTCAGGCACTACTGTCCCACTACACTGCTCCGTGTCTTGGAAGTCGCTTTGGATAAAACCGTCAGCAGTATGAATAAATGTAAATAATCTAGCAGTGTCCCACTGACTGATGTACTCGATAAGTCAACACATATTTGGAGCCAAATGTCCTTTAGATTGCACAGATCTAAAGTAGTTCATCTAAACTAGTCCAATATCCTTTTAGGCAGTTTGGATTCCTCTGTACTTATGAGTTCATTGCACACAAACACTCCTGTGATTTGTGAAAACAGACCCTGTTTTCTAATCAGACTATTGAAGTGAAAGTTACTATCACCATAACATACCCAATCGCAAAGTGCATCACCATGAAATGTGGGCTCTGCATTTAACCCATCCATACATGGAACAGCAGGCAGCTAAAAACAGCACCCAGGGAACAATGTAGCAGGACAGTACCTTGCTCAAGGGTACCTCAGTGGTACCTTGGTTGAGGCTTGAACCTGCAACCCTCATATGTGCACAAGTCCTTAGCTTCTAGGCTACCACTGCCCATAAGGATTTGGTGACATGGTGAAGTTCTAATCATTTTCATCAAGTTTTGGGAATCTATTGATGGAAATTATTTATGAGGATCACGGTCATCTTTTGTTTGTTAGCAACATAGCAACATAAGCCTTGTGGCTCCAGAATTTTTTTGGCTGATCTAATATTTGTGGGAAAGTCCAAGTCCAGGCTAGAAGTTTCCAAACCCATTTTTATGGACCAAAATTTATGCACATGTTTGTGCTACCCCTTATTCAACAAACTTTTGAAAGAAACTTTTGACTGGCACAATGTTTTTACCTTAAAATGTTACCTTATTTTTACCTGTAAAAATTAACAAACCAATTTTATTAGTTTATAAACACTGATTTTTGTGCGTTGGCACTTACTTTACTCCGGGTCATGACATTAAATGGTTGAACTGAAAACCAACCCCTTGATCTTTCAGTTAGAGGCTTTTTAAATGAGGTGTGGCTGGGGGCATTGGTGGTGCATTGCAATTTTAAAGCAGTGAAATGGCATTGAGCTTTTGATCACTATATCCACATCTAGGGCTCTGTTTTAAAGATCGAACACAAAACAAAAAGTGCAAGGTGCAGCTAATTTGTGGGTGTGTCCAAATCCATTTTTCTATTTTGATGATTAAAATATCGACTTCATTTCAGGGCAATGTGCAAATGGTTGTCCTAACTTCTCTTAATTATTCAGAGGTGTGTTTTGAGCTTAATATGAAATAAACCAATCAGAACAGCACATCACCTCACCTACAGGGGCACTTGAGCTATGGTGTTTGCTATAATAACCTGACAAACCAGATCGGTTTTAGGTGAGAAAAAGAACCAATTCATGAAAATCATTCATGAGAGCAGCACTCTTCCACAAAGGCCTTTTCTTCATCACGAAGAAAGGTCTGAAATTTATGAGCAGCTTTATTTTCTTTACAGAAAATCCTTACATTTGTTTCATATTTGGCAGCCAAAACAACTGAAATTGTGGGTTATAGTTAATAGCTAGAATTTTTTTAGAGTACATATTTTTTTACAGTACATTTATAGTAAACAAGAACATAGTTTAATATTGACCTCACACTGGGGTCCACAAGTCCCATCAGTGGGATTCTTTTTAACAGCATTCCACTTCCACAGAAAAACCAACACTTCCACATCAGTGAAGCCCAAAAAACCCAAATAACTTCACCCCTTTGGCATTAACACTGGATGTTGTCATGTAGGGGATGATGAAGTGAATGCATGAGGTTCGGTATATTTTTGAAGAACCTTGCACAACGTTGTAAAAGAATGATTCATAATGGTGTCGAGTTTAATAGAGAGTAATTCACAGCGGTGTCGAGTTTAACAGAAGGGGCTTAAGATTTATTGGATAGATAGAGAAGATCCTAAAGCCGGAGCAGTGTAACTAAAGCCACCTCGGGTTTTCCGAGTTATAAACCTGAATGACGTTTCTGCGGGAGAATGATGCTACATTGGCTCGCGTTCATCCAATGACGTGTTGCGATAAGATAATGGTGGGGCGTCCAGAGTCAGACCTGGTGCAGTGAGTATGTATTCAGTAGGAATGATCGCTCCCCTTGTGCAGTAATGGATGGCACGGAGTCTGCAACATCAGCACATAATCTGGATATGGTTCGCTTGGCTGCCTAATACAGGCAAAGAGAGGGAGGTCATAACTTTCAAAGTAACCAGCGAATAAGCAACTTTGGGGCATTGATTACTTAAAGCCTTTATACCATGGCTGGCAAATGGGCTAAAACCTCACTATTATTAATTAAAAGCCCTTGTCAGCAGGATTTAATGGTGTATGTTGGTGCTGAAGTTAAACACACAGAAAAGAATGGATTGTCCTAAGTCCTAAGAAAATGTAATTCTTATTACACTGCAAATGGCCATTTACTCTTCCACATATCATCAGGGTCATTTACTCTTTTGTTTTTTGTAAACAAACCACTTGGGCTTTCAACATTACAGAAAAAGGCCCCAAGATGTATCTTTTACATTACATCTTGCCCATTAGGGCCATGTTTCTAGACACAGTTGAGTGAGTGAGTGAGTGAGTGCTTGAGTGATTGAGTGATTGATTGATTGATTCATTCATTCATAAGTCATGCATAACGTCACACTCCCTACTCAAAATATGTTTCGACAGCTGTGGATGGCCCCAGCTGCTGCTATTGCTAACTTTACAATAATTACTTTAGACTAAACAGGTTCTACTGTGCTTTGTTTCTGTTTAATGGTGGTTACAGTGGCCAATTAGGCAAAACTCTAGTGATAAAGGCATATGCCAGTGAACACATAAGAGATGTCTATGCTATACAACATTGACCAACAGGATAGATAGTACTGTGGACATGGTTATCTAATTGCATTACACTGTTATTCAAGCATCAGAACTTTACATTTTTGAATGCAAGATACATACGGCCTTGCATTTAAATTCAATAAAAAAGCAAAACATGGATTTTATAACGTTACATAATATTTTAATGCTAAAAGTACTTAAAAATAAACCTCAAATAATACATTATATAAATAATAAATTAAAGAAAAAGTTTGGATTGACATGCTCTCATGTTGGCTAGTTAATGGCGATTTTCTGGCATGCTACATCACACATCCTCCCAGGCCCAGCTGGCAGCCTTGCTGTATTATTTCTCATAATTTTGTTGAACTTTGTTCATCCCATATTATGGTATTTCATATAAAAAAAAACATGCTTTGCATTTATCCTTGAGATTTCCTCTTTGATTGCAAAAACTACACCCTTAAAATAAGATCATCATTAGTCTATCAAGGGTCTTTGAAACAATGCTCTAGAAGAACCACCTCTGGTTCCTTCAAGAACCTTCCAGGGTCCTTGAAGAAGTATGTTTGTAAATCAGATGTGTGAGCATGAAGAACTTAAGAAGAACTTCAATGTTATATACCAATAAAGCTAGATCTGTAATTCCAAGCCGAGTCAAGCTGCATAAACAAAAAAATAAAATTGCATATTCTTGTAAAAGCTGATCAATAAAAATCTGGCATTTTTGTACTGTGAACTCTAGGACCTTGCTCTGTGCTTGCGTGCAAAACTCCAAAACAACATTGCTGTACTCTATGAAGCTTTGTGAATAGCCTAAACAACTCTGCATAAAGATGCTATTTGTGACAGGGGTTGTCAATGTCAGTGGTTGGAAACACTTTGACATGCTTGACATTCCAGACCCCTGGTCCAGACCTCTTGTTGTCTATGACCGCAGTCCTGCAGGCTGACTAACCTCTGTCTCGCTGCCCTGTGCCTGTCAGCTGTCACGGAGTCTGAGTGTGCAGTTAAAGGCGCAGTATAAGCATGCAATGCTGATGTAAGGATGTAAGGGGACTTGTCAGTTAATATAATGCATTACACTTATATATGGCAGTGAGTGAAAGCTTGTTGTGAAAACTGGTGTGATGATCATAGCCATGTTAGCATTGTTAGCATTTTTAAATGTCATTTTATTATCCTGCTTTCTCTATAGCTGAAGTTCAATGTAGTTTAAGCATTTCTCAACTAGAGTTTTAATGAATTAATTCAATTTAAAAAAGACAGACAAAAAAACAAAAACAAGAAAACTCCCAAAAGCATAAGGAGTTCACTCATTTGTTTTAACAAAAAGCTAATTACATGAATGGACATATGCTGAGTAGGCCCCCACACAATTAGGTTTCTTCCATCCTTCTGAGTTCTGCAGAACAGAAAGCAACCAGTCATAAATTTGCTTGCATTGCAATAGTAAATAAATGCAATAAATGACCTTAAGGTCTCAGATGTGTCATTATAGCTTCACACCTGGAACCTTTTTGCTGTCAATTTACCTTTTGAGTTTTTTTGTATTAATTACGCTCTTATCAAGTGAGTGTTAAATGTAAAACAGTATAAATAAAAAAAGCTCTGAGTGTAAAGATAATTGGCTGTAATGTTGAATCTCCATTAACTTTAGCTGTTAATTCAAAAGTTAGAACATGTTAGAAAGTTTACTGTTTAATACTCCAAATTCAACAAGGGGTGGAGCTACGTTATAGTATTTTGTTGTCCTTGGCACACATATACAAATTGTACCTTTGGAATTATTCTGTCTGCATTCTGAGTGGCTTTGATTTTGAGCTTCAAAGTTTTGGCATTACATGTAGCAAAACTGATATAAAACTTTGTTTTCTAGATAAAATTCCAAAATTGCATATAACTTTAAAAAGCGTCTCACATAATGTTAATCTGTGAAAGAATAAGAATGTCAATTATTCAATCTGACACAAATGTGTGTACTGCTCATGAAGGACATAATATAAGTGACCTGGGAGCTTGAATCGAGCATTTTAAACTGTGCAGGCCTGTGGCATGGGTATAACTTTAGACATTTATTGCCTGCAGAATGTTTGGAATTAAAAGCATACGTTTTTAACTGTTCCATTTTAACATTTTATTGGTTTGTTTGTTCCTGGTGGACTGTTGACCCCTTAGCCTGTGGCCCATTGGCTTCAGCCCATTAAAGCTTGTTTGGTAACCTTGCCCAGCAAGTTGTTGCTTTGAGTAATCTAACTCCTAGGCTCACCGTTACAAGGACATCTAGGGGCAAGTCTGAGAAGATTTTCTAAACACAGTATCAGCATACTTATGATGAGTTTATCACATATTACCCCAGGTTCTTTCACCATAAATGAGATTTTACCATGGCAAGATGCACTGCAAGTTGAAATCCAATCAGTGTTGTTAACCACAAAGCACACTTGACAAGACCCATTATTATCAACTGAGTCCTCAACCACTGTTCTGATACTGGGTTGTTTAATGAATGGTATGAAGTTTACATAGGTAGTCAATTAATCCTTCAAACAGTGACAGCATGTTTGGCAGTCAATAACAGATCACATAACTAGAAATATTTAACAGCTAATACCCCCTATTCATAGCTCACACACAGCAAAATCATATCGAAGAGCATCTTCTCAACTACACCAATGAGTTTTCTGTGTGTCACTCTGTATTTCAACTACAGCATGAAAAGAACACTCATTCATTCATTCCTGAAAGAGAGGTTAGACAAGGCACTAGCACTGATGCACAGAACACTGTCTAAAAAGAATATTCTATAATATTGGGGCCCAAAATTCTATTCTTTCATATTTTAAGCTCCAAATGCCTGTGTACAGCTACTGTATTACCATTGTTAGTTTGGTGCTAACTAAGCCCCTGTTCACACTGTTGTTCATATTTTGGATAAGTGAATGTGCTCTGAGTGACTTAAGCATTTAAGCTGCATTTTGTAGCGGTGCTTGATTGACTTCAATATGACATTACACACATGTTTGCTTGCCTCAGCTCAATGGCAACCTAAAGATTGAAGCAACCAGGCAGTCCAGAGTGTTTAACCTCTGGGGTTTGAGCTTCATCATTTACTGTATTGATGAAATATGGAGCAGTTGACTTTATTAGACCTGAACCTTGACCTCCTTGTAATAAAAGTCCTCCTGATATGCGACATAGGTAGAGAAGCATCGCCGTAGCTACTGGAACACCATGTGACTGCACAATCATGGGATATATCTGGTCCTCCAGAACGTTAAATGAATGGCATCTTTGCGCTCAACTGAACATTGTCTGAAGTTGGCGCCAAGAAAAAGCTGAAGCAACGTTTTTAAACACCACTCCAATGCACATCCAACTGAGCTGAAGTCATGAAAGCCTATGTGAATTATCTGATTTGCTCCAATGAGCAGAAAAATGGTCATCTCATGCTACAGACATCAGAAAAATTCTTGATTAGGGCGTACGTGTGGACAGGGTTAAATGAGGCCCACAAAAGTCCAAAACAATCTGCTTCTAGTCATAACAGCAAGAGAAAACAATAAAGATGCCAGAAATGAAACCCCAATTTGATGAGAGGTTATTTAGGTGTGCCTAGCAGATAGGCAACAATACAGTTAAAAGCAAGACAAGCAGAGCTTTTTTCATAGAAACAGATGCTAACACTTGTTCATTATGAAACCATTACCAACTTTTAGTTCTTGGGGACCACAAGGCGAACACAGAAAGAGGAACAATCATGAGATGGAGTAAAAACCACAATGTGCTTGAGAGATTTATTTTAATTATAGTCTGGTTGGGCCAAGTGTTGAAAATTGCCTTTTCTCTCCATTACCACACATGTTTAAAGATCTGTAACTAATCAATGCACATGGTGGACACTAGATACATCAAAATACAACACCACACAGTTTAGTAATCCCTTGCTCTAAGACATCTGTGTTAACTCCCAAAGTACTGAGTAACTGACCTCTTCGCCCCCAACTGCGATCTTTGGTCACAGGGTAAAAAAAAAAAAAATGAAATTAAAAAAAATGAAATAATTTAAGTTGAAAAAGTTTAAACACTTTGAACTTTGTCATATAATGAATTTTAGAAATAAACATTTCACATTCTGCTTAAAACTGACCAGCTACAACATTCAATCCAATGACAGGTGAAGTGAATAGCAATCATTACAACTGCACATGCCAAGGGATGGGATATATTAGTCAGCAAGTGAACAGTCAGTTCTTGTTGATTTGCTGGAAGCAAGAAAAATTGGCAAGCGTAAGAATCTTAGCAACTTTGACAAGGGCCTTATTGTGATGGCTAGACGACTGAGTCAGAGCATCTCCAAAACAGCAGGTCTTGCAGAGTGCATGCAGTGGTTAATACCTACCATAAGAGGTCCAATGATGGACAGCTGGTGAATCAGCACAAGGTTAATAGGTGTTGTAAACTCACTGATGCATGTGGAGAGAGAATGCTAGCCAGCCTTGTTCAAGCCTAAACATGACCTTCAGTAGAAAAAAATCATGCTGGCTCTGACAGAATGGTGTGTAGCACAGTGCTTCACAGTCAGGGGAACCTATCAAGGTGGTTTTAATGTTATGGCTGTTTGGTGTAAATTCAACATTACAGCAGAAATGTGGAATTGTCACCTCAAACTGTATCAACAATGTCTACTTGGTGACATAAGTGAAAAGATGTGATGTGGAAATATCTAAATACTGTGTGGGCAGAGCATTGACAGGTCAGGAAGCAGATGAGATGAATCAGTATTGTCAAAACCAGAACTGATATGGTTTGTGTGTGTGTGTGTGTGTGTGTGTGTGTGTGTGTGTGTGTGTGTGTGTGTGTGTGTGTGTGTGTGTGTGTGTGTCCTGCAAAGTTTAACCCAAAACTGAGCCCAGTAAAAGACATTTGATACTCTTATTCCATGACATCTGAATCAAATCTCAGCAGGAGGGCTTCTCCAGGAATAGAGCTGGAAGGGCCAAGTGTATGTATATATGCATGTGTGTATTGTATATTTATAGTGTGCAAAACTTTCAGCACCTATAGTCATATGAAATGTTTTGTTGATTTTCTAAGTGAAAGCAAATTCCACTTCCTCTACAGAGACCACACTTCTGCACATTTTAACACACAGTTACTGTTTATTTGCTGAATTTCCTGAACATACCAGGGAAACATAGAACATGTGGCCTGTGCAAAAGTCATAACACATGTTGAAACTTAAGTTTCAACTAACATGAGTAGAAACTGCAGTAAAGGTGCAGAAAACATTAAATTTGAGTCGGTTGTTTGCAAATGATGTGTTTCTTTCTTTGACTTTTCTTTTACTAATGTTTGTGGCGTACACACTGATCAGCCATAACATTAACACCAATGACAGGTAAAGTGAACAATATCGAGTATCTAGTTTTTTATAACAGCACCTGTCATATGGGCTGGAACATATAGGGCAGCAAGTGAACAGTCAGTTCTAAAAGTTGATGTGCTGGAAGGGGGAAAATGGGTGAGCGTAAAGATTTGTGGATCAAGACAACTGAGTTACAGCATCTGAAACGCCAAGTTTTGTGGAGTGTTCCAGGTGTGCAGTAGTTAGTACCTACAAAAAGTGATCCAAGGAAGGAGAACTGGTGAATCAGTGACAGGGTCTGGGGCACCCATGGCTCACTAGTGCATGTGGAGAATGAAGGTTAGTCCGTCTGGTCCTGTTGCACAAATGCTAATGCTGACAGAACACACAGTGCACCACAGTCAGAGCTATTTCAGCAGCATGAGGGACCTACTCAGTACTAGGCAGGTGGTGTTAATGTTATGGCTAATCATTGTATATTTCTTCTCTTAGCCTAATTAGAAACTGATAATGATGATGCATGCTGCATTAGAGGGGAAAAACTTCTGCCTGTCAATATCAATATCTTACTGCTGACGCACCATATCATATTAAACAAGCACTCTGGCAGGAGCTCAGCCTGGCACTGTGTACACCATACTTGCTCATAAGTGTCTGCTGAGCTCACTGTCTTCATCAGCACATGCAGTGATTGACATGGCAAAGCTGGTGGAGGAAGCGGCAGGTTAGGCCAGAGCTAAACATAAAGCAAGCCCCTGCTAGCCAGTGCTTAAACTTAAAAGCCCACTGCTGATAGCCTACTTAAAGGTCTGTCTGGTGTTCATGAGTTCATCAACACAGCAGTTTTAGTGGGACTGGGATGTGGAAAAGATTCTGGGGGGGTTCTTCACTTAATCATCCACTGTAAAGCTTCTTTAGATAAGTTATGGTTCTTCTAAAGCAGGGGTCCCCTACCCTGTTCCTGGGTGGTCATTGTCCACCACAGTTTGGTCCACCACCAGGTGTGTTTGAGCAGGAAAATCATCAAACTGTGCTGGACACCGGCCCTCCAGGACCATAGCTGAGCAACCTTGGTCTGAAGCATTTGCCAGGGAACTATTTTTTAGCAGCGTTGCTTCACTTTTTAGGGTGTATGCTTTTAGAAAGGTTAGTTTTTAATACACAGAATGTGCAAAACGTTCAGCTCCAATGGTCAATTTACATGTTTTGTTGATTTTCTAACTGAAAGCAAATGCCCTTCCTCTACAGAGACCACACTTCTGCACTTTTCAACACACTTTTTATTGAACATTCTGGGGAAAACATAGAAAATGTGGTCTGTGCAAAAGTTTCAACTTAATTTTCAACTAACATATTGTAACAGTGCACTAAAGGTGCAGAAAATGTTATATCTGAGTGTGTTCTCTGCAGAGGATGTGATAACTTACTTTCACTGAGAGCATCTACATATATATTTTGCATATGTACCAATCAGCCATAACATTACCAACACTGACAGGTAAAAGTGAATAACATTGACTATTTCGTTATTTCATTACAGGGGCACCTGTCAGGGGGCTGGGATATATTAGGCAGCAAGTGAAGAGTCAGATCTTGAAATTGACTTGCTGGGCAAGCGTATTGTGATGGCTAGAAGACTGAGTCTCCAAAACGGCAAAATGGCCTTAAAGCATTTGCTAGGTAACCATTGTTAGCAACTTTACTTCACGCTGAGTGTGTATACAACTGGTAATGTTAGTTTTTTTTATTGCCAATTCAGTGTCATTTCAAGCCTGGTGCAACCTTCATCAGCCAAGTCTCCAGTGATCATCAGCCATTCAAACCCAAACCTGCCCCTGGCACCTGTTCCACCTCCACAGCTTAGTCAAAAGCATTTAGAAGAATCAAAAGTTATCATCGCTTACAGTAACTACAGGTCCAGAAGCCCTTTCCCCAAAAGTGCCCCCATTGTTCACATAGGTGAGCAGGTGCACATGCATATGTTGTGTGTGATCTCCATAGAAACGCATTAGTAGTAGAATGGGATGGAATGAAGCAGCCATGCATCAACCTAAAGCAGTGGGGCTGTGTTCTCTGGAGTGATGGAGGTCCAGAACTTTGGGGATGCGCTGGTGTGGAGTTTATCATCCAACATCAGCACCTGACCTCACTAAAGCGCTCCTGGCTGCACTCAAACGCTCACAGCAATGTCCCAACATCCAGTAGCTACAGTGAGGTCACTAGGTCACTCACCTGTGCCGGGGGTCTCCGGGACCCATTTGAGGGGGCCGATCTGGCGCAGCTGGAAAGCCGTTTTCACCTCGCGACAGCTGTGCGATCTGGAGGCGGACGCGGCGGCCAAGTGCGCGAGGAGCAGCAGCAGCGCGGTCCAGCAGAGGGTCAGCGGCGGGAGCAGCGCGCGGGACATGGCAGCATCTCACGGGGGTAAAAAGAGAGAGGGAGGGAGGGAGGGAAGGAGAGAGAGAGTCCGCGTGAATGGAGTCCAGTGCAGCCGGACACATAGACTCACGGAGAAAATCCGCAAACGCCTTCAGAGCTGGACGTGTCCTCGCGGAGCGGTCACATTCTCCACTGCGACGGGACGGGGATGCGGAGAGTTCGTGCGTGCGCGTATGTGTGGGTGTGAGTTAAGTGTGTGGGTGTGTGTGTGTGTGTGTGTGTGTGTGTTGCCTTTGGGTTTTACAGAGCAAACTATATGCACGCACTTGCACTCACGCGCACGCTCAGGCGCGCGCGCTCTCTGTCCCTCCTCTCTCTCTGTTCTTTTCATTTAACTACAGCACTGTTAGAAAGTGATGTTGATGAAGTTGACAAAGCTTTTGAATTTTAAATTTATCAAAATTGACTTTTAAACAGTTTTTAATTTTTTTTTAGCGTAAAGAGAAAAATTGAAACTGGGAACTGTTACTGTGTTCATTACGAATTGTAGAACTAGACGAAAAGTAAACAGAGAAGTAGAAGAAAACACGCTCGTTTCTGTTCGATCCCAGAGA
>JBBPDA010000041.1:35599361-35628798 GCA_037974385.1 Arnoldichthys spilopterus | reverse complement strand
GGGTGACTGGTGCTTGTGGGGGGCAGACAGTACCAGAAGAGGATGCTTTAAGTGCCTGTGATTATGCATAGCAGATGCATAATCTGACTAGCCAGTTCAACATTTTAGATTGATAAGCTGAATAAAGATAATTCTGACCTTTCTTTAGGTCAGCATAAATAGTATATTTGAAAAAATACTTTTTTGGACATGGCTACCTTGTTTGGTGTCTAATAATGTATGTTTTTCTTTAGATTAGTACACTCTGTTCTGAGAGGTGTGAACATGTAACCCATGCTTGTAAAAGCAATATACAAATGAATCATGAATAGTCAAAAAGTATTTCATGTCTAGAATAGACTCTTGAGTTCATTTTTGGTAATGGTGTTACTTTAAAATAGCACTTGCTTACAGTTCAGTTAACTTTTTTTTAAATTACTGAATTGTCTTAAATCTTTTGGACTTGGGTGCAGCATTTGACACCCCAATCCTTCCATGTTGCTGGTTTGGCGGAAGTATAGTACATCTGCATAAATATTACCCAACACAGTTTATACAGTTTTCAGCACTATGTTTACTGAAATAAGTGCAGTAAAATATAAGTTACAACTGAATGATTTATAAATACTTTGCTTGCTTGTACACATCTATCTGAAACCTTTATGATGACCTGTCAGAAAAACTAAGTTGGTGAGTGGAAAAAGTTTGTGAATCTTTGCTTTTGCTTTGCAAAGACTAATAAAGGGTTCTCTTGTCTTATCTTGTCTTATCTTATCTTATATTATCTTTTCAGCTGTCTTGTATGACCCCATGTGCAGCAATAACTACAAGTAAATGTGGTCCATAAATCTTGCACATTGGTTTACTCAACAATTTCTCTGTACAGAACAACTTCAACAGTTTACTTCACGTCCCTTCACAATATTTCTATTTGGTTGAAGTCAGGATTTTGACTTGGCCTGTAGCTTTATTCTTCTTAAACCAGAAGTTTCTTTGGTATGTGGTAAAGTGTCTTTGGTATCACAGGTAATGTGCATAGGTTGCCTAACAGAGATTTAGTTCACAGACCGATGTGCTGACATTTTCCTCAAGAATCTCCTGGTACAATTTCAGTTTCATTGTTCCATCAATGACTGTAGGTTGTTCTGTCCCAGATGCAGAAAAACAGGCCCAAACAATGGTACGATCATCACCATGTATCACAAATGGGATAATGGTTTTGGTTTCCTTTTTCCAAACATTCCACCTCTCATATCAAAAAGTTTTATTCTGGTCTGTAACGTGCGTGAATCGCGGCAGACACGTGAGTTGTTACAGAGCCCAACCGCAGGGTGGCAGTAAGGGAGCACACCTCCCCAGTTGCGTCAGCGACGAAGAGAGGCGCGCATTGCAAGACTAGACAAGTTGATTAGCCCTGGCTGAATACAGGTGGAAAATTGCGGGTGGGTTTACACCGTCTTCCACCGGCGCAATGTGTAAACAAGCCACGTTGGGAGCTACACGTGTAGCGGTTAGCCTAGCCTGGTAACACGGGCTAAGCTAGGGGCCAGCCTGTGGGTCACGCCGGTAAGGGAAAAAGGTTACTGGGTTTAAGGGTAAGGAAAGGAGCCCCTGGGAACAGGTGTGGGCCAACTAGCCACCCCGGCTGTATACAGGAACCCGCTTCGAGTTGACCACGGATCTCCTGGCCCACTGCCGTCGGAGTCCATATCGGACCGACTCGGGGGTTGCTCTCGCTTTACGGTCGGCACACCAGCCACCAGGGAGAAGGGGAAAGGGTCTCTAGAGGCAGACGTGGGCTCTGAACACGCCGTAACCCCGACCGTATGCAGGGACCCGTTGAGCCAGCCGGATCTCCCCCGCTCTCAGCCGTCAGGGAGTCCGTCTCATGCGGGCCCCAGGCATTAAGGTCCGATCACGTCTGCTACTTTTCTAGAGCCCTCAACTCAAGAAGGATCGCAACCGATCCGTGGAGTTATCGGCCGGTTTGTGGCCGGTGCGCTCCTCAGAGGGCCAGAGACAGGCCCTCTGCCAACCTGCGGCTGTGTACGGAGGCGGACTCGAGTTGAGGAAATAAAAGTTTCCTCAGCAGACGGCCCAGACGACCCAGAACCTTTACCAAATTTCTGGTGCGGCTAAAGCAAGCAGCCACACCAGCCAACAGGACTTTTCTAAGGACCGCGCGCCCCCTAGTTCGACAACCAGCTTTAAAATGACTTTGGCCCAGGTGAAATACATAAGTTTGATTGCCGTAACCATGGTGATGCCTGTCCGGGCGCCAACCCTTACATGTTCTCCATTCATTCATCCATTCATCCAAGTCGTTTTTTTATATATTTCAGCTCACGGGGAAGCTGGAGCCAATCCCAGCTGACTACAGACCCAAGGCTCTACTTTAGTCTCATCCATTAAAAAACATTTTCCAGTAGCCTTCAGGCATTTGTTCATGTGATCTTTATCAAGTTATAGATGGACAGAAATGTCCTCTTTAGAGAACATGCAACCCTGCCATGAACACCACTGTTGTTTTGTGTTTTTCTTATGGTGGACTTACAGATTATTAAGCACCTAGTAAACATTCTTGGAATGATTTTTGGTCAAGCACTCCTGAAGCGGGTAACAAACGACAGTCTTCAATTACCTCCATTGATTAGGGATTAATTAGTGGCATGAAACACTTCTACAGACGTGTTTTAAAGATCAGACTTTGACAGATTCCTGTTTATATTTAAAACAGGCTGCCTAGTTTTGCCCAATTATCATTCCACTTTAAATAGACCTTACTTTAATTCAATTAAAAAAAAAATATATATATATATATATATATAATAACAGAGAAAATGGTAAGTTGTCATTTTTTTATTAACTGCTAATTTAAGAGATTGACATTTTTGCCTTTCACAGATACTGCATTGTTAAAATTTAATATTTTTCTCAATAAATACATGACCAGATAAATTATGTTTTAATTGAGATAATACTTTATCAAATATTTTAGACTGGATAAGGATCAGATTTATGCAGATATACATAAAAAACTCTAAAGGGTTCACAAAGTTTAAAGAACCATTGTACATCCATCCACCCATTTTCCAACAGCTTCTTCCGTTTCTGGGTCACGGGGAAGCTGGAGCCAATCCCAGCTGACTGCGGGCCTAAGGAGGGGTACACCCAGGACAGGAGGCCAATCCATTGCAGGGCAACACACAGACAGACAACCATTTATACACACATTCACACCTATGGGCAATTTTCCAATCCAATCAACCAACTGCAAGCCTTTGAACAGTGGGAGGAAACCGGAGCACCCGGAGGAAACCCACACGAACAAGGGGAGAGCTTGCAAACTCCGCACCTGTGGCCAACCCGGTAATCAAACCCAGGACCTTCTCACTGTGAGGCGACAGTGCTGACCACTGCACCACCGTGCCACCCTCCATTGTACATCATCAGAACCATTATATCCAGAATATTATAAGTGTAAAATATAAGCTGAAATTCCTTTAATTTAATTTTGTTCAGGTGGTGATACATTCATTTTGTTTCAAACCAAAAGTAGCACAAAAAATAGCATTCCATAAAGAAAAGTGATAAATATAAAATCTATTTACCAAATACATTTGAAAATGTATTTTAAAAAATGTAAAAGATAATTGGGGTTTTTGTTTTGTTTTGATTGTTGTACGTTATGACAAACCCCATTTCTGGAAAAGATGTTTTGTGGAACAGTAAAAACAAAAATTGAAATTCTCTTCAACCTTTATTTTTGACAAAAGTACACATAAATGTTTTTAATGTTTTGGCTGAAAATATAACAGAATATTCAAGTTACACAATTTGTTGCATTCCACAATAACCAGGTTACTAATAACAGATGAGGGGAATATGACCCATTCACCAAAAGTTCAACCTTTGACCACTTGGTGCCAAATTTGTGTGAGAAGTGTCAGTAAATTAAAAAAGAGCATTTCTCAACACAAGATTACAAATTATTGATAACAAAATGTTTCATTGTCTACAGTACATACAATTGTGAAATGAATCAGGGAATCTGGAGAAATCTCCATCAATGTAGGCTGGAAAACATTGTTGAGTGAGCATGACCTTTGAGCTGTCAGAAGGCAATACATGAGAAACCATCATGCTGCTGTGATGAATAGTCCCAAATGGGTTTAGGACTTTAGTAAAAGTTTTTCTGTTTTATTGTATGTAATAATGCTTTAACTTGAGGGAAGTTTAGGCTGCCCATCTTTGAAACTATTCAGTTTAATCAGTGCATCTTTAGAATAGAAGGGGCTACTTGGCTCATGATTTCAGTCACAAAAAATAGGCTGTGGGTGTGTCAGGTTTTGTATTGAGATATATGTTTTAACAAATCGGACAGAAGAATCATATTTTTTATACAGTCTCAGGATGCTCTTCATTTGGTTTATAGGTAACGCAGCTCTGTGTTACAGGTGTTTCGTTCCAGTCCGGTGGAGACTCAATCCCATCTGTCATTACACACCAATCATTCAGAAGCGTAGTAAACTGCCCGTGTGCCTTCTGGACCCATTCCAGGCGCTCAGTTTGAAGTACAGGTCCCAAGGGAGCTTTGGCCCCAGGTTTTTTCCCCTCACTGCTACCATCAAGCAGCAGGCGCAAGCATCACTTGATTTGCTACAACTCTATGAAAGGAGATACTGCACCACACTCTAGGGAGGGGGAGAAGGGTACATTCAGTCACCCCTGTGTTGGGCCGCTCTGTTACCTCAGATTACGCTGCTGCGCCTTCTTTTACTCTCCTCAGCCTCTCCTGCACGAGCTCTTTTGCAGAACGTCGTCAAAATGAAAAGCGCATGTTCTCATTAGAGACATCCCCAGGATCCTGCTCCATGCAATTGACGTTAATTCACGAGGCCGATAAAGTCTTGGTTTCACTCCCCCACACACACTCACACAATCCTGCTTCATTTTGAGAACCTGAGATCACACGGGGTCATCAGCAGGACAAAATCAGAAGAGCCTCTTTTTTTTTGCTTTACATGTTGGTTGTGAGCACATTGAGTCGTAAAAGGAATGCCCCCTGGCCTGTGGCCCAGTGTTCTGACTCCTCCTGATTAAATCTGCCCGCCTCCACATCAAAGACCACCGTATAACCTTACTTTAGAATTTGGGCGTCTCCTTAACAAATGCGGCTGTGTTTTTTACTTTGTTAATTCACCTTGCAATTGCATGTAACACTGTGGGCACATGAAGGTCACCAAGTGCAAAGCTGACGAAGTGCTGTCACATTTACAGAAATAAACTCTGTGGGCACAGGCCGGCAACAGTAGCCATGCAGTAAAAAAGTTAGCAGTTTTTTTTAAATTACAAAATACATAGAAGCTTAGAAAATAATCTTTTCATGAGACTTTTAAACTAACTCTGTTGAGTAGTCGGTTTACAGATTACCCAACAGTATAAGTGTTTGCTGTATAAAATAAATGTGTTAATTCAAAAGAAAACACACAAAAACACTGCAAACGCTATCTGATGCTGTGGATCCCTAGAACTAAAGCTAAACCCTCCAGCTGTGAAGTATGAAATAATATGGCATAAAGCTGCCTGCCTTAGTTTCCCCAAAGGTTAATAAACAATGCATAGTTAAAAATCTCTAGGCCTAAATTTAAACTGCTTCAAGAATAACCACACAATTAAAGAATTAGGTTAAATGCAACTTTTTATGACTAACTCTGGATTTACTGGATTTGTCTTTTGTCGATCTGATAAGACTACCTTATCTGATCTTCTCAGCAGCACAGGATCAGAGGTCAGTGCCATAGGAATACAAAAGCATTGTATCATAATTTTCCAGAAAACCACTTTTCTCCATTTTTTCAGTTTTTATTTTTCTGCCTCATAGCTGCTGGTCTTTACATTGTGTAAAACTTTTTTAATGAACAGACCAATAGAAATGCTCCAGAATTACTTGTTAAAATGTTCTTCTATTAAGTTAAATTAGAAGTAAGGATCATTTTTACCTTCTCCTGTAAATTCACTATTATGGAGACACAAGTTTTTCATGGACAGTAAAAATATTCATAACTTATCATTATCTGGAGCCAGTATTAATCATTTTATTTGTATTGTATTTGTATATTGTAATGTGGAATATAAGCCTCATACTGCCATTATGTAACACAGTGCCTCTACTTTTAACTTTTCAGTCTTCTTTACTGTAGTCAATGGTTTTATTAAAAATATTTATATTATCAATTCATATTTATAAATCAATTAATTAATCTATTAATGCTCTTAAGTTGTTATCCAGGTGATAAAACCAATGACACTACACCAGTGATTAGTGTAGGAAATGTACACCAATCAGCCACAACATTAAAACCATTGACAGGAAAAGTGAATAGCACTGTTTATTTTATTATCTCATTATAATGGCATCTGTCAAGGAGTGTTATGTATTAGGCATTCACTTCTTGAAGTTGATGTGTTAGAAGCAGGAAAACTAGGCAAGCATAAAGATCTGAACAACTTTGGTGGGGGTGAAATTGCGATGGTTGAACTGCTGGATCAGAACATCTAAAAAAAAATAGCAGGTCTTGTGGGATGTTCCCAGTATGCAGTAGTTTGTACCTACAAAAATGATCCAAGAAAGCACAAACAACAAAACAGTGTCCGGGCACTCAATGCACATGAGGAGTGAGGCTAGCTTGTCTGTTCTGATCCCACAGAAGAGCTACTGTAGCACAAACAGTTAATGCTGACTCTGATAGAAAGGGGTCAGAACACACAGTGCCCCACAGTCAGCTGTTTTGGCAACATGAGGGACCTACTCAATATTAGGCAGATGATTTTCATATTATGGTTGATTGATGTATATAACTGTCATGTGCCTAATTAGACTGAAACAGATGGCAATAATGAAACTACAGAGTTGAGTGAAGAGAAAATTACATACAGTTTTTCCGCTACAAGAAGTAGGTTTGTCATCAGTAGAGATCAAATACCCTGTGCATGTTTAAAAATGCATCGTTAGTTTTTTCAGTTCAGCTTTTGTCCCTCAGCGTGTCTTGCAGATAACAGGTAATAATATGGTCTAAAATTAAGATGTGAGAAAAGAATTACTAGGATATAACATTTTTAACATATTGGCATTATCCTGGCTGTTTCCTTGACCCCCTTACATGATGTTCTCTTCCTCAAACTCAAACTTCTCTGGCATAGACTCTTCACCATATTTGTAAGCAGTGGCATCAGTTGAGTCCATAAACTCATCATACGGATCCTTCTTGATTTTCTCATTATGAACAAAGCGCCTAAAAAGAGTGAGAACCAGGAAGGAATAGAAGAACATGACAAACAGGATGTAGAAGTACGCATTGTCATAGGTTTGTCTGACTGACTTGTAGCTTGTGGATGTTGTCTGAGTTGGGGTAACAGTACTTGCATTGCCATTGGTGCCCTCCTGATTTTCCAGTTCCTCCAGGAGAACTTCCCTGCACCTTGTCAGCAGATTAAGCAACAGTGTCTTATTCATCGTGGCTCCACCTAAGCGTTCATGAGGTTACCAACATCAGATTGAACCACTTTAGATATTGTTTGCTCTTTTTGTTTAGAGATCACTGTCCTGGTCTTCTCAGCAAGACATTTGGAATTCAGTTTGTTACTCTTACAGATGGCCGATTCCTTTTTCTAAAGTTGATGTGACTCCAAGAACATGTCAAGAATCAGTCAGCGTTCATATAAACCCCACATTCATCAGCAAGTCCCACTGATGACTCACAGAGCTTCCATATGGCATGGAGGAAGAGCGACAAACATCAGCTTCTGGGGTTACACCACAAATGTGATCATCTCAAAAACAAACTTGATGGGTCCTCACTCTGGTACACAAATCTCATATTTCACCACAATCCAATATTCCATGGTAAGGTAGAGCTGGCTTTCAGGAGTGTCACTGTCCTGGACATACACTGGATGTGAGCTCTCTGGGAAATGGAAAAAGCATTTGAAGCGGCAGCTTTGGAAAGGAATGCTGTCCTGGGCTGTTGTCTGTCTCTCACACTCAAGATAAAGACACTTCTGAGATAGCCATGCACCACCCGCCCAACAACAAATGAGTCATGAAGACCACTCTGTTGTGCTTATTTATATAATATCTTATTTAATATTTTCAGTGTTTAATAGTGTCTTCTGCATTGTAATGAGTGTAATATATGTTCATTTTTATTCTAATTTTGATTTCAGTTTAATGTGGGTCAGTGTCCTACAGTCACAACACTGAAGATTCTGGCTATAGAGTTTAAGCATTCAGGGACCATGACTGGCTAAAGCTGTAGTGTTACTTAAACACTTTTAAGTTCATTTCATGGGTTAAATAGACCTAGACTATAAAAGTAACATTTTGCACCAGATTCAAATTACAGATCTTATTGGTAATTATTAAATTGCAATCCCTTCTCAGGTCAAACAAATGTTAAACCGTTTGTATGTTTGTGCTTTGCAGATGCTGAAGTGAGCATCTCATGTCTGTGATAGGCAACTGTAATAGCATGTTTGATATTTGTATCCCCACTTGTAAGTAAAGCAATTTTAGCTTTTAGTCCATAATTTATTGATATTGGAAATTAAATTTGAGCCAGTGAAAATGTTCTTAGTAAAAACATGAAATTTTATGTGAATATATTTTACATTTCAATCTTAGTATAATGACATTTTTTAAAACATAAGATTCATTTTAATGAGTTGAATTATTTTTACTATTATGAATTAAATTTTGCATTATTCATTTTTCTTTTTTTTTAGCTGTATGATTTACATTTGCTATTTCTACTTTTAAAAATAAAAATAACCTTTTGACATTTTGAAATGGTAATAATATGTTTGAATTGATTTCTTGAGAGTAAAAGTTGAATTACAAGCTGAAATATAGTAGTAATAAGTCTTACTTTATCAAATTTCATAATTTTACTAGTTTCAACAATATTTACTTGTTTTTGGTTGGATTTTTTTATATCACAAAATTTAAAGTTCAAACAGCTTTCCATTCCTTGGAATCTTGCTCCTGTTATATGAACTGTGCGGCCTTTCCGTCTCTAGCTCTTTTCTCTCCCAGACTTTTAGTCTCTCTTTTTTTGGACTGGATGCACTTCTGAGACAGTTCAGTTCTTCTACAAAATACTGAAGTCTGTTTCTCCTTTCTTTCTTTCGTTCCTCCTATCTTTTTCACTCTCTTTTTCCTGCTCTCATGTCCTGTCTTCACATCAAGCGCCATCCTGCTTCCACCTCTCCCCTTTCACCCCTCTCCGTCTCACAATGACGTGGAAGCCCCCGTAACTCCTGCTCTGTCATCTCTGCTGGAGTGCTCTACTGATTTCAAAGAGTCCAGGGGTCAAAAGTTAAGTTGTCTCCAATGTGTGTTAATCTAGCTGCCACTCAGATCCATGCTAGAAGATGGAGTGTGCACTCGCTGTTTTACACTATTGTTGTTGTACTGCATGGACATGTTGTGCTTCAGCTCAAAATGACAAAAATATGACTAAATGGACACATGGCTAGGTTTCGTGGCCTCAAAAAGGCCGTAACCATGGGGAGCTGGCGAAAGCTAATGCACACACACAAAAACACACAAGAATGACAGCGCCAGCTGCAGGCACCTGATCTAAGAAAAAAAAAAAAGAATGAGAAGAGGGGGCAATGGAATTTTTCACATATCTGTGTTTGAAGTCATGAATGATGTGTGTGTGTCAGTGTTGTGTTTGTACATTTTCAGGCCTTTTTCCTAACTTTATAAGTTAACAGTCCATTTCATGTCCAAATTAGTCCAAACTTAAATGTGGCATTTTTGACCAAATTGTAGTGCACAATTCCGATCAATTTGCTAAATTTAACATATTTGAAAAATCTAAAATATTAAATGCATCATAACTTTTACACAGGAGACATCTGATGATTCATTTATTTTTTCCAAGTGTATTAAAATAGGGACATAAACTAATCATGCATTAGTCAGAAGTGTGTTGTCTGCAGAGGGTATTTTTAACCAAAAATCCCAAAAGCAAATAATTTGTCCAGGGTGCCCAAAACTTCACAAACAGATGTAGGCCTTCATGCTCTTAGATCTGAACTTTTTGCTTAGATGCTACAAAAATTAATTTGTAAAAAATTAAACAGGGGAAAAACATTTTAGTTGCTGAGGTCAAGATTACCGTTTGGTTTAGGGTTAGGCTTACACATTCTTATTACAAATTGCTAGCTATGCATATATAAATATTAAATGCATATGTGACATGTATATGGTAAAATATGGATAAAGCAAGTGTGTGTGGTGGGGGGCAGTATATAATGTCAACTCGTGAACCACACAGCACAGTTCTCAGCAGGGAGTGTCTTCCCATACACTTTCTCTTCATGAGGCCTTTTACAGGTCTCTGCTTTACTCATTAAATGCGGTAAATGCTCCCCTGAGAAGAGGAATTTGTCAAGGAAAAGTGTTTATGAAACAAGATATATTTATGTATTCTCCTTAAAGCTGGGAGGGTTGCTCAGCTCAGGCAGCACAAACCTGATAGCCATTGTGCCAGGTCACGCCAATTGTTGCGTAATTCTAAATAAAAGCACAACAAAAAAGAAATTTCATACGCAACTGATATAGACGTGGCAGCAGGTCCATGTTGATGTGAAACGTGATCTGACAAAACTAAAGCAATGTGTTGTTTACTCTGAAAAACAGAGCCACAAGGCTCAGAGGGAGGGAGAAATGAGAGAAAGGGACTCCATACACCGCTAAGAAAAACATGCAACTGCATGACCAAGATCAAGCTTCAATGTTTTTTATTTTTTCGTATAAATAGTAAATAGTGCTGCATTTGACGGGACATTTTACACCAACAATTTTATGCAGTCGTCACGAAAAAAAAGCATAGGTATAAAAGACACACATGTAAAAAAATAACTGTTTCAGCATGGTGTTTAAGACTTAACAACAGTTGGGCATTGTTTTCCAGGCATATAGAACATGACATTCGTTCTGATGGTCAAAGGAGAGAGGGAACCATCTAAAGTTTATTTTGCCTGTTTAGTTAACAGGTCCAAACATGGCTAAATGTTTGCTCACATTCTTTACTCACTAAACTGAATGCATAATTGAAACAATATTAAGAAACAATAAGTAACTTTTTTCTGCATTTCGTCAGGTGTATATTATGTACTACTGGTCCAATGGCAGGCCACATGACAAGTCACTATTTTGAAACAAGCCTTTTTTATACTAGATTTTTTTTCCCCTCAATTTCATTGCTCATAAAGACATAATTGGACAGGATCATATAAAGTAAAAGTGACGTATTTGTCATTGTGAACACACCCAATAACACAAAGTGCACCTCTGGATCACATTTGCACGTGGAGCAGGGGGCAGATATCAACAGCACCTGGGGAGCAGTGTAGCGGGACGGTACCTTACTCAAGGCTACCTCAGTGGTGCCTGGGCCGGGACTAAAACCTGCGACAAGGGCAATGTCCTGACCACTGTTCCACCACTGCCCACAAGAATGTGCTGGAAGTGTAGGTGTTGAAATGTAAAAAGGGCTTTAGACAGTACAACAAAGACATTTTTCCAACCCAGTCTGAACGTAACGTCTCACATCTACTGTCACAGAGAGATGTGTTTTGTGATGGTTGAGTTTGTTAGCAAGTATTCCTCACTGTTCCTCCATGTGTTGTGTGTTAATGTTAAGCTCAAGAGATATGAGGTATAGATTGTGTATATTGCACTTTCTTTGGGTTTCAGTTTGTACTCTCTCTCCTTCACTCTTCCTTTATCTTCTAGGGTGAAAGTTTATTCTCCTCAGCCTAATAGTTTTAATGCTATTTTAATGGAAATGCTTTTTGTTTTCAGCTCAATCTATGCTTTACGTTTTATCACACACAAAAAGTCTCTTTCATTCCTTGCCTACACTGTTCTGATATGCCTAAAATTCCATTAGATGCTTGAATGCATACCAGCCAGGTCACTCTTTGCTTTTGTTTTATCTCTCTCTCTCTTTCTCTCTCTCTCTGTCTCTCTCTCCCCCTCTCTCTCTCTCTCCCTCTAGTCACACATTTTGAAGTGAAGGTTTCTCTCAGTATTGCTGTATATCATTTATTGTAAATAAAGTTGAAGATTATGAACCTCCGCCGAGTCTTTTTAGTCTTCAAACGTATCAAGAATGAGAAAACACTCTCCGATGGTGACATCACATGATGTCAGGCACAAAAACTGTCCACTGTGGAAACTGGTGCCACTGAAGAATCATGCCTTTAAGAGGAAAACAGCTGGTCCACCTGGTCCTACATGTGTCCTTGCTGTTCATTACAGATTAAATACACAGTTTTTTAAACAGAGTTCATTTATCGTCCTTTATCAAGTCTTTTTAACTAATTCTTTCCTCTTTCGTCCACCTCTTCACTCTTCCTTTTTGCTTGCGTGGCATTCTTTGGGAATGGTCGAGAAAGTATTGTTTGGAAATATATGGTGTGGAGCCCATGACGCAGAGGGCCTTTGGTCCTTTTTTATCCACACTCAACCCAAATTACTCACTCGTCCCTCCGGCCCTGCTCAAAACTGACCCAGTGTTTGTGGGGATGGACTTAGTTCCGTCCAGTCCCGATGCCGTTAGAGACTGGGGGTAGGCAATGCTGGGTGTGAAGGTCAGAGGTCAGGAAAAGGACTGAAGAGCAGGTGGTTTCTCTCAGACTGTTCGGAGCGTTCCTCCTCTAAAGCTTCCTCTCTCTTCTTCTGCCTGCTTCTTTCTACTCAGCTGATGTTGGGCTTCAGATAATGAAAGGCACCTGAGAGAAAGAAGGGGGGGGGTGTATTTAAGTACATAGCAATTTTGTTTGACTTACAGTTTGGAGTCATTTGTCCTTAATAAAGGTTGTAATTTTATTCAATAACTAATTCAGCTACTATTAAATGAACAAGGTGCTGTAATGAAACGTTTGAACAACCACAACATGTTCTGTTTTTTTATAAATAAAAATAAATGTACATATAATGCAGGAAATGTACACGTGCCATTTTCTGCTAACTTTAGTGCACAAAAAAGATTCTTACACTATACTATCACTATAGATTTCTTCCATTATAATTATTCCAAAAAATAAACAATTGCTTTACAATGTGCAGAAACTGGTTCTCTGTACAGGATTTGTGCTTATTTACAATCATAGAATATCAAATACTTTATATCATACATTTAACTGCACTGTTTCACTCTTTATTTAAGTTTATTCGATGGAATTGAACGAACAGTTAAATTTGAGTGCTACTTGATGACCTGTAGGTGGAGATATAATGTCTTGACTGGGGCTGGAGGTTTTGGTGCTGCAGTAGGATGGGTACTAGTGGTGGACTGAGCAATGTTACAGTACACTGTAACGCTCCACCCAGGCATGTATGGAGCACAGCCAACAATCAATAACAGTGCAGGATCTGACCTCTGACTTAAACACATGGTTCTAATATGAATCTGCCACAGGCTATTTTACTCCTGCTAAAGTCCTTCACAAAGCCTTTCAATACACACAAATACATACGCGCACACACACAGCCCAAGAGCCCCCAATGCAATGCATCCATACAATAACAACCCCCCCCCCATTTATAAACTTATACACACATACACACACACATGTATTACCCAACACAACACAGCCCAACCAACATATCAATCCCATCAACACACGTACAATAACGAACATACACTTCTAATGCACAGTGTATGGGGGCATGGGCTTGGGTAAATTAATGATATCAAGATGGCGTCAGATGGGGCATTCAACATGTGGTCTCTGCCTTCAACCATTCCACCCCCCTCGTTGGTTCTGTCAAACATACTTTGTGATGGCTGCTCCTTTCATTTCTGCTTTCATGTCTATGTGTGCATGTGTATGTGTGTGTGCGTAATGAGCAATATCTTCGTTACCCCAGAGGTCATTTCATGGCTAGCTTACAGACTCCTGAGGTTGACAGGTAAGCTCATCACACAGGGTTATGAAAGGTCACGAACGAAGGGTTGTGACCCCTGATGCCATCTACCTGTTAGTCACTCATTCTAAATGAGCCTATCATAATCCAAATCAATGGCTGCTCAGGTTCAAGTGCAAGTCGAAAATGCTTCCCTCAACTCTACTTAACTTAACCCCTCAAGCCATAGGCTTACTACCATGCAGCTTATACAGAGTAACAATCTGTATTATTCAGCTGTTTATACTGTACTAATAATCCAGTCACTTCCATATATATTTTTACATTATTTAGCAATTTATATGGAACTAATGTGTAAGTGATGCAGATATGAGAGTGAAAAGCTGTGACCAGAAAACGTGGGTCCAAATACAGGCCTTTTGCAATTTCTGAAATATTTTATTTAACTTGCTAAAGAAACTGGCACAAAATGACAGAAGCTTTACCAATCCACCAGCACACACACATACACACACACACACACACACAAGCACTGTAGTCTGACTTGTTTTTCTAAAGGGACCCTATCAGTTTAATTTTCAAAACACACTTTTTCGCTGCCTTCTATTCAGTCCAATCTCCCCCCTGATTAAACTCACTGTTTTTGTGATGTCATAAAAACCATTTCCACTTATTCAGTGTACTACAGGTAAGCCCAGACTATTCAAGGTAGGACCTTTATGAAGGCCCACAAATCTTCACTATTCTGTTACTATATAGCCAAATTTAACATATATGTACATCTTTTTTTGTATACATTTATAAGATATTTAATGGGAAATGCACAAGGTAAATGTACCAACAGGATCTCCCTGTATCACAATATATTAAAAAACTTTACCAGTGTCTCTTATGGGTGTTGGTTTCGGTACTGTCATAATTTAAAATGAACCACTCTCTAGATTTTTCCTTTCAAATTTTACAAAACTATCTATGTTATATTCCAGACTCACTGAACTTAGCTACAGTGACTATAGAGTGACTGCTATAAAAGAATGAAGCTAACAGATTTTGTGCAAATCTATTCCAGCCATTGAAGTAGCTGTGTCAGCCATCGAGGGGTTAGTTTAAGAATTAAAATGATTATTCTTCCCAAACTAACAAACAAACAGTCTGTGGCCAATGCACATGCACACCATTGAACAGTAGCAGAATGCATTCACCTTACTTTGTCCGTATTGGCTGTACTGGTATGGGGCCACATGGTCCACAGTGTAGGCTGGGGAGCTGTAGCTGGGCGGGCAGTAGGACTGTGAGTTTGGCAGTGAGGGCATGCTGGCCAGTCCAGACAGAGGCTCCAGTCTCTGAGATGAATGGCAGCTGGCAGCCATTCCTGCGCTGGGCTCCAGAGTTCCGGTCAGCGGGGAGAGAGCAAAGTCCCCCTGAGCCTGGTGGGGCACTCCTCCGGGGTTCAATAGACCCATCACCTGCAAAGGGGACAGTAGAGGAGAGGAGATGAAAGAGAATTTCATTATACAAAAATGCCATGGAGAACATAACACTTTATTCTTCTAAAAATAAAGGTTCCTAAATGGTTCTTTACTTTGATATCAGTTCTAGTAAAAACCTGGTAAAGTGGTATAGAACCATAAGAAAAAATGTTAAGAAAGTTCTTCACTCTCATATTTTCAAATCGTGTGTTTTGAGGACCATTCATTGAAAGCTTATGTGGGGAACCAAAAGTGCACTTCTTCTATGGCGCTGCTCCAAAAAAACATTTGGACCTTCAGTATAGCAGCCAGCTTAACTCACTATTCTCACAGGATCTCTATTTTGGGCCACACTTTGGTTTCTTTCTGTTTATCAATTGCCATTAAAACAAATGACATTTATGTATTTAGTTAATTTGTCATTGTGAACACACCCCATCACACATAACCCATCCACACAAGGAGCTGCGTGCAGCTATCAGCAGCGCTTGGAGAGCAGTGTTACAGGAAGGTACCTTGCTCAAGGGTAGTGGTAACTGGGCAGGGGCTTAAAGTCTCTACCCACTAGGATACAACAGCCCACAAACTGCCCTTTAACTCAGGAATTCAACTCCGCTTTAATATCTTACTAAATAATGAAACAAACATTTACAGTATTAAACATCCTCTACACTTTTGGTATCAACAAAGAAACAAATGTTGCATTTTTAATTTAATTTAGAAATGTATTCCTAAATTTCTGTTGGTTCATACATAATGCTATATGTGTGTATGTGTGCCTGTGTGTGTGTGTGAAATGTAAGATTTTTTAAAATGAAATTTAAGGTTTACACCACTTCATATCTACTTCAGTCATTTAGCACAGTCGCTGGGATTTTCAGACAGTTGGAACATTTACTAAGACATTGGTTTAGTGGGTCTTCATAGCCAGCGCTGACGAGCCAAACTCAGCCTCAAACAGTCTGCTCACTCTGAGGGAGGTTCCCCCTCTCTCCCCGCTAATCATTAATGAAAAGCAGTCTGGCCACAGCACAGATCACCAACACACACTCGCTTGCGGCCCATAAGACTCTGATTATGCTCCATCCTCACACACACATGGTCTTGTTTAAATCATTTCCCATATGAGAGCGGCAGAAAGTGAGAGAGCGAGAGAGTGAGTGAGAGAGAGAGAGAGAGAGAGAGAGAGGTTAGGTTTGGGAGTTGTATTTCTCTATCCTGCTAAGATTTTCCTAAAAACTGATCCTGTGTGTGTGAGTGTGTGTGTGTGTGTGTGTGTGTGTGTGTGTGTGTGTGTGTGTGTGTGTGTGTGTACATTCAGAGGGGAGAAAAACACTACTGGAGAAAAGGAAATAAGGAAAAGTGATTAGACAATGAGCTGGTCAGAGAGGGTCAGCAGGTCCGAAACACATAGAAAGAGAGGCTGTGTGCATGAGAGAGGGATGCAAGTGTGTGTGGGTGCGTGTGTGTGTGCGTGTGTGTATGTGAATTCTACATATCAACTTGAATGAGTTCATGTGGTTAACAGTTTTACAGCTTCTGTGAAGGGTCGTCAAATCCCTTTAGTGATTCATCCTAAACAGCTGGTCAGACCCATTCATCAGAGCAGGCACATGCAGAGAAAGAGAGAGAAAGTGCACACACACACACACACATGTATATATTGGCATGACGATGACGACCATGATGGTGATTATTATTATTATTATTATTATTATTATTATTATTATTATTACATGTTTGAAGCTAATGTAAAGTGCAGCTGGCATTTTATCATCATGTGAAAAGGTAGAGAGGCACAGTTGAAGGGGTGTATTTCCCACCTTGGACCCCCCCCCCAACACACACACACACACACACACACACACAGACACTGACAGTAGGTAATTTACAGGCTCGTGGTCAGAGGGGTCCAGAGTGTGTGAGAGGAGCATGCTGATGTGTTATGCTTTACAAATGGAAACCACATGTAGGTTAAAAAGCCTCATTCACCTAACCATGGGGGGGAGATGTGTCTACACGTGAGGTGAACATTCAAACACACACACCCCAGACCACAGACACAGGCTGCTGACAGAAAGCTTCCACATTACATATGAAACATAGCAAACCTGCACACTCTGTTAGGTGCTTTCAGAAATATGGCATTGCTGTCATACTAAATAAATATATACATATCATTATTTCAAATGGTGACTTTTTCATGTCTGGTAATGTCATAAAAAAACCTGAAAAGCTATTGGCTGGTAGATCATAAAATGATATGTAAACATAAAAAAAAAATTCAAAGCAAAACAAAAGCCAAAAAAAATAGTAATTCGCAAGTATATTGCATAAACAACTTTGTGTCTGGGCATTTGTGAATGTCTGTGCAAGTATGCGAAAATATATTTGCCATAATTCTCAGTTCAAAGTATTTTAGTCCAATGCCCCCTTTGTGGACGGTAAGTGCCCCTAGGCCCACTTCACCACAACCTAGACCTCAACTCCCCACCCCTCGAAACCTTGTCCATTTTGTGATATCTCTCCGCAGCTATCGCTGACCTTTTCAAGACCCATGGCAATATTATATGAGACAATCACGTTTTTAGATATATCCAAAACAGTTTTAATGCACAAACAAAATTAAAAATTACTAAAAATTACTAAAAATATTAATACTAAATGTTACTGGGGCAGTGGTGGTGTAACAGTAAGGGAGTTGGCCCTGTGACCTGAAGTCAGTTAAAATTCCAGACCGGTACAAAGACCACTGAGGTACCTGTGAGCAAGGTGCTGTCCCCAAGCACTGCTCCCTGGGCACTGCCTACATCGACTACATAGATGGGTTAAACGCACGCATTTCATTGTGGTGCACTGTGAGCTATGTTGTGTTCACAATGATAATCACTCACTCACTAAGGATTAAGTTAAATTTACAAAGACATAATACCACCCACTTATAATAATTTTAATACTGATATGCATGCTTTTTTTAAAAAAAACATCTAAACTATTCTAAATTATCATTAATACATATTGAAAATCTGAAAAATCCAAGTCAAGATCTAAGATTTATGACAAGGTCATAAATGTGTTGTAAGAGAACTGGATCTTGGTAGTTTTGAGCAGCATGAAAAGCATGCCTGTGTACTGAAAAAATTTTCAAAAGTGCAGTGTCCCCAAACTTTTGAGGTGTGTGTATACAACAGCAAGTGTTAAATGGGGCAGTCACATGCTTGGCCCTGTTGCCCCGTGGGTAAAAATCTCACACGTCTGCTGTCTGATCCAGCACATACCAGCGCTGTGTTCACACCAGACCTGCAAACATCAGCCGCATTCTCACCCCATAGCCTATAAGCCCCGGAACCACTGCAAACCAGAGACCAACACTGCTTGGGAGTGGGAGGAATTGCACATGTGCACACACACACACTTGGATAGCAAAATCAGATATCCATATGGTATTTACAAATTACCCAGTGACTCAAATGCTTGAGAAATAAATCGTGCTTGCAAATTTCACACAACAGAAAATCCCTTTTTATTAAAATACTTCACTAACGTGAATATTATGACATTAAATAAAACCAACATATTAAAAATATAAACACTGCATGTATCATAAATGTATCAGAGTTTCCCAATAATATCAATTCTGCTTGAAAAGTTTAGAAGTAAAGCAGCTAAAATCGTATTTTGGGCTCATCATAAATGTTAGTGGGTTAAACATAATTACTGGTGAAAAATAAATATGCTCAAAGTATTTTACCCATTCAAAAATGGTAAGAAACCTCTGCATTACGGTGCATACCAAGAGCACCGTACCTTAAACCTCTCAGTAAATGAAACAATTAAGCAACAAAGTGAGTCATTTGCATAAATTACACAGCACATTATGGTGGATAAATTCTCTCATTCCAATCAATTAAGAGTCTGGAACATTCCATAATTAGAATCACAGACGCGGAGTTCTGCCATCGGCAAGGCATCCAACGCTCTTGCAACAGAAGGCCGCTGATTGACCCTGGCCTAGGTCATACACACAAACTCGCACACACACATACATACACTAATGGCAATACCACATTCTGTAAGGTTGTAAGTCACAGCTACACCTTAAAACAGAGAAACTGAAGTTTAAATGCCAAACTACAGTGTTATACAACCTCTATCTCCTGCATCTGTAACATAGTGTATGATAGAATAATGTTACACAGTTTTTGTTTCTGGCTCCTAAGTGTTATATGTCAACTTCTAATGTCTAAAAGTTGATGAAAAAAACAGCTCTATTCACCACAAACTTGATTTTTTGACCAAAGCCAATAAAAGGTTTGTATTTATAGTGGCAACATAGGTGTATTTTCATCTTTTCTGGACAGTCACAGAAAGTTCAAGAAAGTTCTATAAGGTTCCAGGAACTTCTAAGACATTCTGGACAATTCTATAAACTTCTGGACAGTTCTCATAGTTCCAGAATATTCTAGAAGTCTATGTAGCATTTAAAGTGAATGGAGAATGTTATTGCAAACAGATACACTTCAAAATTTCATTGTCCTGAGCACAGAAGCAAAGTTTGTGTTGAGCATATTTTAGGCATACGGGTTTTGGAAAATACATTTTGTACTCAGGAACAAAAGTAAAAAAGAACTCTGTGACAATCATTTCCCTGTGTTTAGTAAAAGAACCAAAATCCAACAGCCATGTTCTGAAGTTGTTTTTATCTCTTTGAGCCAGCAGAGTGGTGATTTCTGCTTTTTAATACTCTTCTCTGTAAATAACCTAATTCAAGCTTTCCAGTGCAAGACTATTTGTGGTGTATGATAAAGTCACACATGCATTATGGTCTGTCACTAATTGTCCAAAAAGTCCAGCAGTGGCACAAAATCAAATGCTGCAGTTTGAGATCAAAAAAATAACATTCTACAATGAGTCTTTTTAGCTCATTCAGACATGTCAGCTTTTTTATGTCTATTTGTAGAGTCCTATGTTTAGACATAACTGTGGCCTCTGACACCCATCTTGCACATAATAAAGTCGCCCCAAGGCTGTTCATTTGTTCTGCATAAACAGAATCACATGCAACATCTTTAATAGCCCATCCCTCATCCCCCACCCTCTAAAATAATGTCCCCCCTCCCACTTTAAGACATTACTGTCTGTCTCTTTTTCTTTCTTTCTTTCTTTCTTTCTTTCTTTTTAGTTGATCAACACCGTACAGGGCTTCCCCAGTGTGCTGGTGGAAAGACTACCCATAATGCCATGCGTGTGATCGAGGAGGCAACGCTTTGGAGGTGCTTAGCAGCTCATTTTCCGCTTGTTAGTGCAGACGCGCACGGTGGTCGCTACGGGAGATAGCAGCCAACGAGTGTGTAATCATGCATAATTGTCTTTTCACTTCTCATTTTCATCACCATCCCTTTCGCCACTCCTTCACTTCTACTCATCCCTGCTCCTGCAACCTTCAGGTTCACATTCACTGACTACACCAAAAAAAGAAGGTCTAATGTTTTACCAACTATTTTAAAGTGCAACTAGATAAATGTAGCTTAGTGTTTTTCCTGCGCATACATACAAGATCAAGGAGCTTGATCAGATGTGACTGAGCAGTAAAAGCTTTAAAGGTCTAGAAAATACAGTGTAAAATGTTAAAAATGCATTTACTAAAACTGAGTGTAAAATTACGCATGTGCCAACATTTCAATGAAAGATTGAACTGTAACAAAGCATACTTTAAACTTGCTGAAGAGACATGAGAACTGTCTGGATACAGTCCTAATATCCTGCTAAGCAAAGTCCCAGGCTTCGGAAGCAGAACTAAAAACATTAATAGAATGGGAAGAAATTTGTGAAATGGGCTTTACGCATGCAGGCCATGTTGTAAACTATCCCCACTGTGTCCACTTACTTAAAACATTCGCCAGCATTTATATGGTGACATCTTTAAAAAGGTAAGGTTCTTATTCACTTGATGTGCATTCAGGGAACGCTGGCATGGCTGCTTAAGTGAAGACAGACATACGATAGGCAGATTGAAGAGTTAGTTTTCTAGCTCAGTTCGGCTTGCTAAATTAGTTTCCACTAGATCGCTAGCTTTCCCTCACTAATCTTCTCCAACTGAAGCACATTTTGTTAAAGCTGTGTAGGACGGCTCATATCAGCCTTGTGATTGGTGAGAAGACTGTTGGCATACACAAGAGATTAGGACTACCCAGTTTACATAGAAAGAGGAGAATTCTGGCAAAATACATTGTCCATTTAGTGGGGCCTGGAAAGTGCCCACAGGACATACTTTGTGCATGTTTATTGTGTCCTCACAAGAGTAGGATTAGCCTACTTAGAAAGCAAACACAAATTTAGGTTCCTTGGGGCTTAATTATGCAATGCTATGTTCCTCAAAATGGCATCTGAGGAACACATTGAATTGTTTAGGAATGTGTTTATACAATACATGCTTGTATTAACAAGACACTGAAACTGTATAGCATTCATTCTTCCTCCAATTGCCTGGGAACCCTGTGAATATGTCTACGAGTGCACATTCTGGTGACCCTATCAGAATATCTTATCTTGACAACAACATCAGCTAGATGTGGATACACACATAGAACAAATTTTGTAATTTTGCAAGTGAGTGGTTTCAACTGAATTTACAAGAACAATCCACTGAAAGGTTTGTTAGGGAACAATACAGTCTACATTTTAGCACTTTCACTTTGAGACTGTAAATCAGTAAATAACAACAGTAAATCATAAGGAAGAAGTGTATTTTTGAATGCTGTCAGAGCACTGACCTGTGATGAAAGGCCATTGCTGATGGCAGAGTTGACTGAGTTAGAGTGGCTTGGAGGCGGGACGAAGCTGTCTGAGTAGCCGGAGAAGCCATGGCGTCCAGAGGATAGACAATAGGCTGAGCTTCCATCCTGAGGCCCGGCTGTTGAGGCAAGCCCACTCTGGTGCACTGAGGTGGGAGGAAGAGGCTGGGGCCTGTGGACTGTGTTGGGTTGCTCTGACACTGCTGATGGAAGAAGGGGCAGAGGAAAAGTTAGTGGAGAAAGCAAATGTTTTACTTCCATGACACCATTCTTGCATCAAGGTCACTTTTCACAGGTTAATAACAAAAAGAATAAAAAAGAAATAAGTAAGAAAAAAGTAAAATGTGGAAAGGGAGATCCATCTGTTTACTTTTTGTGCAATATTGTTGACTTTATTTCCTTCATTTGTTTATGTTGCAGGGACATCATTATTTTTTAATATATTAGATTTAGCTATATGTAAATATATATAAATATTCTAATATATTCTACAATATATAATTTATCTTATAAAATATATTCTGTAAACATAGTAAAAATTTAACAGAGTTAGTTGTCAATATTGCTTTCTAATATTAAACAAATTAAAATGTGGCCAATTTTAGTCATTTAGTATTAGTTGAGAAGCAGTGGAGCCCCTTAGCTTATTGCTAGTAGGCCACTAAGCAAAGCCCACAGCAGAAGCTGAGCAGCTATTGTATTTTAATTGGGTCTCAGATAAATGGGCTAATCTTAGTGGGTTTTTGTATGTTGTGTTTTTATGCTAATTTGTGCCACACCAGTATACAGATTATGTCACAACTCACATCCTAAGAAAAGATTAAGAAAAACTGATATACTGGATAAACTGGTGTACCACCAACTACCACCCATCATGTCACTAAATTTCAGCTAAATAACCTCATACAACTAAGTACATATGGTTTTCCTTGACATGTGTGCCATTCTCTACTACAAATCACTTAATTTCTATGACATCATCAAGGTGTACAGTACCTTTCCAAGTTTGAACACACCACTTGCACATAAAGTGGCTAGTATACTACAGGCTTGTTCACTGGTATGCAATAAGGAACATCACTGTACTTCAGAGTTGCAAGTGTGCTTTCTCAGATATTGATAAATGTAATTTGTCTGTGTACTACATGGTCTCCTGTCCCACCTTGCGAGATGGAGGTGGTGGGGTATGGACTCTCCGGTAGCTGATAGGGCTGCAGGCTGGACATGGCCGATGGTGGAAAGCCTCCTGGGATCAGGTGATTAAATGCCATCAATTGATTAGCTCCTGCCTGCTTCCTCCAGCGAGCCCGCCTATTGCTGAACCATACCTGAAAAACACAAAAACCAGCTCATAATTAAGGTTAACTTTTTCCACTGGAAGTAAAGAATGTGAGTGATGCATGTTGGGACTCTCCTGAGTTTGAATGTCATGAGTATTAATATGTGTGTAAGCAACATATTATATAACATCTTCATGTTTTAGTAGTGACAGTAAAATTAAGATATAACTACTAGGGGTGTGAATCAATCTGTATCGATGCATCAACCAAAATAGCACACAATCTGATATATCAATGTAAAGCATAAAAACAACAATTTTACTGGGAGCAGTGTTTGGTACTGAGAAGCTTATGCTTCTCATGCTTCTATCCTTTCTATGCTTTTTGCTTATGAATACACTGCTGTATTTGGCCTTTAATAATAAAATGTTTAGATTATGATTTGCTTGCATGTGTGAGATTATGGAAATGTAGCAGATTGTGTGAAACTACCTAACTACCCACTATTAAACCGAATCAATCTAACGCAATGAACCAAATTTTGAGATATCAAGAATGCATCAGATCATTGGCTAAATAATCAGATCAGATTGAATCCTGATGAAACTTAAGATTTACACCCCCCAATAACCACTCAATGGGTTGATGTTTGGATATTGTTTTGTCAAACAATGTGTGTAGCAGCATCGGAGTACATGTATAGGCATATGAGCATGTGTGAGAAAATGTGTTTTTTTTAATCATTCATGTAAAGGCCTGCATAAAAAATGACATAATGGAAGTCACGAGTTGCAGCCACTGAGTCCATACTGGCAGCTTTAATTGGGTTAAAAGTATTTGAATAAGGGCTTTCAATGAGTTAGCCCTATTTCTGGCCTCTTTTGGGGTATGGTGTTCTCAAAGAGCAGAGGAGTAAAAACACAAGGTCAGGGAAGACACAAAGAGGCCAGTGTGTTGCTTGCGTATGTGTATGTGTATGTGTGTGTGTGTGACTGAGTGCTTGAGGGCACTTAGAATCCTAAG
Organism: Arnoldichthys spilopterus; assembly: GCA_037974385.1. Lineage (NCBI taxonomy): Eukaryota > Metazoa > Chordata > Actinopteri > Characiformes > Lepidarchidae > Arnoldichthys > Arnoldichthys spilopterus. The sequence continues at coordinate 35,604,305 of JBBPDA010000041.1, read as the reverse complement.
AATTGATCAAAAGAAAAGGCTTCGACAAAGAAAACTAATTTTTTGCAGAAAAAAAGCTTGAAATGTGCAGAACATTTGTGCATATGTTTGTGTCTGTCTGTATCTGTTTCTGTGCACATGTCTGTCCATTTGTCTGTGTATGTAAATACAACATATTTACATTTGCATAACTACTCACATCATATTGGACAAAGTACAATTAAATAATTAGTGGTGCTTGAAAGTTTGTGAAACCTTAAGAATTTTCCACATTTCTGCATAAATGTGACCTAAAAATCATTTTCATAAAAGTAGATAGAGAGAAACCAATTAAACAAATAAGATCCAAATATGACAGCCAGTCATTTTCTACTAAGAAAAACTGTATCATGTAACATATTGATGAGTTGCAAAAGCAAGTGACCCTTTCCTTTCAGTTTCTAATGTGACCCCCTTGTGCAGCAATGACTGCAACTACATGCTTTTGCTGTTGATCAGTCCTGCACTTCAACTATTTTAAAATCCTCATTCCTTAATACACAACAACTTCAACTCTGGAATGTTTGTGGGTTTCATCACATGAAAAGCTTGTTTAATGTTCTTCCACAACATTTCTATTGAGTTGAGACCAGGACCCTCACATAGTAATTCAAACATGAACTTTATTCTTCTTGAATCATTCTTTGGTGGAGCAACTTGTGTGCTTTGGGATGTTGTCTTGATGCATTATCCACTTTTTCCTGAGATTAAGGGTAGATATCCTGACATTTTCCTTTAGATTTCACTGGTATAATTCAGCAATCATTAATTCCTTACTAATGGCAGGCTGTCCTGGCAAAACAGGCCTCAAAACATGATGCTCACCATGTTTCACAAATAGTATAGCATTTTTATGCTAGAATGCAAGCATTTATCCAAAAGCATTCTGGAGCAGTGGATTTCTCTTTGCAACCCTGCCATACACACTTCTGTTGTTCAGTGTTTATTTTATGATGGACTCATAATAATTGAACATTGAACTCATTAACCAATATGATAGAAGCAATTAACTGCTTAGAAGTTACCCTGGCTTTTTTGGGGGTTTTGTAACCTTTTTAACTTTATGCACATCAACAACACACTTTCTGGCGTCCTTTTGAAATCTTATTGATGTGTGCATGTTGAATTTGGAAAATCAGACTTTGACATATCCATGCATTTTGAAGATCAGACTTTGACATACGCGTGTTTATTTTAATAAAACAGGTTGTCTATTCTTACCTAATTGTCATCCTTTTGATTGAAAATATGTGTAATTTAAACTAATTTAACTTCTGATCATAGAGCTTCACATACTTTTGCCAGATATGTAATATTGGATCACTGTCCTCAATAAATGAATGACAATTTGTTTCATTTGTTTAACCGAGATTTCTGTATATACATTTAGGGAAATTGGATGATGATTCAGGTCTATTACATATACACACACACCCATAATTCATGAGGGTCAAATTATTATTTAATATATTTACTTACATATATAATACATATGTAAATATGAGTCATATACATTTATTTTGATCTTTTTCTCAGTGTTTGAGCAGCTGACACTTTTAAATGATTTACAATGTAAATGTGATGCAAAAATCAACTCAAAGAGAAAAACAAAAGAATCAGTTTATATGATATATAAAACCTGTGCACAGACATTGCATTACAAAGTGTGTATGTGTTTGTTTTACCTGCACTCTTGCCTCAGTGAGTTTGGCTCTCTGCGCGAGTTCCTCGCGTGTGTAGATGTCGGGGTAGTGTGTGCGCTCAAATGCTCTCTCCAGCTCTTCCAGCTGCTCAGCAGTAAACGTTGTGCGACTGCGCCGCTGTTTCCTCTTCAGTGGCAGGCCCGGCTCTGAGTCCACATCTGAACCCTCGTCTGAATGACTCGCTAAAACATACACACGCAGGTTTCACGCTGATGTGGGAAATGAAACACCGGAAATCCTCATTCACAGCTGCTTTTGAAAGGAATGGAGGAAATTGATGCTCACTTTAGTATATGTAACAGATCAGTTATGTATACAAAGCAAAGGTTAGGAAGCCACAATGCTAATCAGACTGAAAGAACAAAATATACAACACAGACAAAGCACCCTTTAGCCAGTAAAGGGTTTCACTGAAGAATTATATGCACAGGAATGTACATTTATAGTTATGTAAAGCTTTCACCTGTTAATTGTGGAAGGTAAATCAAATTTTCCCAATTTACTTACCCCAGTTGCACTGAATCAGTCAAGACATTTTACTTTTTTAGTTCTTTAGCACTGGAGCCACAAGAATAACATAAATACTGATAAACACTAGCAGTCAATAGTCACTAAAATCTTTTCTGTAAGTACAGTATATAGCCAGAACTTCTGCCAATTCATTCAAACAGCATCAAGCAAAGGCAAAGTAGACTTGTGGTTTAAAAAACAAAATGACTTATTGTGAGTTATTAAAATGAATGAACTTTACAGCTACAAGCAATCATTTAAGACAGCACAATGGCTGGTGTGGACTGAGTTCTGTATTTATGAAAGGCAACTTTAGTTGTCTCAAGTCTCTGCCTGCAGTGTTAGGCTACAGGTTTTATTAAGTTCACAGAAAGTCATATTGTGTCCTAAACCACATCAACGAGTCCTTAACAAAAATCTGGATGTGAATTGAGCTGAATGAGGGGATATTTTGGGATGTATTTACAGTCAGGTTTTGGATGAATATTGACATCTAGCGTTTGCTATCAACATTCGCCTTCTAGCTCCAGGTCTTAACTAAAATAGCAAACTTGGACTCCAAGCATGTCTTTGTTGATGAGCTTCATCTGGGGTAAGTAAAATTCTGTAATTGTGATTTCAATTTCTTTAAATTAAATGAAAAATGAATTAAAGTAAAAAATGTACAAGTGTAGAAAAGAGGTATACACCAGTCAGTCAAAACATTAACACCACTGACAGATGAAGTGAATAACTAGGCTCACTGAAGCATGTGGGGAGTGAATGCCGACTATATATATATATATATATATATATATATATATAGTAGCCCTATTCAAAATTACTACATGGAATGTTTCCTACTTTTTCATACTGACATTTACAATTATGCACATAAACAACACACAACTGCATGCACACATACATGTCTACACACAGATCGACACAAGTATAAACTCACTCACACTCACATACAAACAGATATACACATATATGCAACCTCATATTCTACCTACCCTCAGATTCCATGCATAGATGCATGCATAAACATAAACATACAAACACACACAAAGATACACACACATGCATGCATACACACACATAGATGCACATATGCATTCATACACAATCAAACTCATACACATGCATGCATACACAAACACAGGCCTATACAATCATATGCATTCACACATACACATGCACATGCGTGCAGGCATGTGTGAACACACACTGCTTATAAGTTGGGGGGTGAAGGTGCTGTGTTGTTTTACGGGTCATTCGTCAGCGAGACTGCGTTTAAGCTCAACATCTCTGAGGAGGGGGTGGGGGGTGCTCTATCAAATAATGATTAGGCCTCTCAAACTAGCGTGACAGCCTGCTATTGTCCAATAATACGCCTCGAAATCCCCAGTCCCTAACACGCAAACACGGCATCTGTTTCGTCTGACGCCAGCCAGCTCTTTTCTCTGCCTCCTTTCTCTTGCTCACCCCTCGCCCTGCGTCTCCACGGTTCGGTCCCAGATGGGTGAGAACAGCTGACCCAGAGGGATCCTGTGAGGTCTAACTCTCCACACGAAATACAAATACCTTAAGCACAGAGGCTAATACAAGTTCCCTGCAAGAACTCCACAGGCAGGAAGAGAACTGCTACACAGACTTGTACTAGTCTGAATCACGCACTGATTATCTTCATTCAAATGCAGAATTTTTGCATGAATAAACTTTATTGCCTTAAAACAATTGTTGCCAACATTAAGCAAAGTGAAAAACAAAATGAAAGGACAGATTTCTATATTTATAAAAGTTGTCTAAAGTCTCTGTCTGCAGTTAAGCTACATGTTGTTTACAAGTTTTGTTCATTTTTATAGTATGCTAGTTATATTGTGTCCTAAACCACATCAACAAGTCTCTTCCACCTCACTGAAGATCTAAATCCAGACTTTTTGGGATGTATTTGGAATATTGACTTCTAGTGTTTGTTATCAACATTCACATTGTAGCTCCAGGTCTAAACTAAAGAACCAAACTTGGGCTCCAAGCATGTCTAGACTGAGAAGTGTTGCACAAATTGGTACCAAACTGAATCATGCATTGATTATCTTCATTTAAATGCATAATAATGTTCTTCTGCCATGTTTACCATCCTGAATGTCCAGATGAATGTCTTGATATGCTAAGTAAATCAATAAAACCAGCATTTTTGCTCCAAATAATGCAGGCCCATTTTTATGGCGGGTCTAAATGAAAGTGAACTTTTTGCGTCTTGTTAGTTCTGTGGCCTTTTGTCAAAGTAAAATGACATTTTCCTTACTACAAAAAAGCTTTTATTATATCACTTTGCACCAGTGGGTGGGGCTAAATAATAACCAGAAGTGTCATCTTTGACCTCCTACTTCCTCCATTCCTACCTATCCTACCTCCTACTTAAGAGCAAAAATGCTAGGCTAGCTAAGACGCTCCTCAATACCTTGTTTCACCCGAAAGTATAGTATGCCATGGTATGGAAGTAAAGTGTGGTTTAGATTCATGCTGACTTTCATAATTTCATAATGATCTGTACACTTTTAATATATTAACTTCAAATCCCAACAGTGTAGTTGAAGGGATAGGAAAAGAGAAACAGAGAAACACAGAGACAGAGCATGGACAGTGTATTTTAGCAAGAGAGAGAGAGAGAGAGAGAGAGAGAGAGAGAGAGAGAGAGAGAGAGAGAGAGAGAGAGAGAGAGAGAGAG
>JBBPDA010000041.1:35582775-35599261 GCA_037974385.1 Arnoldichthys spilopterus | reverse complement strand
AAAGAGGGAGAGAGAGAGAGAGAGAGAGAGAGAGAGAGAGAGAGATAGAGAGAGAGATAGAGAAGGAGAGAGTAAGATGAAAACAGAGAGATTTTAAGCTTTAATTAAAGAGAGGAGTTATGCTGGTAGGGGAGCTGTAGTGCTCATGAAGCTGCACAGGAAATGCTCCTGCTTTCCACCAGCATGGGATTCACTAGGCATCTCGCAGGGATTGGTGTGTGTGTGTGTGTGTGTGTGTGTATGCGGAGGGGGGTTAGGAAAGAATGAAAGACAGTGAGAAAGAAAGAGAAAAAAGAGAAAGACAGAGAAATAGTGAGAGAAGTGCTTTATCTTCTTCACATGAGGGCCAACAGGTTTGATAGGCTTTTGTAGACACTGCTCATGAGAATCTCTATGGCTATAGAAACTCTTTCCTTTCATGCCAATTATGCCTAAAGAGCAGAGCTATTTTGAGAGTCCATAGCATGTAATAAACATTGGCTTTCCATGGGTCTGCCATAAAGATTCACCCTATAGCTCTCCCAACAGTTGACTAGTCGAGGATGAACTACTTTACACTTAAAATTAGACAGGTTTAACCCTTTAAAGAAATGCTCCTTTTTCATTCTAATCTCTGTCTGCTGCATCTGTTGCATACTGTGGCTGTTGGAACAAAACCCAATATCTCCATTTTTGTCATTTCTTCCATTTCTACAGAATTTAAAAACAATTGATGACAATGCAAAATTGCTCAAGGAATATAGTAAAATAGTTCTAAATTACTTTTTAAAAGTACATTTTACATTTACCTTCACTATGTGTTAAGTAGGTTTTCTTGTTTTGTGAAGTTGCCATTTTGGCGATACATGGTTTTGTCTGACAGCAATGATACACTCAGATACTGCAAAGAATAATTTTTAAGCATTTAACTGTGCTTCAAAATAAAACAAACTCCCAAAACTCTTACTACAGATTCTGTGCACTTAAAAATACAGTGACTGCAAAAATTGCAAATGATTAGCCCTGTACTATAGACTGACATGAGCCTAAACTATTCCTCAAACCATAAGAGCCTGGTATGTGGGCCCAGATTGCAATTCCTCACCCCACACTCGCTACATATTTAGCTCTTTTCACACATGCACTTTTTCCTAGGAACATAATACTAATTAAAGGAGAAGGGGTTAAGTGTGAATGTGAGCAGGAGTGAAAATCCTGGTAAGGTTAACACAGCAATTTGCCTGCATAAGACCTACTACAGTTCCTGGAAAAGTACAGTGAGGGCTCATGTGTGAACAGAAGCAGATAAAGGAAATAACGGAATGTCTACATTGCAGCTGATATTTTCTGTGATGCTTTTTTGTAATTGAGTTTAGGCATGGCTGCTTCTATGCACAATTTATCCAGCACGGTTAGAACATTTGTGTTTTTAGACTTACTTTAGTGAGAAAATGATTCAGAAATTACGGAACAATTGGTTATTCACAGACATTATTCAAGGACGTCACCTCCTGTATCTCTGAATTTTAATGGCTTGTAGGAAGCCGTGGATCCCAGTAATATACATTGCCGATAAAGGTATCCCTATAATATCCCAGGTTTGGAGTGTGAAAAAGGCTTTAGCTTCACGGTAGTTTCAGAATAATTCATAGAACCTATTGAATCGTAAGACTTAAGATTAATTACTGAATATTAATCCAGTTCATGGGTTTTAGGAGTTCAGGGCAGAGAAATGGAAGAAAGGTAACAGTGAGGGAGGGTGAGAGTGCATGTTAACTACAGAGCTGAAGCACAGTACTTGTGTTTCTCTCCTCCCTTTCTCTCCTTCCTCTTTCTTCTCAGAGTTTTTATTATCAGCAACTATGGCGAAAACACTCCATCATGGGTTCTGAGTTAATGGTAAATGACACTGCTACTTTTGTCATCTTCGATTCTCTCGTTCCCTCTCTCCCTCTCTCTCGCTCCTTCTTCAGGAGTTATTTTGGAAGCCTTTTGTTGGCCTATGTCGAGAGGCCTGTGGCTGAAGGCTTTGGAGTCTGATTTCCACGCTCCATCTGTAGGATCCATCAGAGCCGGGCAGCCCGGCATTCAGGCCCCTGTCACCTGCCCGGCGGGTGGGGGTGGGGGGAGGGGGGCACAATGGGGGCAGGACATGGGGCCAATGGGGGCTCCACGGGGGAACAGCGGGGGGCCGCCCCCGATCCTTCCTTCACCGCCGCCAGGGGGTTTACGGAGGGTGGGGTGGTGGTGGTGTTGGGGGGGTCGAACGAGAGAGAGAAAGCGAGAGAGAAGATGGTGCTCAGTCTTAACTCACCTTAAATAATCCATAACAGTTCTAAATAAGTGATTATGTCGTGTCTTTTATAAATGTGTGTATGAATGTGCATGAGTGCCGTATGAAATGCTTAATCTAGAACGAAAACTGTTACTAAGCCCTTCTTTTTTCTTTTTCAACTGAGTGTGCATCCATCACGTATCACTTTGGCTGAATTGTAAACAGCCACGCCAGATAATGAACCAAGACTGAACTGAGGAAGGCTTGAATGAGTCTAAAGACATTTGAGGAATGAGACTGCATTGGTCTGAATGGAGATTCAACTTACAGTTGGCTATAGAGCCAGGCCACATCCATTATGTCAATTTACCTCATAGACAGACCACTGCACACTACTCTACTCAGTTTCCCAACAGATAGCTTCTGTTTATGCCATTTACTGCTTGTTCAGTGTCAATTTACCTTTCAGATGTGAACCAAACAAACTAGACAGTGATCTCCTGTTTTATAGTGCAGTGTCTCTGATCCAACAAGTTAGTGAACAGAGGTTTAAACAGCACCTGGTTTAGAACCCACAGTGCTCCAATGCATTTAAGAAGAAACAGATCAAGGCTGAGTAGACAGGCTTTGAGATCATGAGATGAAAACAAGCACTCTTATATAATCACATAATTCTACTATGCCAGTATAAATTAAAACTATAAACATAACTATACAAATTTGCAAATTTTTAGGGAAAGGCTGTAAATAAAGACCATTTTTACCACATGCATGTTTTGATACCAAGTCTTTAGAGTCCCAAAGTCTAAATTATATGCATTCTGCTTTTATGACATACAAAGACATTATAATCTTCTCCAAGTTGGCTTGAGGCAGACAATACAGTCTGCAATTATACATGAAAAAGTGAAAAATACATGGGACAAAATTAATGAATGGATGGATGGATGGACTGATGGATGGATGGATAGATGGATGGATGGGTGGATTGAGGCAGTGCAAAAGCTAGAAAAGGGCAGAGGACGATCTGAAGTAAAAGTAAAAGTAAAGTAAAAGTGGCAACTCTCTAAAGCATAATTTTGTCACCTTTAATTGGAGAGTGTAGATGGATGGATGGATGGATGGATGGATGGATGGATGGGTGGATGGATGGATGGATGGATGGATGGATGGATGGATGGATGGATGGATGGATAGATAGACAGATGGATGGATGGGTAAATGGATTGACAGATGGATGGATAGATGGACAGATGAATGGAAGATTGAAACAGAACATTTTCTGTACAGAAAGCTTCTCAGTCAAGAAAGATGTCCTTCATGATTTCATGCATAACTGCTGCCAATGTACAAAACCAGGAATTCACCCATACTTCTCATACACTGCTTACTCCAGATTCAGACCAGTGAGCAAATGGGGGGTCTTTTTCCTCCCCTACTCTTTCTCCATCCATGTCTTTATATTTAAACTTGTTGTCTTTCGCATTCACTGCAAGCAAGCCAATACTGACAGCTCAGTTAAGGACCAAGTGGCTTTTCCCTTCTGACTTTAGGATGGAGGAGGAAATGAGTTCTTTAAACAAAGCAGCTGTCCTGCCGGAGAGGACTAAAACTCATTCCTGTTTGGAGGAGAAAGTAGGAGAGTCTGACTGTACGGTTGTATTGGGCTTGTGGCCGCAGATGCTGTGTTTGTGGGGGCAATGATAACAATACGCTTCCCCCGCTGCTGTAGCACAAGGCTATTCATTAATCTGACACAAGGTGCATGCCTCCTTTTCTAAGAAGGCATTTGTATTCAGAGCAGTCGCTCCAGGAGTGTGCATAGACACACACACACACACACACACACACACACACACATACACATACACACACACACACACACACACACACACACAACATAGAGCTCACAAAGGACAAACACTGTTAAAAGCCTCACAGACCTGAAACCAGCCTTACTATTTATCAGCTTGGGGAGTGGGAAACAGAGAGAGAGAGAGAAAGAGAGAGAAAGAGAAAGAGAAAGAGAAAGAAAGAGAGAGAGAGGGAGACAGAGAGAGAGAGAGAGCAAGAGCAAGAGAGCAAGCGCAAGAGACTACCCTGTTGAATGAGTTCCACCTGCAGACAGAAGAATGTAGAGCAAAGAGAATTCCTCACTGATCCAACAAGCCAATGCAAGCAGGCAATGCAAGGGGGCCAAGCATCTAAAATCAAGCTAAGGCAATGTTGTTTGTACAAAACTCAACATAAACTCTAACAGGAGAAGCCTTTGTTAACTTGGCCAGGTTAGTGTTGGAAAAAGATTGGAATGCTGGGTTTTTGGTGTTTATTCAGTGTATAATGTGCTACACACACATACATAAACATGTGTTTATGTACATATGCTTGCAGGCCTGGTGTCACTTCTCTATAAATATGTAAAAAAATCAGGGTAAACCACATTAGTAGCAACTGAGCCATTAGGAGGATGTTTGATTGACATGGCAGATTAGGCCAAATGGGGAAAAAACTCAGAAAGAGTGCTGAAAAGAAGGATTCAGAGAAAACAGAAAAACAGTGGGAGAAGTGGAGGAAAGTAAAACTAAAAATAAAACAGAAAGGGGGGAGAGCTACATAGGGAAAGAGAGAGGCAGAAAGAGAGAGAGAGTGGGAGAAAGTAGCCATCTGGGCCGTTTATAGCTCTTGGTAGGGGGAGAGGCATCTCCTCCTGAGGGGCAGTTAAATGGCGGGGTAATTGAGCTAGTGACATGTGTTCAAGCTAACGAAACAAAAGGCAGAAGAGACAAATGAAGCATTTATTTGCACAGCGGAGGAGTGCTGGCCCTTTGGGCCCTCGGCCCCGTGCACCACTGCCGGAGTGTATTAAGGAGTATATAGAGGGCCAGCAGATGCAGAGAGAAGAATGGTTAAGAGACTGATTATGAGTCCATCTGGGGCTGGCATTTAGTTAAGAGGGTGGACCAGGGAGGTACTCGGCTTGCTAAAGAGACGACCTCTCCAGCTGCCAGCGAAAAAGAGAGCGAGAGGGAGAGAGAGAGTGAGAGACTGTAAAAAATGGAAAGAAAAGATGTTAACGCCAAAATAAGCCAATAATCCACAGGGCACACAGTAATGTGCACTGAAGTAACTGAATTGACTTCAAAAATCTATTCTAAAATCCACTGTATTCTATCAATGTAATTATTTTACAAACTAAACAGGTTTAATAAAGTCAGTTTTTTTTCTTAATTAAAATATTTAAGATAATGTTCTCTATAGAGAAAATACTGTAGATATACAGCCCATTTCGATACACAACTGCTGTTTATTTGCTACATTAAACAGATTAAAAAAACATAAAATGTGGCCATTTTCAATTTTTAAATTTTAAAGTTTTAAAGTTTTTAAAATTTCCCATATCTTAAATTTGGCAAATAAACACTTTTACATTGTGTGAATAGCTGAACAACTTTAAGACATTTTCACAGAACAGGTGGCCCCTGTTGCAGTTCAAATGTTACTGCACAGCTCTAATAAAAAAAAAAGGAAAATACTAATTTGCTTCTCATAAATACAAGCATGTGCTGTAGCACAAAGTTCTTGCACCTGAAGATAAATCAGTAAAGCCGCACCTCTAAATAGAACCTTTAAAAAGAGATAGAAGGTTCTTTACCATTAGGCAAAAGTAAAAATGAAAAACCACAAATGTAAAAATATGTTTTAAAAAATGAGCATGAACAAAACTACACTTCATCACAAACACTCCATTAATTCCTAATTATTTAAGCAAATCATTAGCTCAGCAAACACATAAAGAACTTGTGCAAACTGTTAGAGCAAACCAAACTCACTGCATTTGCATTACGCCCCATTCAACTTTCACCCTTGCTCCAGCTAAAGAAAAAACACTTCTGTTACATGCTTCAGCTTTCCTCTGTATACAAGCATGTGACCAACCACCACATTCCCACTGTCTCTGAAGAAGTTACCCAGTAAACATAAGTTTTTATTCATTAGTTCCAAACTCTAATTTTCATAGATAAAACAACCCCCCTCACAGCCTGTGTTTCTCCAGCCACTACAATTATTCCAAGAGCCCCATTACCTGTCATTTAGAGACAAAAAATTGTCTTAACCCTCATTTCCAGCAAAGAAGGCGTTTGTTTAGTCAGTGACCCAGGACTCTGACCCAGGACCAGTTCACCGACTCTGGGCTATAGAGGTGGGACTAACTGTTCTCTCTTCATGCCTTTAAGCCTTCCAATACACAGAGTTTGGCAGCAGAAAAGCTAAAATAATAGTTATTAAAAGTCTTATTATCTGGCAAACTATTGCTTCCAAATTTGATGTTTTACAAACTGACCAATGAGTTTGTAACCACCATGAAAATGTATAATGATGATATTATTTTTATAGATTAATATGTTTTGATTTTGATACTTCTGTAAGTCAATACAGATATAAGTCAAATTTAATAGTTAAATTCATTCAAAATGCATTTTTATTTTAATTACATTTATATAAAATAATATGCATATGTATCGAAAAGTTCTAAACATAAATTTTTTTCTACTGGTTCATTCGTAATTAAATGTTCATACAGGAGGAAGTTAAAAAATTGAGATTTTAAATTAACATTAACAATATATAGAAGAGACAACTGAGAATCATATAGTGCTCTTAATTTTTACTTTGTTCTTGTCAAATTAAGCTTACAAAATTATCTTTATGTAGCCAGAAAAGTTTAGTGCAGTTCAACCAAGTTCAAGCTATGAGTTAACTCTCCCACATCGAGCACTGATTTACAGGCCTATTTTCCACAGATTTCAGTTCACATTTCATTTATGCATTTAAACATGATTATGCCCTGTCATTGGGCTATGATACATACTTAAATGCTTGAAGCAGTAAGTAGTGAGCAGAAGCAGGAAGTTTTTCAAATAAACTGTTTTGTAAGACAAAATGATTGTGCTCTTTAACGCAAGATTTGTTTTTGCATTATTATACAATAAATGACATAAACTATGGATTTATTTAATGAATAAACAACAAAATACAACTCAGAAACACTTCACAGGTTTGTGCAACATTTGGAATACATTAAGAATTAATTCTCCAACCCAGTGACTGAGCTTTTTTTATCGGGGGGGGGGTCCCAAACCAAAAGAATATTAATCTGGTTTGAGTCAAATCAGAAACTAACGGGGACTGGAAAAAATGTCAGATCTTGCTTGTGTAATTCTTGCAGTTCGCCTGCCTGTGTCTGTCTATTTCTCAGCTGTTTCAGTGAGACATCTTCAGTTGAAACAAAAACCTGTTTCAACACGGCCAGTTCAATTGTTTATTTCCAGTTTCTATACATTTCCCAAAGATGCCCCCCCTCACCCCCCCTGTGTCCGTCTGTCTCTCACTCTCTCTTTCTAAGCTTCTCCCAAGTTCCAGAATCACTTGAAGGAGTGAGAAGTGAAGTTCCCCGAGTTAAGTGATTGACAACGTTGTCTAGCTTTTCTCAATTAACCATCGTATTGTGTGTGTTTATAGGCTGGCCCCCGCCCCTTCGACCTCTCCTCTCTCCTCCTTTTCATCCGCTGCTCGCGCTAATACTTCCAGAGAGAGAGAGAGAGAGAGAGAGAGAGAGAGAGAGAGAGAGAGCTCTATTGGAAGAGAAGCGCCTATTCTCCTTGACCTTCCATTGCTCACTTTCTCTTTCAGCCACTTCAAACTGTCTTTGAGCAGAGTGGAGTGAAAGAGTAGAGTCCATCAGCTCTCGGGGGCCGGACCCGGGCACAACCCCAAACCCCCACTTCAAAGATGCCCTGCATTCATTAATTGTCCTTTGAATTAATATCGGAGGATCACAATGCTGGTGCCACAAGAGAAAGAAGAAGCAATGAAGCATAGAGTCGAGCATTCATTTGCAGATAAGCTAGCTAGCTCGGTGTGTGTGTGTGTGTGTATGTGTGTGTGTGTGTGTGTGTGTGTGTGTGTGTGTGTTTTTCTCAAAGCTTTAAAACTTGTGGCACAAACGTAGCACTTTCTTACAGAAAGCAGACAAACAGGAATTTTTGGGGAAGCGTGTATCAGCCCTGGAACATGAGTATAACAGAATTATGTTATAAATTTAAGAACCATCATAAATGCATAAATGCTGCCAAACCTCACTTCCAGAAAGGTCTTCAAATAATGAAAAAGGACCTTTAAAACTCTGTGTTTCAGTGATTACTATTAATATGTCGACCTTTCTTTCACTACCTTCTATCATTTTTTGATAACTGCTATGAAACTAATGTAAGTTATGATAGTAAGGAGTCCCATATATGGCCCTTATGGTTAAAAAGTTAAAGTGCGTCTTAAGGTTTCGAGTAGCTGACCAATCAAAGGCTAAAACCCAGGCAAACCTTCTTCTATGGAAGGCTATCACAGCGTAACACAGGGTTACGCAAAAACGCCTGTGCTATCATGCCATGTTCAATCATGTTCAATTACGCTACGACTGTGCAACCCTGCTTACGGTACACGGAAAAGACTCAACATGTCAACTTCACTCTGCTCTGATGTATGGAAGATTCCATATACAGAATGGAGAAGAGAGAGATGGAGAAGAGAGAGAGGACAGTGGGGTGAAGAGTGGCCAGCTTACTGCTGCATCCCCCTGCCTGCAGGGCTTGGGAGTCATGACTAGGAAAAGCATTCCAGAAGGAAGAGTAGGCCCCTTGTTTATTGATAACGGAGACAGTCCCTCTCCCAGTCTCACTCACTCTCTCTCACTCTCTCTCTCTTTCTTTTCTTCCCTGTTGTGGTGCACACCACACAAAGTGCTATAAAAATGAATAAAGTATTTAAAAATCGCCTAGAATAGAACACTCCCCAAAAAAACAGCACAAAGAACTGAGAACTGTCACACAAGTCCCAAAAGTGGCTCTAAAATGAGTTGTTGATTCTGAACATAAAATGTATTTTTTGGGCTTTCTCAGTTTGTAGATATTTGTCACTGGCGTTCTGTTTGCAGCCCAGCAACAATATCTCTCTGTATCACCCTGCCTTTTTGCTGTCTTTTTTATTAGTCTCTCTCCCTCTCTCTCTGTTTCCCTCTTGGTCTCTCTCCCACTCTTGCTATTGAGCGAACTCCTTGCCAGAATAGTGGCGAGCCAGCACCCCCACTTTATTTACACAAACAAAGTCCTTCTCGCTTTCCTGGACAAAGAGAGCTAAATCTTTCATGTTTTGTTAGCAGTTGATTCTCTCTGTCTTCCTGGCTATTGGCCTGCACGAGGGACAATGGCCCCGGGAGAATGGCAGCAGATTGTTGGAATGCTCCTCAATGAAACTAATTATTACATGTTGACTGCGTTCACCATGGCACGTCTGAAAGCACTAAGCTTATTCAATTGGCCTCCGCTGGACTCCCTTTCAAAAAAAAAAAAAAAAAAAAAAGACAGAGGAAAAAAAAGAGAAAAAAAACTTGATCCCTTTGACTGTTTGTATTTCTGAGTTTTCTTTTCTTGCCCACCATAAATGAAAGTCTGAGAGAGCGGGGGCCAGTGCTCTTTGATGACTTTAGTTACTTTTAATTAGCTAAATGAGGCTCGAGGATTGTCCCTTTTCCCAAAGTTAATAGTATAAGAGGAAAGAGCGGATGCACTCATGCGAGTTCCTCTTTTGTGCAAAAGATTTTTATTGATTTACACATCACAACCCTGCCGGTTAGGGAAGCAGGGAGGCTCCTCACATTTTCCTTCAATAGCTTTTCAACTTTTCTTCTGTCTCAGGTTATTAATAAAATCACAGAAAATTCAAAGGTCAGGACTTTTTTTTTAAGCAATATTTGTAAATTATTTGTTATTAATTTTAAATATTTTGATAATAATATTTTCTGATCAGAAAACTTTATTTAACCCCTTAAAGTTATTATTCAGTAATTCATTTAAAAAAACAGTGTAGTATAGTATAGTATAGTATAGTATAGTATAGTATAGTATAGTATAGTATAGTAAAGTAGGGCTAAAATAATAATCAAAATATACATACATAATACAAAAAATATTAGTTATCAAAGCATTCAGTAAACTAATGCGAAACTAATATGAATATGAAACTAATATGTAAGTAATATATTAATTATAATGTTAATAACAGACCTTTAAGTGCAGTCTTCTAAAAAGAGAGAACAAAATTCAACAGCTATGTTGTTAGCATAAGTGGAAAGATGCTAATACAACTTTTGCAAACTCAAAAATTCTTAAAATGCTTGTAACTTTACATGAACAGTGCAAGCAGCCATTCAATTCCAAACAAACACTACCTATTGCCACAGTAGCACCTTCCAAATGAAACTTTCAGCATTGCCTGGCCTTGCTCTGCTAACTGCAGTCTGTTAGCCCGCTGCCCTGGCTTTTCCCAGACAAATAAATCTGCGGGCGTTCGCTTTGATCTCACCACTTAAAGAGGCCCAACAATAGGTTGTGAAGAGCAGGGGCCCTGGGGCCAACAGGGCCTTCTTACCGACAACTATAGACTCAGCAAACACCTACTTAATCAATATTTGGTCAGAAACACTCCCTCTTGATACGGAAAACACCCTTTTCAGATTTTAATTGAGCGCCATAAAAAGGAAGAAGAAGAAGCAGCCAGAAGGCTGACGGAAAAAGACAGCAGAGTGAAATACTGCCACAGCGAAGCTGCAGTAAATAAACTGAAAAGACGGGGGCTTTACAGTGTGTCAATAGAGATCAGGACACAGTGGAGGAGCGCTTGAGTTTTTATGATGTGCTCACATTTGCATGTAGACAAAAGGCTGAGTCAATTGTTTGTTTGTCAGTCAGTCAGATAAATACATACAATGACACTTTCATTTTGTATTCATATTCGTACAACTGTTGCTCCCTTTACTTCTATTGCAATCACTATTTATTCAGTGGGTTTAGACTAGGCCAAGTCCATCCTAAAGTAAAAGTGTTGTGAAATCAAGGACACCATGACTTACAAAGAAGTGAAACCATCTACTCCAAAAACACAAAACTGTCTAGTCTGGAAAGTGCTGAAGTACTCAAGCAACTACCGTAAAACTGCCGCAAAACTACAGCACATCTAGAAATTAACAGCTCTGAAGCTTTTGGTCTAAAATAAAATGATAAAGCTTTACAGTGAAATGTGTGAGTGAATTAGTCCAGATTTAAAAAAAAATACAGTTAAATCAAAAAAAGTTAGGACATACATTGAAATGAGGAATGTAAAAAGTTAAGAGTAATAATCCAAATATTACAAATCAACTGGACTTGTAAAATAAATGTTATGAAAATTAACAATTTAGTTACTACTTTATTCTTTATTTATCTTAATTCTTCTGTTCATTTATTATTTTATCGTTTTTTTCATGTATTTTATATTATAATGACTCAATACTGTAAACCCTTCAGACCTATTAGCAGAACTGATATTTATTGCTTAATAATTAATTAGCTACATCAATAAACACCAATAAACAACATCAATCAGTAAACAAAAAACATCATCCACTAGTAACTAACAGCAAACAGATTTTCTTCTGATTTCAATGCTCTATTGCTCTATTCTCCAGGGAAATAGAACAGTGACAGTGTGTGTTCTCAGTTTGGGTACACACACACACACACACACATACACACCCCATCAGCTCTCTCACAAACTCCTATCAGCTATATATCCGAAAAGGAGAACATATCGAAGGTGGGTTGTTAAACTAATTGTGAAAAGAGAGAGAGGGGAGAGTGCCCCGGGCGGGGAGGAAGGGGGCGGGTTAGGGAGGAGGGGGAGATGAAAGTGGAGGCGAATAAAGGGCTTGGTTTAATCTACTACAGGGTTTTTCATCGTCATGGCTCAGGGTAGCGTGGGCCGTTTCAGCGCAACCCTGATGGCCACAGCAAACTCCAGGGTTTGAGGAGCTGGAGGTTAGAACAACTCAGGCCCTGGATCGGTTTCAGTGTTTAAACACAGGGTGGGTTCAAGTAACAGGGAATATTCTGAGAATCTCTTTTAGCTAATGCTCACCAGTGTATTCTTTCCAAACGAAGAAAAGGAAACACTGTATGCTCTAAAAATTAGTGTGCAAAAAGGGTTCCCAGTGGCAAAGGCTCAGAAGAACTATTCTTGGTTTTTGTTATAATAAGGTTCTACTACAAATGTGTTTTAACAGGTTTCCTTTTACTAGAGACAGGGAAACATGTCTAAACTATTTTCTATAGCCATTGACCATACGCTACAGATGGAGTAAATAGAGATATTGCATTGAACAAAACTGGAAAATTCCAAAACTGTAATGTTACAGGAGAAGGCAAAAACATTCCTTCTTTCATTACTTCTAATGTAACATTATAAGATTTCAAGCATTTCTATTGGTCTGTTTGTCATGAAAGTTTCACATAGTGTAAAGGTGAGCTGTTGTGTTGGTGTAGTAAAATAAAAATGGAAAGAACAAAAACAGAGATAAGTGATTTTCTCTGTATTCTGTAAATTCTGTCTCCTTTGGCATGAGTCCAGATTATTTTTATTTTAATAGCATCAACTACAGACCGCAGACATTTTAAAATCTGTCAAAGGCATATATTACCTAACATACTATTCTATAATTTGCAAAAAATGGTCCTATATATTTTACTATATATATTTATACTGTGTTATGTATACAACGTATCATCTAACAGACTGTCCTATAATACATAACATCTTATAATATGTAACATGTGGTCCCATAATACCTAACACATTGTCCAGTATATTACCCAACAAACTGACCCATAATACAAGACACACTAATAAACTGCCTAATATACTTTTCTATAATAATTAACACACTGTCCCATATTACCCAACACACTGTTCTATAATACCTGACACTTTCTATAGTAACTAACACATTGTCCTGTATTACATATTCTCTTTAAATACCTAACACACTTTTTCATATAACCTAACAAAGTTTTATTTCCTATAATATAATATGATGTCCCATGTGGCCTGAGTCCATATTGTTATTCAGTGTGGGGTAGTGAACAGGGCTTACTTCCTGTTTCTTCACTTAGCCACTCATGTCATTTAGTGAATATAATTTGCAGAAAAAAATACTCTGATAATGATCAGTCAAAACCCCAAAGGCCTAAAATAAGCACTTCAGTCTGTAAAGTTGAATTTATCAGTCTTCCAGTTCTACCTCTTTCTGACTCCTCAGGTATTATGAGACATTGAATATTATGGCATGCTATAGATACGTACTTACATATGTATGTAAATCTTCAGCTAAGCTTTACAATGCTTTACAATGTTGACACAATCGCCAGCAGGTGCCTTGTATTTGCCTATTACACATACGCTGCCTGCACACCTACCTGATACACACTATGCCATTTAACATATTTCCTGTGTTTAAATATCTGCATATTTTTGTATCTACATTTATTACATATATTTCTGTCTCTTGCCTTGTAGACATTTTTTACAATTAATATAGTGCATTTTCTTTATTGTTAGTATTATATTATTTATTTTTTATTTTCTATTTTCTGTTTAATTTCTCTATTCTCTACACTGTAAAAGTGACCCATGCCAGCAGTTAATCTGAAGTGTTTTTGAAGCCTGAATTAATGTAAATGTTGCTTTTGTTCTACTACACTTGCAGCTTTTCATTGAAAGTATTTGAGTTGAAAAAACCCACTATGATACCACAGCCATTGCCCAGTCATAGAAGCTATTTAGCCATTTCACTACACATTGTACTTGGATGACAAAACTGTGGTTGGCAAATTGCTTGAATCATGAATATTGGTGTCGAATATGCCATAAACCCAAAGAAAAATAGCCTTTTACTTAAAGAAAAAACATATCTAAGTTTTATTTGACCCCCCCACCCCCCATGGTATATTAGTTTAGGACAGTGTCCATCAATATCTGACAGAACCCAATCTGTTCTGTATTTCATCTCAGAACAAAGATCAATCTTTTATTAACCGTCTATTAAATAAAAATCCGATATCTGCAACAGGTCTGTTGATCAACAAGTGGTATGGAGAGCTGTAGCCGGGCTCTCCCTGACCTATTGTGCCTCTGGCTGGTGAAAGGCGCTTTTAGCTTTTAGCAAAGTCTCCATGGAGATATTTTGCCGATGAAAATGCCCTCTAAAGCAGTTCTTTTTCCTGAATAATTCATCTCTCATTGGCCGTCCATAATGTTTCTCAGCGCGCCTTTTGTTGGCCCGTTTTCTGCCCCTTTTCTCCCGCGCGGAGCCGCCGCAGCGCGAGGCTCTTTTGTGCGTCGTGGAATGGACTCGCGCGCTTTTGTCTCCCAAGTTCATCCGCGAGCCGAGCGATTGTGCGCCGCTTTTAGCGCGAGCCGTTGCTGGACAAATGTTTGGTTAGTGTTTGGTTGAGCTCTTTTGCGCGCGCACGCACACGCGCGCACACACGCACAGCGGTAACCTGCAGCCTGTTCACCGGCGCTGCGGTGGTTCCCACTGCTTTGACGGGGTCTGCGCCTATGCGCTCGCACAAAATACCCACTTGTGAAGTGGTTCAGGCGTGTAAGGTGACCTGAACACCGCACACTGTAACCACTATATACTGTAATCACTATATATATATATATATATATCGCGGGTATATATATAGGTTTTATACATGAATCTTGCTATTATGACTTTTTTACTTTTTTACTTTACATTTTTATATTTATATATATACTATAGCATACTATACTGTGTGTGTGTGTTAAAATTTAAAGTAAAAAAGTCAAAATAGTTTAGGAAAACAAAAGCAACATTCATGTATAAAACCCATATATACATAATATGCAATACAGATGTTTGACAACACATAGATAGATAGATAGATAGATAGATAGATAGATAGATAGATAGATAGATAGATAGATAGATAGATAGATAGATAGCTCTATATTACCCACCTGTTGCATAAGCTGCTAATCACAGCGCACGCGCCGCAACACCCCCCCCCCCACACACACACACACACACACACACACACACCACCAGGGAAAAAAGAAGAGAAAAACTCATTTGAACTCACATCTGTCTCCCAGAATGCCGTCGATACTGTGCTTTGCTCTTCTCTCGTTCTCTTCCATCTCCCTCTTTTCGATCTCGTCGTCGTCCTCCTCATCTTCTCCGTTTGCGCCAAATTTACAGCGCATGATGCGGCTGATTGAGCTAACTGCAACAGAAACAACACGACCATCATTGCGAGATCCCAAACAAACTCACTACGTCAGTAGCTTGGCCAAAAGAAATGAAGCAGTGTTTCATTATTTGCAGCTGAAATATTTTAACCATGCATCATAATGAAGCGCCCAGCTCTGGCCCTACCGCTAAAGGAATAGGTCGAACTTTTTTAAAGCTACAGTGTTTTCAAAGATTATTGGCAATAAAAACAGAAACGCAGTTTTGTTTTCTTTAAGCGGAGGCCTGTGAATTGGAAGAGAGACAGCAGTGAGAGTGTGTGCAGAAGTGTGTGTGAGTGGTGTTCTTCACCTGAGGGCACAGTGTTCCTGTCACACACACCATCCTTTAAGAGCTTGTCCCGGATCTCCCAGCTGAACATGCCCGGGTTTTCCCGCTTATAATCCTCGATCTTCTTGTCCACGTCCGGGCTGCTGTTCTGCTGTGAATTCACATGCAACCAGAAGCTAAGTGTCCGAAGAGTAGAGAACTCACAGGCTCTCCTCAAAAACTTTCCTGCATCTGTTCCACACTCCACCAAGAATAAAGTAAAGTTAAACTTTATACTGAACAAATAAAAAATGTGAAATGATATACAGCACAATTTACATATTAGTAATATTTAAAATAAGACGAATAAACAAATAAATACTTAAAACTATCTTTAAACTAAATACATTTGTATTATTATTGTTGTTATTTTTATTAACATTATTATTATTGTTGAGGCTGTTCTACAAATTATTATTAATAATAATCATAAAAATAATAATACATGTATTAAATTAAATGTAATACTTAAATTAAAAGGTTGGTAAAATGTTTTTGTTTGTTTTTAGCAAACAAATTAATATTTTAAATAAATAAATAAATAATACAAACATACATACATACATACATACATACATACATACATGCATGTATTTCCATTTCTGCCTGAAATAAAATCATTTTTCTTTACAAACAACTTATAATAGACAGACAGACAGACAGACAGACAGACAGACAGACAGACAGACAGACATAGATAGATAGATAGATAGATAGATAGA
>JBBPDA010000041.1:35562132-35573365 GCA_037974385.1 Arnoldichthys spilopterus | reverse complement strand
ATTGTATTTTCTTTTTTTATTGCATTTTGGAAAATGGCTTTTTTGGAAATGGGGTGTGTAAAGTGAGGTATTGCAGACTATCAGATAACATGGGGACATGGGGCAGTGTGTTTGGTATTATGGGACAGTGTGATGGGTGTTATGAATGTTTGGTGCTATGGGGCAGTATGCTAATTGTGTTGCATGAAATGGGAAATAGGGGATAGTGTGTTGGGTATAAATGGGACAGTAAGTTGGATGGGACAGTGTGTTGGATATAATGGGGCAGTGTGTTAGGTAAAATGGGATGGTTTGTTGGGTATTATGGAGCAGTGTGTTATGTATAATTGGTCAGTTAGATTCTATATCAGTGTGTTGGGTGAAACAGTATGTTTGGTATAACAGACAATGTGTTGGGTATTATGGGGCAGTGTGTTGGGTAAAATGGGATGGTTTGTTGGGTATTATGGAGCAGTGTGTTGGGTATCATAGGGCAGTGTGTTAAATATAATGGGATGTGAGTATCATTTTTACCAGTCACATCATATTTACACAAACAGGTCTTTGCAGGACTGTCCACTGAAATGGCCTAAAGATCCACTTCCTGGTGCAGATCGTTTTAAGAATGAATAAATATTATTTTTGGCTGTTTGGCTGAATCATATGCAGACTGAAGCAGTAAGTGCATGTTATTAATAATCATCATGTTGTGTGTGAGATAAAGATGCATGAACATGGGTGTTTGAGGTCGTTTGCGTGTGTGTATGAGTGTGTGTGTGTTTATTGCTGAAGTCTAATAAACACTGCTCCTGATGTTTCCAGGCTGGAGCTGAGTGGAGGGAGCAGAGGGAGCAGAGGGAGCAGAGCGGGTGTAGCTGTAACCCTACTCCGGCCTAAGCGGAGGGGGAGATGGGGCTGGAGAGGCCGTTTGATTGCGCTTAAAGGGACACTGGATATCCATGTCAAATCAATTCTGGAGTGAAAAATCCGAGTCAGAAATTTTCTCCATCAGTGGGAGGGAAAAAAAACATCATAAATAAAGCAGCGAATGTCAGATCGCAGGAGAAGGCAGAAACGCGGCGAGTTCACTTCATTCTAAACCAAAATAACCGCTGGGCCGCTGGAAGGACTTTATTAAATCCCAGCTCCCCGGCTCGTGCACACTACTGACCTCAGGAAGCTGCCTTCATTCGTATTCACACACACTGTTTTACTCTGAAGCCACCAAAACTGCTCTGTTATCAGGCGTCCACGCACCCAGGCTGCTGAAGCCCGCTGAACTGCCCCTCGTGCTTACCGGTCATCTGTTTATGTGATGGGCCTTAGAGGATGGGATCACTTTTCCCACAGCTTCTCAATAACATTTCCTCAGTCACTTGAACTGATTTTACACTGCTGCTGTGAGCGCTCAGACCCTGAGTAATTATGTCCCACCGTGGGACCCTCAGTGTTGCCCCCACATTAACGTGACGAGGTGCCTTCTGTAAAGTGTTGCAGTGAGCTCGTGCTGGCAGTGTCATTATCACAGCTACAGCTCGCCTGCTGTTTCCTCTTCATGGAGAGTAAATGATGCCTGCTGATGTTTAGCTTAGTCAGTGTGTCAGGGCGCCTTCAACAAACAGGCTGAGAGCCTGCCACTGTTTACCCTTCCTACTGTAACACAGCGAATACACTACACACACGTACACACACTTATTATTATTATAAATTGTTTTAAAATTAGCAGTTAAAACAAGTTAAGATAAAATATAAACTATAAACTATATAAATCAGAAACGTTCATTAAAACAAAACTATTAATAATAATACTAATAATAATAACAACAATAATTAACAATAATACATATTATTGTTATTGTTATTGTTGTTATTAATTATCGTTTTTGCTGTTGCTGGTGTTTCAATTGTATAAAATAATACAAAAACGTACACACCTTTTAAAATGACAATAATACTACTTTAGAAATAATGTTTTTTAATATAATAACAATAACAACAACAACAACACCAATAATAACAATAATAATAATAATTATTATTATTATTGTTATTATAATTATTATTATTATTGTTATTATTATTATTATTATTATTGTTATTGTTATTATTATTGCTGTTGTTTTTAAAGGATAAGATAATACTAGAAAAATATTCATTATTTTGTTGTTGTTGGTTGTGCTTGGTGGTGGTAGTGATGTTTCGGTGTTGTAATTGTATGAAAACACATCAGCAAACAACATAATTATCATTATCATTGTTATTATTTATTTATTTTTATTATTTATTTGTTTGTTTATTTATTTGTGTATTTTATCATGAGCAGTAGTAGTATTAACTGTGTTTTACTGGTTAAATCAATCCGTTTCAGGTGCAGTCTCAGCTCTTGTTTCCAATGGCCCTGTGTCTTTGCCGCGCGCTCCCCCTCGCAGCCCGATCTGCCGCTGCTGTTTATCCGTGAGCTGCACCTTCATTCCCATCGTCCCTCTAAGCGCAGAACAAACTGTGTGTTTGATGGTTTTAATCACATGTTACTCATGAATGTGGCTTAACTGTCCTGGGACCCTCTTTAGCCCACTGACACCGGCATTCAGAGAGAATTTGGTGAGAAAGAGGCTCCTGGTGCTTCGAGCTGAAGCGTTTGTAGTGCGTGGGCCGGGGGGCATAGTGATGGCTGGATGTGATGGTGGGGGAACCTGGAGTTTATTGCCCCCGTGGTGAACCTTGGCCTCGGGGCTGGAAGCTCGGTGTTGCCCCTCTCCTTTGGCGCAGAGAGCCCTGAGGTGACCGTGGCGTCCAGCAGAGCTACACTCAACAGGTGGTGGACATCAGAGGTGGTCGCGGTGGGATATGGCACTGTAGTGCATTTTCACGCTGAATACAAATACCGAACATCGTCTCTGCTTCATATGGTGTATAGGACTCCACGTCTTCTGCAGTTTCATGCAGTTAGCATTTAAAATCCGTAAAATACCATATATATAATGAATAATGTATGTTGATATATATATATATATATATCAACATACATTATTCCAAGACAGAGGAAACATATTGGTAGTTTTCACCTGTAAATTAAATTAAATGTATTGTTATTGTTTATTTTTCCCTTTGCAATGAGAGCAGTTACAGTATATAATATATTAATATATAGTATAATATAATACATTAGAATATTAATATATATATATATATATATATATATAGTACATTGGTACTGCTTCAAAAATTAACAGTGTTTTGGAATCAAGCATTGCTATATATCAGGAATGCTGCACATACCAGAAGGATTCACCAAAATGACTTTCTATGTTTGTTTTTCTTTACTTCAGACCAAAAAGGTCATTTTAATTGTATGTCATTTTTCTAACGTCTTTCTTTTTCCTTTAGGACAATTCGAAGAACACTTACTATGTTCTTATCTTTTTTCCTGAAAGAGCAGACACAAGATGCCTCTGGCAGATTAACTCCTGGTGAAAGTTTAAACTTGCCTACAAGCCCCTATAGGCCAGTGAGCAGACCTTTCTGCAAGAGCATCACTCTTTTAAAATAAAGGATCAATCCTTCGATAGTTTTCTGTGTTTCTCTAAATCACTTTGAAGCTTCCATCTCGGTTTTGAACACAAGCTTCCATAATGTTTTCCTAGGGGGGAAATGAGAGTAGTCCCATGAAGCAAGAAGAATAAACTGACATGTTGTACTGTTGTGTCTGTAACATGCCAACACTGCAGTTCAGAGAGTGAAAAACAACATCGTCTGTTTCTGAGTCAGTTATTTTCAGTACACCTTAAACAGCTTTTCCCTCCTTGTCAGTACTGTCATTATTTCAGGGGTTTTTGTTTAGCACTGCATTTTGAAACATTTTAGGATCTAAAGTTATTTCTTTGGAAAACTTGAATCCATCCTCTGGTCTTTAGAAACAATTTGGATTAGACTGTATTTTCAGTTTTTCCAGCTCTAACACTCCCACTTGACAAGCCTGATAATTAGTTGAGTCAGGTGTGTTGGGAGCAGCAGCAGTAGTAGGCCTCCATGCCATTCTTACATACAGAGGGAGAGCAATCAGGCAAGCTTAAAACCTTTCAGACAACACTACTGGTGTTTACAGGACCTTACAGCTTTGCACATTTGGAAAATTATTTTCTTTTCTCTTATTTTTTTTATACTTAATTTCTGTTGTTTCCATTTAATTTCTTTTTATTTAATTTCAATTATTTTCGTTTAATTTCTATCTTTTAATTTATTGATTTTCTTTTCATTCAGTTTCTTTCCTTTTTATTTAACATATTTTATTTTGTTTTTATTTTATTTCTTTTTACCTTTCCTTTCTTTGCTTCCATTTAATTTCTTTTCTTTAACATTTTTCTTTCTTGTCTTGTTTTTATTAATTAATTGAAAAGGTTTGTAGTGAGGGAATTCCTCAACTACTGCTGACACCTGTTTCCAGTTGGCACACACAAGCTGTATAATCTCCACTAAGAAAAACTACTAATAGATTGAGATGTTCAACAAGCCCAACACCAATCACCTTCCCAGACACTTATGGCACGACAAAGTGTCCTTGAATGATACCATAGAAAAATCACTAAAGAACATTGTTTGAAAATGAGATTTGTAAGTGTGAATAACCTTTTAACCTCCATGGAAACTTCTTCCTAAACCATCATATGGAGGTCCCTAAACTTTATTAAGGTTCTGCACATTAGTACCTTCGATATGAGTTGCATTTGTTATCCAGAACTAATTATTTCCTATATCCTCTATATTATTTTTAATTGTTTCCTGGTTTCCTGACCTCATTAATGCTATTATGGATGAATAAAATCCTTACAGCAGTGTTCCACCATCCAGTGTAAGTTCTTCTTCTAGAGGCTGTTACTATTGTAAAGGAGGGGCACTCCCAGACACCCTTGATCTCAGAAGACACAATGAATGAGGAGGTGTCTACAAACTTTTTGACATATAGTCTATCAGCAGCTCAGATGTACAGTGGGAGTTTCCTAAAGAACTGAGAAACATTGTTTTAGAAAAGCTCTAATTGGCTACAGACGTTTTACAGTCTGTTCGCTGAATAATCCCCCACCAGAGGGCGCAAATGGGGGAAAAATCATGAAGCGTTTCCAAACTCATAGACTGTAGCAGTGTCCCCCTCCTTCTCGCGAAGGCCGACTGACTTGCACGTTTTAGAGTTTTCCCTGCTTTAACGCATCCACTTCAGCTCAGTAAGGAATTGTTAATAAGCTGATTACCTGGAACAGGTGTGTTGGAAAAAGTGAAAACCCTAACATGTGCTGTCGGTCTGTCCATCTACAATTTTTTACACTTTTTTGTATTTAATAAATAAGCAGAAGTTGTGCAGAAGGACACTTGCTAAGCAAATAAAGGGAAAACACATGCCCAATTTTTAAATAGATCAGAACAAGAGCCAATATGTGATAAACTCAGTAAGGTTCAAATAATCAGCATAGTTTCTCAAACTCAAAATAGTTAAATAATTTTGAACAAGCCTTGAATTAAGTACTGCAAATTAAAAAATATCATGAGACTGATTAATATGGATGATTGAATGTTTAGTATAAAGATATTATGTCAACATTAGTCCTTCAAGTTTGCCTAAAAATGGATTCAATTCATGTTAACTTGATTTGTTTTCTTAATATTTCTTAATATGTTCAAGAGCCAGATCTACATTTTTGGAGACTTGGAAAAATAGTTAATTTCAGTTCATTTTAAGTGAATGATTTTAGAATAATTTGTTAAATATTTGGTTATAATATTATATTAATATTATAATATTATAATAATACATATAATACATTATAAAACATGAAATTTCACAAATCCAAGCAATTTTACTTTAATTCATTTTCTTTTTTTATTTCAATTCCACTTTTAAAGCAAAAGATTTGGATGCATTTAAATGTTACTAATTACAATTTACAGTGTATTACGGCTACATTCTGCTGTGCAGCTAAATCAACCATAAGCTATTGTTTAGTTTTCACAAAATACCAAATACATGACCTCAGAGAGAGAGAGGGAGAGAGAGAGAGAGACTTCTTATCTGTATTCTTTTATATAGTTTTCTTTACTTTGGTTTATTTTAGTTATTTTCAATCTTACTTTTATCTTTTATTCTTTGAAACTGATTTTATTGTTAATGTTATTGCTAACTTCTGTATGGTTTTAATGATTATTTTATCTCTTTAATGATCTCTGTGTATGATAATGTGCTATATAAATAAGTTTGCCCTGCCTTACCTTACCTTGTTTTCTGTTCTCTCTCTAAGTGTCTGATGGCTTCTGAAATGATAATGGGGCCTGATTCTTGTGCCATTTTTGCATTGTGGCTGAACTTTGCCTTAAATTCCTTGTCATCAAATGTGCTGTACTGGGAAACCTGATGGCACACCAGTCTAATTCACTTAATGGTGAGAGCACTTATCCTACTCCAAAGAATTCTTTACTTAAAGTAGTTTGTCATGAGCTAAAAAAAAAGATTTTAAACAAGCAACCTTCCCATCTCTGCTACAAATAAAAACACATGTAAAACCTCAATAAATATGCATGCCCAACTGTATCAGAGAGAGACTAAGTGTAATAGTCCCTTAAAAAATTGAACATGTATTCTGCATATTTTAAACCATTTTAAATGGAAGTAATGCACCTACAGCGTGAAAGCAGTACTTCAGCTTAGCTAGCCTTCACCAGTCACCAAGACTGTGACAAAAATGAGGGAATCTTGTGACTTACATTCAAAGCCCAGTGATCAAATGCAGAAAAGGAGAAGGGTCAGAAGAAATGACTGTCAGTGAATGAAATAAAAAAAGAGCAGATATGTGAAGAAAACGAATGCTGTGTGATTAATTATCGATTCAATAATGTGCGGCAGAGATTTCAGCACTCTCACCAGTGGACAGCTCCTGCTTTCGACATCCAGCCCTTTCGAGCTTCTTCTTTCCTTCTCTGGGTGTGCATCAGTGTGTTGAGCAGCCTAAACTCATTCTCTAGCAAAAGTGTTGGTGGAATGATGACTGAAGCAGAAACAAAGCTAAATATTAAAAGAAGTCAAAAATAAATAAATAAGAAAAATAATAATAAAAGTAAGCAGTAAAAAAGGCAGTAAAAAGCAACAGGTAGTAAATGTAGCAGGCAGTTAAAAAAACACAGAACTGCAGTAAAACTTCCTAGTACACCTAGTTTCTGTCAGCAGGCACTATATCCTTGTTGTAGTACTATTATCGTATTTAACACAATAAACTATAGGTTGTTATAGCATATAAACCATACACATTATGTAAAATCATTATGTGATTTTTTTCTTGTATTCTTTGATCTTTTGATGAGTTTTCAACTTACAAACCTGTGTAAAATTGCAAAATAATATTTTCATAGCTTGGGCAATATGGGCTGTATACTGTTTTAAGCTTATTTTGACCACCTTGTTGCAAACACAACTTAATTTAGGTAAAATAAGTTGGGATATGGAGAAACTGTGTGTGTTCACATTGTTTGGACCTATGCACACATGAGGTAGAGGGTTCCTATAATACGCCTGTACACCACTGAGGCAAATAAAAGTATTATCATTGGAAAAAGTTAATGAAAGTACAAATGGATTCAAAACGTAAATACTGCATAATGGATTAAAAGCAACACAATATTCCTGATATCTTGTGAATTAATGAATAACAGTAACAGTGCTTTAATTAACTAATCCTCCTTAAATTAACATTTTGTTTGATACATTTAATTTGAGATTCTTAATCCATATAAATGACAGAATTACGTTAAAGTACCAACTTTATTTCAGTGAGAATATAAAGGTCTAAGTTTTAAACACTTTTCTGAATTCTTTTCATCACTTTTTATCAGTGTATACTACAAAAAGACAAATGTGAAAAAAATCAAATGCAAAAACAAAAACACAAACAGCAAAGTTTCCATGGAAGCTAAGATGGCATCAATTATGTGTAGTAGCTGCAGGCTATAGTGTTGGGACCACTCACCCCACTTTCCCCTCTCTTTGTGCTCCCAACAGACGTTGACCACTTAACCTGTTCTTTGATCGGGCATGGCCCTTTCAGTCAAAGGAAACACATACATCCGGCCACAAGGGCAGCACACAGCACAGAAACAAAATCACTAGACAAGCGGTCAGTGTCATTTCCTATACAGGCACAATAGCCAGCTGGAGGCTTTGGTGGAGGAGTTCTTCTCTGATTGCACTAGAATATTATTGTGCTGTTGTAATAGTACTGGAGATCTTCATGGGTTACAATAAAGGTACCAAAAGGGCTCTTTGGAGTGCTGCTATTGAAGAACCAAGGTTCATACTCAAAAGAACCTTCCAGTGAATAATTCTTTGTTGTCTGTCTGTCACATTACAAGTGGTCACTCACCAGAGACAATCATTTAAACAGGTATTTAAACAGGTGAAACTTGTTGTTTAAAACACATGTATAACCGTCCACACTATAAATGATGATATGTTTTGTTCCAAATGTTTTTAGCCTGTTTGTTTATTTTTTAACAGCAATTTTCTAGAAGATGTTTCTTAAGTATTTTACTTAAGACCTAATCATTTACTTTAGGCAATACTAATTTGCTGACTTAATTGCTAATATTTAATTAAATATATGTAAAATATATTAGTAAATTTACATATAAAATGTGAGGCAATTGATTTTCCAACTTTTTATAAGCAAAATAAACATTTTAAAGAAAACAGCACAGTAATGTGTCAAAATAAATGTTCATAATAAGCAATCATACATGCTGTATGCTTCAACCATTGAAATTAGTTTTTTTAGTAAATTTATTTAGAATAAATAAATTAAATTAAAAGATATTTAGAAATCATTTATGAGTGAATAATTACATTAATTTTAAGTTAAGTCCACAAATTAATTTAACTGTTAACTGTTTATTCATAGAATATTTTTAGCTAATTTTTACAGTTAAACAGTTCATTTTAAGTAAAATGGCCATTTTCAAGGTTAATAGTTTGTTTAAAATTGCCTAGAACTTTGAATTAAAATATATGATTACTTAAAAATATGGAGTATTCTTTTAGTGAAGCATCCACCAAAAGATTCTTTATGAAAAGTCCTTTTTTTGGTAATGATCCAAATAAACCAAATCCAAATGTGACTTTTGTCACATTTATTTTAATGGCTGTATGTTAACCTCAACCTTGTTTTAGATGCCAAGATACTAAAGCTAGTCAGTTGAAGGGCTGAGGGATCTAGAGCATCTCAAGACAATCTAAAAACAGCCACTTATAAGTGGAACCCATGTCTCTCTAGATGCCAACAAAAAGTGATGTTGCAGATAAAAGAACCACAGAAAAACTTAACTCTTTATAAGGCCTAATAAATAACCTTTGTTGACAATTTAGGTTCATGAAGCTTTTGAAAGAACTATTTCAAAACGCAGCCTCAGGCCAGGATTATCTCCTGTTCTTCTTTCAACTCCCCCTCCCCCTTCACCAAGCCCTAAACCAGCCTGTGCCCCTTTTCCACCAGCAGGATGTGCTCACCGCTGACCCCTCTAATTGGATCTGAACTCTAGCGTAGTTCACAGGGAGGTTGAGTGGAGTGAGAGGGCTTTATGCATAACAGTTATATTGGGTCATAAATTGTTTGCATTGTTTGAATAGGCCATAAAGCTGTACTGAAATCCATAATGATGAGGGTAATGAAGACAGAGTGACACCTTTCACAGTGTATCAGGCAAAGGTCACAACCTTATCTATTTAATATCTAACAGTGGATGTAGGCGAGAATACGTATGATGGTTTGTGGGAGGTGGAATATGTACCAACACAATACAGAAACCGAAACAGTTCCTAGCTTGAGTGTAAGGTTCTAGGAAAAATCTTCAAGTGGTATAGAACCTTTACATCTTGTTGGGTTCTTTAACCAACTGACTCTCAGGTTCTTCACACTGTAACATCTAATTGACCAAAAATGGGTCTTAGAAAAATCATCAATTGAAACATTTTTAAGAAATGGAAAGGGGGTCTTCTATGGCAGCACTCCAAGACACAGGCAAAGAGAAAGAATTCCTTTAGTTTATGCAGACTTTATTAATTAAATCTTCACCAAGCCTGCCTAATTACACACCCACACAGACACACACACAAACGCACACACACACACAAACACTCACAACCAGCTGAAGCTCACCCTGCAGGGTGCAATTTGGCTCTAGGCTAACTTCACACAGGCAAGGATTCTTACACCCACCACTGCCACCCCCCACCAACCACCAACATAAGCACCACACACACATACACACACATGACGACAGATTCACATTTAAGACACAGATACAAAGAGGTCAAATCAGAGATCTCTATCAAGCCCTATGTTTTCTGTTCATCTATTAACCCAAGGTCTAGAGCTATTATTGCTATTGATTTACATTAAATGCCTAATTACCTCATTAATTACACAGTTAGTTAAGTTAATTACATAACAAATTACATGGCTTCTGATATTTTGCAGTTTGTTTGAATGAAAAAAAACAAACATGCCAAAACATAGCAGAAATGTAAAGGATGTTTTCTTTCTGCAAAACAAGACAAAACATTTCAGCAAAATTAAAACATTTTTAACATCTTTTGCTAAACACATTGAGTAAAAGTTTTCCACACTTTACTCAGTAATTCTCTGCTTGTTTCAAGGAACTTTGAGTATGAATAAATTATTAAAAATTATAGAAAAGGTGACTCACCCACCTGACTTTTCATGACATGTAAACCATGACATTTGACATGCACCCATTTTATAATTTAATTCTCTCACTTAATAAACAATTTTAGTCATTTGTTCGATTGTGTTATGCCTTATTATAGAATGCATAAACAATCATTCACAAAAAAAGGAGAAAAACTTTAATCTGCAGCTTTTTTCAAGCAGATATAAGCTACACTTTTCAAATGTGAATGAACACATGTTGACATATTTTGTAGATATGATATGTAAACATATAAAAAATATAATCGCAAGCCATTTCATGTCTCGTTATTCACTTGTTTACTACTAAAACCATGTGTTTTTTAAACACTATATATGTGAATTATGTGACCATCTCAGATGTATCTGGCATGACCTGTTTCTGGAGAATTTCAGTCAATCATATACAAACACATCCATCCATCCATTTTCCAACCGTTTCTTCTGTTTCCGGGTCACGGGGAAGCTGGAGCCAATCCCAGCTGACTGTGGGCCTAAGGCGGGGTACACCCAGG
>JBBPDA010000041.1:35525137-35546762 GCA_037974385.1 Arnoldichthys spilopterus | reverse complement strand
GTCTCTGTGTGTTTCTCTCTCTCTCTCTCTCTCTCTCTCTATCTCTCTCTCTCTCTCTCTCTCTCTCTCTCTCTCTCTATGTCTCTCTCTCTCTCTCTCTCTCTCTATGTCTCTCTCTCTCTCTGTCTGTTTCTGTCTCTCTCTCTCTCTCTCTTTGTCTCTCTCTGTCTCTCTGTCTCTCTCTCTCTTTGTCTGTCTCTCTCTTTGTCTGTCTCTCTCTTTGTCTGTCTCTCTCTTTGTCTCTCCCTCTCTCTGTCTCTCTCCCTCTCTCTGTCTCTCTGTCTCTCTCTCTCTTTGTCTCTCTCTTTCTCTTTCCTTATTCTCTTTCCCCCAGTGGTGACTCTATACGCTACTCTGGGAGGGCAGGCAATTGCTCATGGTCTTAATGAGACCGAGGTCACACACATCATCACCAGTAGAGATCTTCTGCAGAGCCGTCTCAAGGTCAGCACTTACTCTTCATCTGACCACAGTCAAGCAGGGAATATTATAATATAATATTACATAATAATGTAATTTAATGGGAATTGATTGATTTGTTGCTTTTGACCAGCTCTGTCATTTTATGATGGTGGATAAATATTGAGTGTGATGTGGAGTGAAATAATCAAAAGAACATATTCAAAAAGTCTTCAAATTAAATTTGAGCTCCTTCTGGCTGAACTGTGATCATCACAGCATAGAACCGATGTTACTGGGACACTAGTGCATAGTGGTTCAGACTGGAAATAAATGACCTCTGTTGGGCTGTAAAAATGCAATGTTTTACCCACGATATGCAAATATTATTTATAGATTAATACACAAGTATTTTTTCTGTACTTTCTAATGTTTTAAAGATTGAACCATGAGAATCATATGATCCTCTATACGATGTATCATATGTTTATATTAGTTGATAATGTTGGTCTCTAATGTTGGTCCCCCCTTCCCTTTTTTCAGGAGATTCTGCTGGAAGTACCTAGACTGCAACACATCATTATAGTGGACTGTAAGCCCACTAGTTGGCCTGGATTACCCAGAGGCATTCTGGTCCATAACATGGCCTCTGTTCAGGAACTGGGGGGCAAGCCAGAAAACCGTAAGGCTTGTTGTACTTAACATGAGGCTTTCTGACAGTAGTTAATTGACAGAAAAACAAGAGCTCCCAGGTGGTGCACCTGTCTTGGCACAGATCTGTCATCCCTCGATCCTCAGCACTGACAGCCATTGTGGCTGTGAGTCTAAGAGGGTCCTCGCTTTCTCTGCATGGTTATCTGTTAGTGTTGAGCTTTCCAGTAATGTTCAGAAACATGGATTAGCTGAACTCTCTGTGCTGGTAGTATCATGTGATTTAGGGAGTCCTAGCTGACTGGTGAATGGGTTGGTCATGCAAAGTTGGGCCAATGTCATCCATCATGTCTCCCCCACTCCTCTCCATAGTGGCAGTGCAACGGAAGTGTCCACTCCCCTCTGACATCGCTGTCATCATGTACACCAGTGGCTCCACAGGCATCCCTAAAGGGGTCATGATCTCCCACAGCAATCTCATCGCTGGAGTAACCGGCATGGCTGAACGCATTCCAGGCCTAAGGTAAGAACGCATTTGTGTCTCTGTCTATTTATTTACTCTCTGTATGTCCATCATTTACTTGTCCTGTTTTACTCTATTTCTTTGCCCTTGCTTGGGTGGCTGGTTGGCTAGCTGGCTGGCTGGTTGGGTGGTTGGAGTTTTTCTGTCTGTTGGTTAGAAATTGTTAAAACTGACTAAGTCTAGATTCCCAGACTATAAGCCCAAATGGAGAAGTAGATTTTTAATAATGAAACCTCACTGAGATTTCATCCAGTGTAGTCCAAGACTAGACTTAATGCATTAAACCAGAAGGGCAGTGGTGGCCTAGTGGTTAGGACGCTGCCTTTGGGACCTGAAGGTTGCAGGTTCGAGTCCTGGCCCAGGAACTACTGAGGTACCCTTGAGCAAGGTACCGTCCCACTACACTGCTCCCCGGGCGCTGTTGGTAGCTGTGTGCACGTGTGATGGGTTAAATGCAGAGGTCACATTTTGTTGTGGTGCTTGAGTGTGTTCACAATGACAAAGAGTCACTTTCACTTTCACCAGTCATAGATGTTTTAGGCACCTGCTCATTAATGTTTTTCTGCAAAATCCTGCCTTACTTGTGATGATGGGACATTGCTCTTTTCAGTGGTTTAAAAAACCTGAGCTACCAAAGCATTAATGAAATCAGGTACTGATCTATACTGATCGGTTTAGTTGTTCTTTAGCTTTAGCCAGTTCCACTGGTCCACATGCCCCTGTAGTGAGCTGTGCTTTTACACTGCTGACTATAGGCTCATATTTAGCTCCTCTGTGGGCAATGATTTTGTTTTTGCAGTGTGTTTCTGTGTAATTGATCGCTGAACAGATTTAGTGTCTACATATAGTGTACTGGGTACTGCATTCGTAATGTGTACTACTATACTAATTGCAGTAGTGCTTTGCCTATAGTTTTCAGCTCTAATCTAAGCTCTGCAAGAAAGCTGATCACTGATTAAGTAAACACAAGTCTTTTACTAACCTTAAACCTGACCCTGTCATTTAAAGGGTCCAAATTCTACATTTTTCTTTTTTTAATATTTTTTCCCCTCATGTCCGCTTTCCAACCTCTCATTATCCTTTAGAATTGAACTGTGCATTTGGTATGTAAATTGGCTGTGTTCTTATTGGTTGCGCTATGTTGTGCCTTATTCTGAAAGCTGTTTGGGCTAATACACACCTTATAACGTCAATGGGTGGGAAAATGTGCACATTTTTTAATTTGTTGTTTTTTTATGACTGGGTGAAAAATTCATTTTGAATCATGATGAGATACTACATGGCCTTTTATTTAAAATCCATGAGGAAAATTTGGAGTTCCATGATAATGAGCCTTTTTAAACCTAGTCCACAACTCTATCAAACATAGACAAGTGTATTCTCGCTGACTGTATGTGTTTTTGTTTTTATTGTAAAGCATCTATATAATGTATGTGTTTTGTCGTTGCTAGCACACCACTGTCTAAAGTAACCTTGTGTGTTGTGTAATGATCTCTGTTTGCTGTCTGTTTCTACTTGGACAGTGAGAATGACACCTACATCGGCTACCTGCCGCTGGCCCATGTGCTGGAGCTCAGTGCTGAATTGGTGTGTGTATCTCATGGCTGCCGTATTGGATACTCTTCACCGCAGACACTTGCTGACCAGGTAAACAGACACACTAAAAATACTCTCCACAAAAAATAACAAGTATACTATATACACAGACACACACATACACACACGCACGCACACACACACGTGAGCTATTTTAAAGCAATAGCAAAAATCAAACATACACAGTTTTTCCCTGGTGCCCCACCAATTAGCATTATGGAAATTCACAAATTCAAATCACATGCCTGCTGCAAACTGTGTTGAGCCACTGAGTAATGTCGGGTTGCAAAAATATGTCTTTTAGTTATGGGTGTGGGTTTCTATCAGGAGCTCCAGAATCCTCCCACAGTTCAAGGACATGCACATTGGGTGAATTGGAAATGCTAAATTTCCTCTAGGTGTGAGTGTGAGTATAAATGTATGTGTTTCTGCCTTGTAATGGACTGCAAAGCTGTCCTGGGTGTTTCCATCTTTTATCTTATGAGCACTGGGATAGACTCCAGCACCCTCCAAGACCCTGGTTAGGATAAGCATCTCAGTAGATGCTTGAATGAATGCATGAATT
This sequence comes from Arnoldichthys spilopterus, assembly GCA_037974385.1. Classification (NCBI taxonomy): domain Eukaryota; kingdom Metazoa; phylum Chordata; class Actinopteri; order Characiformes; family Lepidarchidae; genus Arnoldichthys; species Arnoldichthys spilopterus. The sequence goes on along the minus strand of JBBPDA010000041.1, from coordinate 35,543,028 downwards.
AATGAATGCATGAATGAATGGTGGTCATTTATTCTTATTGTGAAATAGCAGATGATGATTATTGATTTTGTCAATTATTTAGTAATTTTGTGAGGGTGACTGTACAAACTGAGTTTCCTCTGAGAATAGTTCATCTTCATTTTAAGATAAATACCTCTCATCCATAACAAGAATTTTTCTTTCACTGCCTGCTCACATAGGTACAACCCTATTAGTGAACTGCTGCCTTCTTCAGGTTCATCTGGTTGTAAATAAAAAATCAGACATTTTTGCTCTTATAAATCTCGCTGAAAACTTGTTTCACACTTTTAAGTATCCTAACGAAGGCCTGTGTATAGGGTTTAGCTGTCTTGAAGGCCACTGTGACTTTAAAAGTCGAAGCTGACTGGAAAACCATTGAATACATTCAGTGTCCACACTCTCAGCTCAGTGCACACGCTTGGTTTTTCTCTTCTTGCAGTACTAATTTTTTTTCCTCTACTACAGTCAACCAAAATTAAAAGAGGCAGTAAAGGAGACACCAGCATCCTGAGACCAACAGTGATGGCAGCTGTACCAGTAAGTGAGCACAGTAAACACACACATACTTCTGTGAATAACTTGCAACTCTTGGCAATATCCTCTCCTGTCCTCTGTCTTTCTTCTGCTTTTTCTTCACCCTCTCTGTGTCTCTCTCTCTCTCTCTCTCTTTCTCTCTCGTTCTCTCTCTCTCTCTCTCTCACGTACTCTGTAGGAGATCATGGATCGAATATACAAAAATGTGATGATTAAAGTAGATGAGATGAGTCGTGTGCAGAGGATTCTCTTTGTGTTGGCCTACAACTACAAGATGGAGCAAATCTCTAGAGGATATGGCACGCCGCTGTGTGATAGGTATGTACTTTTCTCTCTCTGTCACTCCCTCTCACTCAGAAACTCACAAATTTTAACTTCTCAAGAGTGGGACAATATTAAAACAAAATGTGCTCCAACATAAGACTTAACCAACAAAAACCCATGCTGCAGGAGTCATTCAGCCTGTTACTGCATTTAGAAATGCAGGAAGTTGGCCTTCTGTTCAGAAGTTTTCAAGACTGTTGTTGTGTTCTGAAATGTGTTTCATTCTAAAATGTTCATGTTGTGAAGTTTAATCTTGTGTGTTTGTGCAGTCTGGTGTTTCGAAGGGTGCGTTTGTTGCTGGGAGGGAACACACGGGTGTTGTTGTCCGGTGGAGCTCCACTGTCTGCAGCTACTCAGCGCTTCATGAACATTTGTTTCTGCTGCCCTGTGGGTCAGGGCTATGGCCTCACCGAGACCTGCGGAGCTGGCACCATCAGCGATTGTAAGGCATGCTCACACACCACAATAAGCACAGGAGGAGAGGGAGCAAACACACTGCTATGGTTGAATAGCACCTTATATCACTGTGTTAATTTAATACATGCTGTATTGTGGCTTAAGGGTATGCAGCTGTATGTATAGGTGTCATAGACTTCCTTAATGGTGTAATTATTGCTAATACAGATGTGCTACTGCACACACACAGCTGGTATAATCGTAGTGGTGGCCTAATGGATTGGGACTTACCCATGTAATAGAAGGTTTGCAGGTTCAAATTCCAGCTCACGTACCTCTGAGCAAGGTACCTCTGAGCAGTGTTAATTACTATAGGACTGAACTGTGGAACAGGGGATTGGCATTTGTTACCCACAAATAATTATCTTATATCCATACATAAGTGCAATGTTTGGGGTGAAAAATAGAGGTTGTTACTGCAGTAAAAGAAACACTGGGTGAGCAGGTGTCTAAAACAGATGGTGCACTACAATTGTAATAGCAATTATTACAGTGCAAGCAGAAATGTGTGTGTGTGTTTTTTGTGTTTATTTATATATTTATTTGTTTGCTTGTTTGTTGTAGATTATGACTATAGTACGGGTCGTGTTGGAGCTCCTCTGGTCTGCTCTGAGATCATGCTTAAGGACTGGGATGAAGGTATTTACTGATCACACGTAGAGCTTAGTACTAGAATTTAGAGAAAACCTCACTGGTGTAGTTGGCACACTATAGACTATGACTATGTTGATGATTTATATGTAAAATGTGTATTAAGTGGGGCTGCATTAAGTCATTAAGGTTTAAGTCCTTCACTTTTTTGGATTTCCGTTTTTCTTCCCCATAGGTGGATACTATAGCACAGATAAGCCCAACCCTCGCGGGGAGATTCTGATTGGTGGGCCCAACGTCACCATGGGTTACTATAAAAATGAGGGAAAGAACAAAGAAGACTTCTTTGTGGATAAGAAAGGCCAACGGTGGTTCTGCACAGGGGACATTGGAGAGTTTGCGCCTGATGGCTGCCTCAAGATCATTGGTGAGAAAACACTTGATTTTGTTTTGTTAGGACATTGGCTTAACCATGTGTCCCATGTAATTTCATGCACAAATTTGAGCAGCCCTGGTTGAAGGACATGTTTTTGTTGATTTGCGAAGTGAAAATAAATACACATCCATTACAGAGAGCACACTTCTGCACATTGTACTGCTAAATTACATAAAATCTTAAATTACATAAATTATATAAGCATCTCTCTTGGACACTAAAGGAAATTCTGCTGGTAAATAAAAAAATTATTGGTGTCATATTTCAATCAAGTACCAAGTAACCAACAAACTAATGTTTTTGACATTTATTCACTATGGATCTCTATGGATGCCATATGTAAAATTGTGCTTGTTTATAGTGCTTCAATACTCTGAAACATGAAGAGAAATAATTGATTAAGAGCTTTCTCTAAAAATGTGTTTGTGTGTTTGTATCTGTGTAGACCGTAAGAAGGACCTAGTGAAGCTTCAGGCAGGAGAGTATGTATCGCTGGGGAAAGTGGAGGCTGCGCTGAAAAACTGCCCTTTCATCGATAACATATGCGCATATGCCAACAGGTGATCACCCACACATACACGCCACATGGTTATCATCAGATTAAACATAATTTAAAGCAGATATAGAGTCGTCCTTGTAACACAGCCAGCCCATAATTTGGTCCTAAACAACTAAATCTCTTTCCATTCCTTGAATTTTTCTGACAATTTTGACCGTGGCCCTTCCTAACAGAATAGTCTTCTCTGTGTATAAATGACCCTTCTTTGCCCTCAGATATTTGTTTTCTTTTGGTTTCATGCCAGTCACATAAAATTATCAATACACCCACTTTCTGGCTGTGAGTTCTTCAGAAAATGACCTTCTCTAGTCACACATGTAGTCAACACTGACTTTTTTTTAGGGAAATGGAATGGTAAAGTTTGCTTAAGCGCCAGTCTAAATGATTTAGGCATTTGCATTCACACATACAGTCAGTTGTGGCCTGTGGCATAGGCAATGTAGGCGCTTGCCTAGGGCTCCAAATGCTTGTGGGACACTGAAAATAGGTAAAAAAAAATTGTGTTCCCCATAAGTGAGACAAGAGGGAGTTCAACTCATGAGTGTTCTATGTTTCCCTACCTACATTCAGATAAGGCTCGGCCACGGCACCAGGATTGGCTAATGTTCAGACACAAAAGCAGCTTGCTGAAAGTCGATTGGTAAACTGCTTATAAATATGAACCACTACCCAATCCTTGTGCAGTTAGAGGGAACAGTGGTAACCAGTCTCCGTGTAGGAGGCAGGATTTGTTGGAATATGGTGGGATAACACTTGTTTGGTCATATTATTTTGGCAAAAATGTTTTTACTATTTATTTCTGATTTATTGAAAAAAATTTGAAGGGTGTTCATAAGTTCCCACATTACTCTGTGGTCTAGAAAAGTTCTGAATGTGTAAAAGTTGCTTCTATATCTTTCTCTCCCCTTAGTGATGAATCATACGTGATCAGCTTTGTGGTACCCAATCAGAAGCAGCTGCAAGCATTAGCGGAACAGAAGGGGGTACAGGGTTCCTGGGAGGAAATCTGTAACCATCCTGATATGGAGAAGGAGGTGCTGCGCATAATCACTGAAGCCGCCATTACAGGTGAGATCATTCAGTGCATTTGAGCTTTAGCAGGGTCAGAGCTAGGTGAAGCTGGATGATGGGGCAAAGCTGAGAAGGAGCTTCACAATATTAGGCAGGTGTTTTAATGTTCTAGCTGATTGGTGTAAACCCACACTTGTACAGAACTGGGGCACTGGTAGTGTAACGGTTAGTTGCCTCTGAAGGTTGCTAGTTCATATCCCTGACCAGTACAAGTACCACTGAGGTACCTGTAAGTAAGGTAACAACCCCAATGACTGCTCCCTGTGCCCTTCCCACGTCAACTGCCCACTGCTCCTACATGGATGGGTTAATTACAGAGATCACATTTCGCTGTGGTGCACCATGCGTTGTGCTGTGGTGTGTTAACCAATCACTTACTCAACATCATTTCATTAAATTCATTGTGCAAATTAACCCCAAAAAATCTGTCATGTCATGACATGATACAGTAAGTGGTAAAAGTGCACCGATTATGTTTTTATGGCCAAATTCAGTTGTTGCTCTTAGCTTTCTAGGTGTAGCTTTCTAGGTTCGAAGCAAACTGTTTTGTTTAGCTTTCATTTAGTGTTCAATATTTTAGCTGAGCTTTCCCTTTAAGTATTGAGTTTATGTAAGATATGGATAGATCTACATATATTATTCATACAGCCACTTCACTTCTGTAAAAAAAGAAATGGCTTACCAAAGCACATTAATGTTGCTCTGTCTTTCTCCAGCTAAGCTAGAACGCTTTGAAATCCCTAAGAAGATTCGCCTCAGTGCAGAGCCATGGACTCCAGAGACAGGCCTGGTGACGGATGCCTTCAAGCTCAAACGCAAAGAGCTCAAAACACATTACCAGGAAGACATCGAGAGATTGTACGGGGGCAAATGAAAGAAGGAAAGGGCCAACTGTGTGGCAGAGGGAAAAGGATTTAGGACGTGACACACCCTGAAGCCTACAGGCTATGGCCCATCTGCACTCCTCCTGATACGATCAAATCAGGAACACTTGAATTTCTGTTACAGTGAAGTATCATTTCTCATCTGACCAAAAAGCAAAGAAAGAAATAAAAAGAGCCCAAAAACAACACCATGGGATAGGCAACTGGTCTGCTGGTCAACAGGCAGTAATACTAGCAGCTCTCCTAACCCTGGGGGGCCCGACCAGCATTGAGAGACTTCTTGGAGATGCAGCACACAGATTTGTATTAAAGATCGTGGAGATGATGAGACCCCTCCACCATCAAACCTACCCTTCTCTCTCCTGCTGACCCTTTCAGGAAAATACATGCAGTGCTTTTCACTTTGGAATCTCAGACTTCGGATATTAAATGGATGAACCGAATGCATTTGTCCGAGAAAGGGTAGGGTTGGTTCAACTTTGCAGGCTTGGGTCTATGCAGGGAAATCTTTAACTCTCTTTGGTTTTGGTTCATTTTTGTCTTTGCTTCTTTGTTTGTACTGTCTCCATTCAAAGAATATCTTGTGTCTTGTGAAGTCAAGCCTTGAGAGATTTGAATGTGAATGCCTCTTAAGCTCTATCTTTCCAAATGACTACTTTATTTCCTTAAAGTTTTCCTATGTGACTCCTCTTTTACCCTTTTCCCAAAGCTTGTTACAAAGAAATGCTGTTTACTGCTCTGGGGTAAGGTTTTGACCATGATGACGGTGATGATGATGATGATAATGGTAATAATGATGATGATGATGATGTACTGTATTACTCTACTTGTATATTGTGTGATATACTTGGCAGTTGCTTCAGTTTATGGAGAAATGTAAATGTTCAGTAGTTAAACAGTAACCCAGAACGGGACAGAACCCACTTTTCCCTCTATTATAACGCAATAATCTCCTGAAGTTCATCTAAAGAGATTTTATTCAAAAAATGTTAACATGGCTAACAGTAATAGGAAGCGAGCATAGCATGAAACCAAAGAGCTGTGCTTAAGAATGGGTTTTGTGCCCTGATTTGACGGTTATTCTAACTGCTAACTGGCTTTTCTTCCCTGCTAGCTTCCATTCATTGTCGGTGATGCTCACTGTTGCCTTTTGTCTTTGGTTGCTTTATTGTTAGCCATAGGAGCATGTAGTTTGGATTGTCCATTTAAGATGGTGTGAACTATTAGATGGACTGGCACAAAACTTTGATGTCAATTTGCTTTGGGGAATTGACCTGTGCTCCACTCTCAAATGTGCTCTTCCATAGCAACTTGGGGCAGAACGAGAGTTATGGAACTTTGGCAAAAAATGAAATCCCTAAATTTGACAGTACATTTTGAAGTTCAGTAAATATGTACATGTATGAAAGGTCACAAAACAAAGGTAATCAAGCTGAAGTCAGTGTCCCCACCCCCAGTGTTGTCTATTTATTCAGTTTTCATCACGCCTAGTTTCGAAGCAGGTTTTCTTACATTAAGTATCATCTAACTCTCAGTTCTGTTTTACAGCATTGAATCTTTTTTTTTACCAGGCTCCGTTATCATGCTAACTTGTTCTGCATGCCTTAAAAACAAGTGTTACTTCAATAAGCACTACCGTGTTACTTTTATTTATTTATTCTTTATTTCTTTATGCATATTTACATAGTATGATCCCATTATTCTTGTTTGCAAAAGAAGCAGCAACTCCTCTTTCTTTCATGTGAATGTGCATAAGAATTAACCACAGCTAAATCTGGGTTAACAGAAAAATGCTACTCACTGTCATAAACAAGAGCACTCTGGTTGCATTTTTTAGGTTTTGTAACACTCAAACTTAGCCAGGAGTCCTGCCTAAGTTGGTCATGCTTTAGCGAGACAGGCCATAGGCATAATCAACATCATTCAATTATCCTGAACTAACAACTCAAATTTTCATTAGACTGAATGAGATTTCCACAAAATTCACTGTAATTTGTCCAGCAATGCCACAGTAGCTATGAAAGAAGCATTTGCGGGTGGTAGGTCAGTTGGGATTCTATGTGATTGTGTTGGAGTTGTTACTAAAGAGAGAAACTAGCAACGAGTGTTGTTAACTTCTAAACCAGCAGGCTAAATATTCACTCCACCTCATGCAAGTGTGTGCGTGTGTACGTTTGGGTGTTTTGTATCTCATCTTAATATTCCTAACTGAGCGGTCCAACTTGAAACGAAGCTTGCGTGTGTTTGTTCGTCTGCCCTTACTCCCTAGCCCTTCCTCCCTCTCTCAGCCTCCTCTTACTCACCCATGTACCTCTATATTGTAAATTAAATCCAATATAATTCACAGTGAACAATAATACAATCATGCAATACCACACCTACACACAAATCTATAAATATATATATAGCTTTAGATCAGTGCAAATGTCAAGCCTTTACTTCTTTTAACAATAGCAGATTTCCTAAGACGTCTACCTATGTAGTTGTTGCATGGATGTTTACAAGGGAGCAAAATGTGGCAGGTTAATGTAGTTAAATGCCTTGTAGAGACCTTTTGGAAGGCGCGGTTTTAGTTTGGGCTCCCATGTTTGTGGAAGCCATTCTATTTTTTGATATAACATTATATATTGATATTGTCATAGTTCTAGATAGTAATAGTCATCAACAAAGATACCAGTATCAAATGAATGTGCAATAAATAACTGTTATTCAAGTATGTTCAACAAAACGCACATTTTGACCCCAAGAGCATGAATGTCTAGACCTTTCTCTTGGAGCTAGAAAGAATCACATGTAGTGTCTTTAAATATTCCGTAGGTTTATCAGAAATACATACACTTAAACATATTGGTCACTCCATTTTAGTGTCCGCTCAAAGATAACTTTGTCTTATTCAAAACATAGTAACTGGTAAATTGGATATAAATTGTGCTGTAAAGCTATATTCACATTTCATTGACCAAAATTCAAAGTTACCAAAAATACAGTAGTTGTAGGGTTTTCCACATATTTTCTCCAAAATTGCTCTGTAATTGGTCATTTGTAGCACTGCTCAACATGTGGGCATATGTAAAGGTTTTGGGGTCCATGTAAGTTAGACCTCATAAGGATCTCCAGTTTAGCACTGGTGCTATTTCACAGGTCATGTTAGCGTGTTTTAATGGGAGATGTCAAAGGTGAAATTCCAGTGTCGGGATTACATTTTACCCACCTCTGCTTAGCACTGTATATATGCTTGCAGCTATTGCTCTAGCTAGATGATTTCTACAACACATCAGATTGGGGCTCAGCAGCACTTTTCTTCAGTTCTACTGCCCCTCAATGGATGGGCACTCTTACTCGTCATTCCATGTTATTCTACATTGCGTCCAATCTCTCATGGACCAGAATGGTCTGAAAACATTGGTTCAAAACCAAACAAGGGTCTTAAGGATGTTTGCTGCCGTTCATAGCTATTTCGTTGATGATTGTTACATTTCTGATTGTTCTGCAAAGAAGTCTTGGCTGGTCTTCTCTTCTCTTTACTTATTTAGACCATTTTGACAATGCATGATGAATGGATCCATGAGAATGCTTTTGGCTATTACACGGCTGAACTAAAAAATAAATAAATTGGCTAAGTCAAGCACTTAATTTTAGGATTGATCTATTATTTTATGACTGATACAGATTATAAAGAGCAAAGAAATCAGATAATAACCAGTAATGTGAGATGACATCATTTAATATGATTAAAACTTAAACAGACTTAATTTTGAATGGTGCTTATTGACTGATCTGATCGTTTGTTGTCAATTATTAAATTTTTTACACTTGTAGAAATTTGGTGAATGGTTTTTCTTACAAAGGTAAACATTATTAAATATTTCCACTTTATTGGGGCTTTTGCCAATATTGATAAATCTAAGGAACTTCAAAATGGACAAACAGGGTGATACATCAGTCGTGTTCTACTACGATTGTGGATAATTTTGATTGAACAACAACAACAGCCGCATTAGTAACATTCAGCTCAGGAGAGAATTTCAGCTCTAAAGTGGTTTGCCCATTAAAACGGTTACTTCTTACTTCACGATACTGTGTGTAAGCATCACCCTTGCTTTTCATTTCCATTTACTGGAACGGAAAAAAAAAGAACTGGGAGTGATCAACAGGACTGTGCAAATTCACTCCAGGTCACAACTGCATTCTGCAAACTGAATGGATCACAAGTGTTTACACATCAAAGAAAAAGACCAGCCAGATATCAGTTATATGAGGAAAAAGAACAGAATTCACTGCCTGCCTGTTCCTATGCAGTGACTGCCATGTGAATGAACTGAAACGATAGACGCTGCTTGGTATGATGTACACTCCATTTATCACACAAACTGTAAATATGTTTTTCTCTTTTCCTGGGGACAAGCAAATCCATTCTGTTACATTCTCTTATCATGTTATACTTCCTTTAGTAATAGTATTCCTTTTTTGTATTGATCATTCTTTGAGTCTTATCTCTTTCGTGTGAGTGGAATTACTGCTTTGTGAGACTATAGCAGATTTGTCCAACTTTTATTTATTTGGAATTTGGCCTTGAAAATGCTGTATGTCAATAAAAATAAAGGTTTGTGACTGTTCTGAAGGCTGCTTCCATTTTATTTCATGACAGACAAAGGACAATACGACAATCGTGGTTGGAGCCATCCGACTGCAATACTAGTATTGCAACAAGGAAAAACGTCAAAGCACAAAAATCTCTGATCATGTAATGTTTTTAGTGGAGGTAGACCAAGGCAGAGACATCCGAAATTTTTAGAAAAGATCATCTGGTGCAGGGCTGGGCAACTGTGGTCCTGGAGGGCTGGTGTCCAGCACAGTTTGGTGAGTTCCCTGCTCCAACACACCTGATTCAGCTCACCTGTTAATTGCCAGGTTTAGTAAGTCTTTTAAAGAGGGGAACTACCAAACTGCATTTGGTATGCTGCTATGCTGCACATGCACACAGCCATCCACATGATGTCAAAGAAAACATGATTCTTTAGATCAAACCACCTTACTCCACTGCTCTGTGATTCAGTTCTGGTATCCAGGAAAAACGTAGATGGCCCGTACGGGGATCGAACCCGCGACCTTGGCGTTATTAGCACCACGCTCTAACCAACTGAGCTAACCGGCCATGGTGAACCTGCGTCCTGGTCTGTTTAAGAGAGCGGTATGTAGTTTCATAACCACGCGTCTACGTAGTTTGCTTTAGGAGTTTGTAATTGAACGATAAAATAAGCCAATTACCAGTAACACAATTACTAATAACACATATTTGTGTATGCGGTGAACACCAAATTCATTTACAGAAACCACTAAGCAGAATTTTTATCTCATCTATACACAGACAGCAGCTTCAGTTCAGAGCCCGGAAGAGAAAAGTCAGGGTCTAGAACAGTGCGGTGAGAGCCCGGAGGAGAGCGGGCAGGAGGAATATTAGGGTATATGGTCTATCAACAGAATGCGAATGTAGACATGTTGACCATAACTTGATCAAAACCTCAGTGCTTTTAGATGCTGGTATTTTTTCGTGATTACTATCCTAAATATAGCTTTATTTGTCTCGCTCAGACCGATTTAATGGTGTCCTGGAATCCTTCTACCAAGGACCTCGTGGCGCAACGGTAGCGCGTCTGACTCCAGATCAGAAGGTTGCGTGTTCAAATCACGTCGGGGTCATTCATTTTAAATCTCATTTTGTATTGAAAAACTGTATTTTACTACGTTTTACATCGTTCGTGCCCTCTTTGCAGTACTAACTTCCACATACGCAGGGATTTTTCTGTCTGGACCGCAGGGGCCGGTCAGTCTTATAGACGTTCACTTTTCCTTATGCACACTAATCGCATTATAACTGAGCGAACACAACAAAAATAGTTTCAAAGCGTTCACAACTGAAAAGTTTAAAACACTTGGGCTCGTCCGGGATTTGAACCCGGGACCTCTCGCACCCTAAGCGAGAATCATACCCCTAGACCAACGAGCCAACTACTGTGTAAGCGTTTCGTGACCGTTTTCTACCGCCGCAGATTTATGATATAATCTTGTCCAGTAGATGGCGACAACACAACGTTGGCCGAATTGAAAATGGAGCCTTATTCCCTATATACTACACTATGGAGGACTTAAAACGCAGAGTTCAAACAAACAAACAAACAAATATAATTATAATTTGTGGTTAAATTTGTATATGACTAATTAATATTCCTCAGATACATCACTTTATCTAGCTATCTGGCTATGGTAGCTTGCTCTATGTTGGCCTACTAGGTAGCCAAAGTACTTGGTCTATGGATAATTTTTGTGTTTGCAGGGCCTAAAACACTTTTCACATTAGTTGCTTAAAAAAAACTTCTGAAAAGAACCTGTAGTGAATAACACTGAAGTCAGGGTGTGGAATATGAGTAGTTTCCAGCTGCTGTAGTTAATTTCCAGAGTTAACATTAGTGGTCATACATCAGTTTCACCAGCCAAAGTCTTGAGTGCTAATAATATTAAAAATGATACATCTATACAGGAGCATTCTGATCTTAGAGGGAAAGACAGCAAGACATGTTTGTGTGTCTTTGATTCAGACTTATATCAGGACACTGATTTCGTCACAGGTTTAATCACAGGTTTAGTTTTTCAGTATATCCAGCCTTCTTTGGGCAGAATTGCACTGAAACAGGCTCTATCAGTGTTGTCTAAGTCTGTCTAAAACCACATTCAGAACTAAGTACCGTTTACCATATTCACCTTTAGTTAATTATATTCTACTATCTAAGTCTAGTAAATTATATTTGGCAAGTTTGTAGTGTTTATGGTATTTACAGGGATGGATATTTATTTAACTCTTCTGAACAGACTATCTGAACATTTCTCAAAATTATGAAAACATTAGAATTCAACTATTTGCCAAAGACCAACTTTCTTGTTTCATGATATTTTGACACATGTAAATAGGTTAGTTACATACTAACATGCAGCTGGGATACTGTAGCAGGATATCTTGCCTTGGAGGGCCAACGTGCAATGTTTGTTGGGGCATGTGCTGCGTATTATATTATATTATATTATATTATATTATATTATATTATATTATATTATATTATATTATATTATATTATATTATATTATTTTGTTACTAAAGTGTAATTCTAATAGAGAAATAACATGTAATCATATATAAGGGAGTCATTTTCTCTCAATGGTTAAGCAGGTTGGGGCTAGAGTAACTCTCTGATGGGCCAATTCAAATGTCCTCAGGGGCCATCTTTGGCCTGTGGGTCACACTTTGGGCAGCTCTTAAATAGAAGGAATATAAAAACTTCTTTGTATTATGAAAATTCAGTAACGGATTTAATACTCCACAAATGTACTACTACCCCAGCTCCAAAAAAGTTGGTAAGCTATGTAAAATGTAAATAAAACCAGAATGCAATGATTTGCAAATCTCATAGACCCATATTTTATACAATAGAATATAAAAAAACATAACAAACATACCAAATGTTTAAACTAAGTTTAAGAAAAAATAAAAATGTTGAATTTGAGGGCATGTCTCAAAAAGTTATAACAGGGCCATGTTTACCATTGTGGCATACCCGCTTAATAATAATCCGTAAACTGGGAGCTTTTGGGAGAGTTGTCTTATTCTTGCCTGACATAGGATTCTAGCTGCTTTCAACATCTGATATGTTTTCTGTGCTATTGTTAATAAAATGGGTTTATAAAGTATGCAAATCATTGCATTCTGTTTTAGCTATTTTACACATCATGACATCTTTTTTTGCAATTGGGATTAAAGATCAACTGAGAAAAATATACTTTCTGGTGGAGACTTGTGGCCACACAACACATTAAAGCGCTGGGTTTAATTGTCTTTATTTATTGTGAAACACACCCTGCCAACCTCTGAAATCGGCAAAATCAAGACTCAGTGTGAGAATAAAAAACATACAGGAGAATCTTCAAGATTCCTGGCTTCTGAAACACTTCACACACTGAAGATTAGCTCTATTACCCTGATCAAAAAACAAGTCACAACATTATCTTAACAATAAAAATTATGGGTAAAAAGTAATTTTCCATATTTTCTGCTTGACATTAGGTTCTTTTTTGAAAAGCAAGCATATAACTCAAACACACACACACACACAAATTCACATATTTTATGTTGAGAAATTTATCCTTAGGCTTGGGTGGTCAAATGGTAAATTTTGAGCACTATTTACAAACCTACTTACTGGAACAGACGTAAAAATGGACATACACTAACTTTCACAGTTCATTGTGACCTCATCTAGCTTTACAATGACATCTGTGGACAGAAAGGGCATAAGAAATCATAACATATGGTATACAAAGGAAGAAAATGTTTGTTTCTTTCACCCATGGTCTTTTTTTCTTCTTCTCAGAACACTACAGAACAGATAATAATATGAATAAAATAAAATATTCAGAACAAAATACTTGATGAAGTGTTAGTTATAATTTGCAAGTAAACATTTTTAATTTTGTCTAGATAAACCTCTTAACATCTATAAACCTATAAATTTGCACTGGACAAACCTGCCAGAAGCATTATGCCTTAAAGAACCACCTTTCAGTACAACAAGGAGTCGTCTGGCATCATCACAAATTGAATAATCCCATTTACACCAAACAAATTCAATTTGACTTATTTGTGTCTTTTTGACCCATTTGGCACTGAAGTAGCACCAGCGCTCCCCACCCGCATCCCCCATCAATTGTGGCAATTAGGGGGCTGCCATTTAGGAGGCCCTGAATATGTATATGGCTTTAAAATTCTACTAGAAACAGAGGAAAAAGAAAAGACAGAGAAAAGAAAACAACAATGCTGTTGAGAGAAAAATGAGAGACAAAAATTAAGGCGTCAACTCGCTCTAAGAGGCAGTAAATTTTCTGAGTGTGATGACGATGAGGGCAAGGAGAACAGAGGCACCGAGGAACACGGCAATGACGATGGCTGTGATGGCTCCTGGTCCCAGTACACCTGCAGAGGGCAGAGATAACACACCTGAGACTCATTTCTAAAATATCTGTACTATTTAAAACACAACTACATATCTTATAACAAGACTATTGGTTTAGCTGGACTTTTAGCTTATCAAGACAATTTATGGTGTTTTTTTATTCAAGTAATAAAAGAGTTGTGCTTTAAATATTTTATGTAGTTTATTTTTTCACCTTTAGACTGACTTGTAGTTTTATTAGTGGCTATACATACCAAAACATTCCATTTATTTTACCTAATCTTTGTCTCTGTCTATTTTCTATGTATCTCTCTTATATATGCATGTATGCAAACATGTGAAAAAACAGTTACAGCCAATTAAATTTGTTGATTTTTGAACAAGCAAAAATTACACCTGCTTTGATTTATATTTATTGATATATAATTGATATCTGGTTGGCTTCCCCTTTACTTTGTCTAAAAATGTAGGTCATGTAAATGTGTGATATCACAAATGTTTTTGCATTATTCATATATGGATCATATGAATTGGGGTGTGAAAAGTATCCATTAACCATGTTTACATATTCAACTCTTTTATTTAAAAATTAAAAAATCTATATTTTTTTCTAGTTTGCTGTGAATATATGTCTAAAACTAATGATCTGCTAGTGAAATAAGATCATTCTTTTAGATAAAGTAATGTCTATATATGTATGAAATACTTTTATAATACTTTTGGAAATGTTCTACATGAACTTAGGATGTTTTCACAGTAAAATATTTTTTGCACCCCCTTTCTACATGTGGAGTCTAACTGTACCTTCTTCATCCACAGTCGCCATGTCTGTGTTGTCCTCATAGTCAGTGTAGGAGCTTTGTGTCGGGTCATAAGAGGGGTCTTTAGTTGTGACGTCACTCGGCGGTCCCCCTCCAGACAGTGTGTCTTGATTATCACTCTGTAGTGTGGGAGAAGCCTCAGCAACCGTTTCTGTGGGGAAAAAACGAAGTAATTTCTGCTATGTTCTCAAGATGTACTTACTTTGAAATTCCTCTTCTAATTTTATATTATTTTACATTGTAAATTTAGCTGTTTAACTAACATGAAATCAGCTATAGAAAACCTGCCAATACACATTGCAAAGCAAAGCTAAATGTAATTAATTACATAAATAATTAAATAATTAATAATGTAATTATACCATTGCACTTAATTATGAAACAGCCTTAACCTCTAAGGATTTCAATGTACTTGTACCAAACTGGGAGAGAATGGGTGTAACAGAATGTACAAATAGAACATGGGTTATTCTAGTTCTCTTATAAAACGTTACATTATGTTTATACTGAAAATCATATGCATTCGATCTGCCAAGCATAAATCAAATAATTCCCTTTATAAGCAAGGCTAATTTTCATTATTCCCATAGGGAAAGTGTCATTTTTGTTAGTACCAAGCTAGCAGTGTTACTTAAAACCAGTTTTAATTTACACATACTCTGAAGCATATAATAGACATAGAAGAAACATATTCTTTACTGTATATGCAATTTTTAGTTATTCAGTCAAGCACCACAATGAAATGTGATCTCTGCATTTAACCCATTACACATGCTCATGTGTCACTATATGTAGCTCTGGACTAATGGCAAATGCAGACACATTTACTAATAACTGTGCAAAATTTAGGAATTAGACCCTTCAGTGAAAGCAATATTTTTAACAAAGGTGTGGCTAAACCTGGTTTAGGAGAGCACAGTTCAGTCCCCAAAACACACTCCCTAAACTTGGCAATTAACAAGTTGAACCAGGTGTGTTTGAGAAAGAAACCGTCGAACTGTGCTGGACACTGGCACTTCAAGGCTAGATTGAACCCTGAACATTCAACATACTTGTTTATGGCAGTTGGGTGATTTCTGGCGCATGTGGGAGGTACTGGGAATAGCTACACAGACAACATGCCAGTTTAGTAACAGCCCCAAAGCAAAGATCATTGAATTTAAACTAGCTCAGGTTGGAAAAAATTAACATAATGGCTCCTTTTCCATGGTCAGCGTAACATGGTGTGTTTACAGTCACGTCTTGTTTGCCTGGCCATTTTGAAATGGGGAGGGAGGCTCCAGGTAGTGGGAAATGTTAGTAAGCGACAACTTTGATGATGCAGGGTGAAGGGAGGCCGGCAGACTGGGTGATTGAATGAATGAATGGGTGTCTTTGTGGAGGATTAACGCTTCTTTTTCACTAGTTATTCTGCATTTCACTTTGGTCCTTTCCCTCTCGATCCCTTCTTTCGTCCTCTCACTTCTCTGTCACGCATTCCACAGCTCACAGCCTGGACCCGCCACGTGACTTTTCACACCTATGTGGAAGCCATGGTAACTTGACCCCAATTTTTTGTGTCACTGGTCCCCATAGAGTGGCAAAAGACACTCTGTTGTAAAACCAGCTCAAACTAAAATTTGTCTCATAGCACAGGCTCCAGAACATTGAGCAGAGAACCAGCACAACCACTTTTTATATAATACCTTTTTATGCTGGAACCAATTGACCCATCAAATAAGTGCTTTGATAAATGGGGGAATTGCCTCAGAGGCCCAGATGTAGATATTATAGAGATTTCTTAACATAAGAAAGCAGAATGTCCAATTGACCTATTGCAAGTCCTTGGACAGTGGGAGGTAACCCACGCGAACACAGGGAGAGCGTGCAAACTCCACACAGAAACGCACCCATGGCTGACCCAGGAATCAAACCCAGGACCTTCTCACTGTAGGGTGACAGGACTAACCACTGCACCACCATGCTGCCCTTTAAAATGTAAATAAATAAATGCATTAAATATTAAATAAATAAATATTGATACTGTATAATAGTGCTTTCACCATGCTGAAAGATATCACAATACTACACTACATCAATTTTTTTCTTACCTCTATTTAATATCACCTTTAATAATAATTTCTTTGAACATTCGTAGCATTAGCACAAAATACTATTAATTATTAAACAAACATGCTAACACGTTATAAGGAAGCATTGTGATGTGACCTATTTTGACTTCATTTAGTATGAGTTTTTATATAAAACTGTTCAGCAATCTCAGCAATAGAAATATGGATAATATTACATGCACTTATTCATTGCATGCATGTGTTTAACTTATATTTTTATGCCAGCTCTAATAGTGCTGCATATTTCACAGCCACACATGTAGCCACAAAGGACTATCCAGACTCTCCTGACCACTCTGGATGGGGCAAAACTAGACACTGGTAAACACAAACAGCGAGCAGAAAACCTGACCGCTTTAACATGCACGCAAGCAGGAGCTTTTTGTCGAAACATGCGTTGTTTACAGTTCCCGACTGCCATGTTCTTCACTGTAAAACTCTCACCGCCATATTAAAAATAAATGGCTGGGGTGTGAGCCAGGGGAAGTGCGCATGCGCAGCAGTGAGTATTTTTCACTTAGGCCGCCAGTGCTCTGTCAATGAGCCCTTCACCACGAGCCACAAAGGGGCACTTGTACAGCAAAGAGGGTGGAGAGCAACAGCCCAGCAGAGTGGAGGCTGCCACATAACCTGGTGATGGAAAAGGCAGAAGAGCCTGTACCGTTTCTTTTTCCACAAGTTATCTAAAGAGAGAGAGAGAGCTTTGTCTGCTTTAGCACATCCCTAAATCCCTAAAATAGTATATAATCAGTAGTAGTAGCAGTAGTAGTAGCAGCAGCAGTAGTAGTAGTAGTAGTAGCAGCAGCAGCATCAGCAGCAGCAGCAGTAGTAGTAGTAGTAGTAGCAGCAGCAGCAGCAGTAGTAGTAGTAGTAGTAGTAGTAGCAGCAGCAGCAGCAGTAGCAGCGACAGTAGTAGTAGCAGCAGCAGCAGTAGTAGTAGTAGTAGAAGTAGCAGCAGCAGCAGCAGCAGTAGTAGTAGAAGTAGCAGCAGCAGCAGCAGCAGTAGTAGTAGTAGTAGTAGTAGTAGTAGTAGCAGCAGCAGCAGCAGTAGCAGCGACAGTAGTAGTAGCAGCAGCAGCAGTAG
>JBBPDA010000041.1:35509628-35525037 GCA_037974385.1 Arnoldichthys spilopterus | reverse complement strand
AGCAGCGGCAGTAGTAGTAGCAGCAGCAGCAGTA
Source organism: Arnoldichthys spilopterus (assembly GCA_037974385.1). Taxonomy (NCBI): domain Eukaryota; kingdom Metazoa; phylum Chordata; class Actinopteri; order Characiformes; family Lepidarchidae; genus Arnoldichthys; species Arnoldichthys spilopterus. Next base: position 35,525,003 of record JBBPDA010000041.1, on the reverse strand, counting down.
GTAGTAGTAGCAGCAGCAGTAGTAGTAGTAGAAGTAGTAGTAGTAGTAGTAGTAGCAGCAGCAGCATCAGCAGTAGTAGTAGTAGCAGTAGCAGCAGCGGCAGTAGTAGTAGCAGCAGCAGCAGTAGTAGTAGTAGCAGCAGCAGTAGTAGTAGTAGAAGTAGTAGTAGCAGCAGCAGCATCAGCAGCAGTAGTAGTAGTAGCAGCATCAGCAGTAGTAGTAGTAGCAGTAGCAGCAGTAGTAGTAGTAGCAGTAGCAGCAGCGGCAGTAGTAGTAGCAGCAGCAGCGGCAGCGGTAGTAGTATTAGTAGTAGTAGTAGTAGCAACAGCAGGAGCAGCAGCATCAGCAGCAGTAGTAGTAGTAGCAGCAGCAGCAGCAGCAGCAGCAGTAGTAGTAGTAGTAGTAGTAGTAGTAGTAGTAGTAGTAGTAGTCTGTCGCCTCACAGCAAGAAACTCCTGGGTTTGATCCCTGAGTCGGCCCCGAGTGCTTTTCTGTGTGGTGTTTGCAAGCTTTCCCCATGTTCGCATGGGTTTCCTCCGGGTGCTCTGGTTTCCTTCCACTGTCCAATAGTAAAAGGTCATCTTAAAACTTTCCGTGTATATATACATGTATATATATCCATTGTGGCTGCCTCTATCTTTTCTATAATTTTTTATGTCTAATATTGTTTTGATATTATACTGATTATTCCGGTAATTAAAAGACTAATGTGCTTCTGTTCTGTTTAACACTTTATTCCCCAACATAATTTTAGAACACTTTTTTAGTTCCTTTTTACACATTTAGAGGCCATTTGACCACCGTTAACAACACGTAATGAACCAGAGGGAAATTATAATAAAGATTTATTTTATATGAACTCACCAGTGAGATGAGGACTGAAGAGAAAATGGGCAGTGAAATTATAATAGACAATGTGATTATAACGTTAAAAAGAAACAGTAAAATGACAAATTCATAGTAATGAAGGATAGAGAGCAGGAAAATAAAGCGTCAACAACATTACACTGACCTCATAGTTAATATGATGACAGTAAAATCACTGTCATATCTTTGGAAGTGTAGCTGAGATGTTCCACACTGAGTTTAAAACTACAGCTACAGTTTACTGCTCATTATTGTTGTCTGAAGCCATTTTCACACATGAACTCTGGGTTGTCTGTTACTTTGTCCGGAGTTGTACTTTCACACATGTATCACACAGCCAGCCATCCCACAAGGAAACTTCTTCTCACTCATCAGGAAATCCTCTGTGTGGTTAGGTGAGGGGTGGGGCGTGGTCAAGGGGGTGGGAGTACTTTCTCTGAGAGCCTTTAGTTTGGGGTCACGTAGCTGGTTCCTGTTTTGGTCATATTCAACTGAGTCTCTTGCCATTAGTATTTCTTGTTACTGATTTTGGTGTCATCCATGACCAACAGAAGCTCCTTTTTCGCATCCTCTCTATGTTTTCCCCTCTTCACCTTCAGATTTTTTTTCTTATGATTTTATTCAAGTTGCCAGGAAAAGTTTTTAACCCGCCCACTTATTCGCTGTGAATTCTCTTGTTTCTTTTCTTCTCATTCCACATTTGGAGGTTATTGGACATTACACAGACTTTGACCAGAGGGCTGGCAGGGTAAAGTCCATTTAATGTCCCATCTGAATGACTCAGACAGTTGCGTTCACGCATACGTCTTCCCCAGGTAATGTAAAGACATTTTCCCAGCTCCCAAAGTCCCAGCTTTCAATGCATGTGTTAAAGGCGTTAGATAGCATAGCATGATCTCCATATTTGATAAACTCTGAAAGTGAAGATCTGCTCTGAATTCTCTTTTTGGTGTTTTCAAAGAAAACATTTTACTGAGTGCTAATAGCGACCCCTTGTGGAGAATATTCAGACTGCAGAGCATACCTTTAAAATCATCTGATGATACTATGTTCTTCTTTCAAACAGCAAAATAATGTCTAAGGCAATTTGTCGTTCCTATGCTTATCTGCGTGTACCTTGTTTTGGTTTGTCTTATTGTGAGTATCTGGTCCTCAGATTCTTGTTTTGTTTAATTAAATGTATTGCATTTAATTACTGCATAATTGCATAAATAACTGCATAATTCCTTGCGTCTACTTCCTGAGCACAATCCTGACTGAGAGTTTTAGTCTGGACAGTTTATTACCCACGAGGCATCAACTTACAGACGATAACGGTTGCAAATTGGTTGTGTAAGAATTAATTATGAGTGTTTTTGGTTTATAAAACACAAATATCAGAAGTGGAACATTAGTCATTAATGGTCCCTTTAATGCAAAACAGTACCACTCTTTTCATGTTTCAGCTGGGAGAAGACAACACATTAGTGTGAATGCCATCATCCTCCATCACTATGTCTGCACTCATGTCCTCACATCACCCCACAGTCAGGCAAGGAAGAGGGCGAGGTGGTATTTTAAAGCACCCAGGCCAAAATCACTCACTATTTTAATCCTTTTTACAAGAGCGCGAGAGGGCTGCTGTTCATTTCCTTGCCAAGAGCAGGAATAAAGCAGTGCTTGGCTTCTAGAGCTTATGCTATGTTTGGCTTGCAGAATGTTCTGAGGTTTCTTGAATTCTGCTTGGTGGAGTGTGAACTTATGGTCGTAAACATCCAATAGGGATAGAGTGTTTTACCATAGACATAATACAGTTCTAAATACGGCATTTAACTCTCACTATGTTGTCTGAATGACTTTGCATTTCACATGTAGAATGGGTCTGAATTCCAAAACACACAATCTGATTATGGGCATGTTCTACAAGACACATTACAAATAACACTAGCTTAATTTCATGCCCTTTTAGCAATTGAGCCAAAAATGTGTGAAACTTAACAAAATTTTTATATATTTTTTTTAAATAGTTAAAGGCTATATATTTTTCAATTTTTCTTAAATTAATTTTACCCCTGAGTTTCCCTTATGATGTTTTTATGGGTTTTATGATGCGAAAACAGCCTTCATTTTATGTGCCTTGTTCAAAAAGCAGTTCATTAATGGGCGGGAACTAAAATCTTGTAAGCTGAATAGATGCATATTTAAATGCATTGGTTTTATTGACATCACAAAATATTATAACTAGTGTTACATTTGAGTGTTTACCACAAACTACACTGGTAAGTCTCCTTTTGCAGAACAATGACCTCAACATACTGTTAAAGGAGTCGTTGTATATACTACAATAAATTAACCATTTTGGGTAAGTGTGTTCTTTTACAGTTATAAAGGCAGTGTATTTGGCCTGGACAATGTCAAAAATAGACACTACCGCAACACAGAGCTGATCTGATATCCTCACGTAAGACACTAATACAAAAAAATGTATCACAATAAGACATTAACATGGTATGTCTCATAACAATAAATGAAGAGGTAAACCTGGGCCCAAGCAAAGACATGATTGTAACCTGTCATCACTAGGGATCCACCTTTTCTCTAAATACCGATACCTGGGCTTTGGGTATGAGCTGATACTGAGTACCGATCTGATACCAGATGAGCAAAGTAAGAACTTCAATGGACAGTGTAACTGGCTCTTAAATGTTGGACATTGTCAACAATTTAAAGGACCTATTCTATCCTCATTCTGTACAGATCATATATATGGAAAATAAGCTGCAAAAACAGCCTATACTGAAATAATGGTTTCTGTGATGCCACAAAACCCACTACATTCACATGTATCCAACATTCAGTTTATTTCTAAGGGATACACAGAGCTTGAAAAAATGGTTGTGTAAAATTAATTATGGCTGTTGTTTGGTGCATAAATCATATAGCCTGGAAAGAGAAAGGCAAATATAATATAGAATATGGGTCTTTTAATGAACTTCAAGTTTTAAAGACTTTAAAGACAATCTTTTGGCTATAATCCACACTCCATTTGGGAATTTTCCACGTCCTGCCTATCTGCTTAACCCATTAACCTTGTCTTGGTGCATCAGGGCCTGGTGGGCCACTTGTCTGGAGCGTCTAACAAACATTCTTTGTGTGATTCCGGCCTGTATCCTCAGACTCAACACCATGGTGTGAGAAAAACTGGTGAGTCACTCAATGTGACACTGAAGTCAGGGGCAAAAAATATTCCACAATGCTGCCTGTGGACATTTTCAGGTTTAAACTATTATTCCCTTGTTAAGGATAAGGTTTAGGGTTCTTGGTCTAGCGTTAATTTTAGATAATGAGATAATGTTCATTCCTGTTTGTACAATCTTAACAGTCAGCATATTTTCTAAAAACCCAGAAAGAAAATGTGCCATATAAACATTTGTTTGTTGCAAATTGTCCTGTGTAAGCTTCTTTTTCCTCCAATTTTATGTTGACCTTTACTGGCTTTCTAGACTTCCAAATGTTTATACACCCCCAAAAAGCCCAAGGTGTACTTGTTGAGTACAAAAATTTACATTTGCTCAAGCTGTTTACCCAAAATCCTAATGAAGGAGTATCAGTGTGCCGTTTTGTGGAGAAAGACAAACTTTCAGTCTGAGTAAGCGCCATTCATGCTGAGAAACAGAGGCCTCTCAAAGTTAAGCCACGCGAAGTCTACATGGAGAAGAAGGACACGTATAGTAGGGCTGGCGCAATTGGTTTAGTTGTTATAGCAGTGTTGGCTATTGTGACATCCGAATGAGCCCTTAAATAAACTCAGATTTTGAACAAGTTAAGGCTTTCTCAAGAATGGATACAATAAAGTCTAATCTTTAACCTTGTTACATAAAGGTTATTATATTGCACGTCATACCACAGTAGCAATATTATATTTTGTCTGTTCCATGCAGACATTACATACACCCAACTTTAACAGGTTTATCTCCATTTCGTTCTCAGTTTGAAGCCCAACTATTAAGTAAAATTAAGCAAATATTAAAGATTTAATAAAATATTGATTTATTATCTAAATTATAACCGTTATAAGCCGTTAATACTTTCACTAGCAATACAAACATATCCTGAATATTTATTCAAGTCATGTGATGGTTCTTCAAGCTCAAGGTGAGCATTATGCCCGAGGGGGAAAAAAATGTGGAGAAAGGTCAGTCTTACCTGTCCGTACAAATGCCACACAAAAAGCGAGGGCAGCTAGTAGAAGAAATCTAAACTGTGTGCTGGAGTTGCTGCAAAAGGCCATGTTTGGTCTATGTTGGCTCAAAGGCTTCTCTTCACTTCTACCAGTAGCTCAATGAAGGGGAAGAGGTAGAGAGGTAGGGAAAGAGGGGCGGAGGAGGGAGGGGTCCATTTGCAGACAGTGTGGACATTGTCAACACCTTAACCTACAGCCCACCCACTTCATGCCCATTCTGAGACTTCAGGTCCATCATGATCATCTTCAGTCAGGACTGAAGGGATTCTACAGATGCTGTGCTTTACTAACTGCAGGTGCCCAATGAACACCAATAATGTTATACTGTATATACCTGGCAAAGGAATATAGTGGTGCTTTAAAGTCTGTGAACCCTTTAAAATTTTCTTTTTCATCATAAAAGTGTGCTAAAGCATTATCAGAAGTCTTAAAAGCAAAAAAAATAGAACCCAGAGACACATGAAAAAAAAAATGTATGGCCACTTCTTGTTTGAGGAGAATGATCCAACATTACATATCTATTAAGTTAGACAAATTTTAGCACATTCCTCAGTACAGAACCGCTTCAACATGGTTTGCTTCAGGTTCTTCCACAAAATTACTATTGGGTTAAGGTCAGGACTTTGAATTGGCCATTCCAGAACATTAACAATATAAAGTGGAAGTGACCATTTGTTATTATGAACACACTTAAAAACCACAACAAAATGTGACCTCTGCATTTAACCCAGCACACACGGAGCAGCAAGCCGCCATCAACAGCACCTGGAGAGCAGTGTAGCGGGATGGAAACCTCGCTCAAGGGAACCTCAGTAGTGCCCGGGCCGAGTTTTGAACCTGTGACCTTTAGGTCCTAAGGGCAATATCCAAACTACTAGGCCACAATGATTGCTCTTTAAGCATGCTTTGGAAGGAACGACTTTGGGTAAGCTTAAGTCTTGCTACATGTCCCACTTTCTCTTCATGACCGTTGTCCTAGCGTTTTCCTTTAGATATTGCTGGGAGAATTAATCTCATTTTAACCAAAAAGTTATTTTCACAAACATTTATTTCCAATATAATTATTTCCAACAGCCTTCTAGCTTATACACACAATCTTTTGTTCATTGAAGATGGACAGTAATTCTGGATGCTTCAAAACCATCTAACAACAACTTTTTTTTAAACTAATGTCAGATTGTTTACAAATGGAGGAAACCAAGATCATTTTTACCCATTGTTGTAAACTCTGAAGGAAAAATTTAAGGACATCTGCCCATGTAGTGAATCTCGAGAGGAAGTGGGACATGTAGCAAGACAACAACTAATAGTTAAGAGTTACCAAACAAGAGTTAAAGGTTATAGAATGTCGTGACCTACACCCAATAGAAATGTTAGAAAGAACATCCAAGAGATGAAGCTGTACTGTATGGACATATGCTCTAAAAATTTGGCCAAGCTGACGTGCAGGACTGGCCAAGGGTTACCTAAAATGTTAAAGTTGCACAAGGGGGTAACATCAAATCCAAAATGCAAAACCAGCTTTCAAGCACCACTGATGCATTTGGAGCAACACTACAAATATGTAGTCACATGCTGTAAATGGACAACATTACTTGGAAATAGTCAGGCCATTTATGGTTTAGAAATTTGTCAAAATTCAATACAGTTGAGAGAAGCTCAAATTATTCTATCACAAAATGTTTTAAGTTAACATTCTTACATATTTCTTTTACCCATGTAACCCATGTTACCACCACCACTGTAAACAATTCCTGAAGGTTTCTCTAAATCTCTAAACCACTCAATTACTTTGCATCTTTATCATTTAATTTTGCAGACATTTAAAAAATCATAATTCTAATTTAAATGTATCAGCAACTATTTATATTATATAATATTTCAGGCACTGAATAACTATTCTGTATCAATTAGGTGTACTTCACAAAGCAGGTATTTCCAGCTGGGTAACATTTAAAGACTACAACTTACAGCTTATGCAGAAATTCTGCTAAACTAAGCAGAAACTAGAGTCTATAAAGGGAGAGAGAAGAAATAAAACACTAAACTTAAAATTTTGTTATAGGTCAATGCAAGTTCCCTGTTAGACACAGCACCGAGAATATCAGTTAGAAGGAAAAACTAAGCTGAGCACCATATGTACTTACCTGCACCTTTCTCATAGAGAAATGAAAATTGACCAGGCATAAAAGTATAAAGGTGAAACAAAGTGATGTAAAACAGCCCACACAGAGACTGTCTTTTTATTTTTTTTTCTCCATACTGCAATAAAAAAGTATGACTCCATTGGTTCTTTTTTCCATATATTATAATACAGATGCAGAATTGAAAGTTTATTCTTTAAACAGCCTAGTATTTTACAAGAAATGGATATCTACTTGGAACTTTCAAACACGTCCTTAAAACAGGACAGCTGTGATTATACGTCCTTAGGTCCTACTTCGTCATCATCTTCTGCCAAAACATGGCAGCAAAGAGTGGAGAGAAAGGGGGGGGGGGGGGGAGATAGGAGAAATGGGGTGGGGAAAAAAAACAGGAAACCCAAAACATTCAACAAATAAAATATTCCAAGGGGCTAAATAGATTTTTTTGGCTAACTGGCTCTATAATCTCCTTTACTGCACACTTTTCAAATAGGCAGTTGAATTGTTTCATTGACAAGGGCATCCAAAAAGAATGACATTTAAAGAAACTTCTGAAGTTGGATTATGTGGACTCCCTTTGCTCACTGGATCTGAAGAGCCCAGTTTCCCTCTTCTCCTATTTGGGTGGTGCGTAATTTTTGGTTCTTTCCATAAGCAGAGGAGGGGCAACAGGCTAAAAAATTTGGGCAAAAAGCGGAGTTGTTTCCTCTGTGGTCAGGAGGCTCCCACACCTCCAACTTCATGGTTGAAATAAGCAGAGAAGAATTGACAAATATGATGGAAGAGGGGAATGGGAAAAAATTAAAAAAACAGGGTTATGGGATAAAACATAGCTGTTGTGAACGGACAGTCAGTAGGGGGAGTAGGTCAGCAGGTCTCAAAAGTCCTCCACGGTTTCGATCTCGCCCATATTTAATCGCTCCGATGATGCATTGACTGAAAAACCTGCAGTTTGAAAATATGTTTGATCAATTCCAGGTACTAATTTCATACAATAATTAAAGTTTTCTATAACTAAAAATAATTTGTCATTTAATTACATAATACAAAGATGCAACCACAATTACATAACATTACTATTTTGCTTTTCAGTCATGGTCCTGGAATTTAAGTGCATTTTCTGTGTTGATGCTACTACTTCAACTCAATAAACACTTGAACATTGTTAATTGGAGAACAGAGAAAACTAAATCCAGGACCAGGGCTGGCAAACACTGCAATAGTGCACAAAAAAAATTACTTTCATATTTTTCAACTCACCTAATAAACTGGGATCTGCTCTCACCATCTTCTGCTTTTTCTTTTTCTTGCCAGAGGTGACGGTCTCAAAGCGAGGAAGCTGCTGTTGTTGCTGCTGTGTGGAAGTGTGGTTTGACTGAAATGCTGTTTGTGAAATGGTTACAGTCTGGTTCATCCCCCACACTGAATCCTGGTAAACCAGAGTGCAGAAACACACTAAATATCACACTGGTTTTAGCAAATTTCTCCATATCACCACCTCTATCAACAGGTAAGAGAAGGCTGTGGTTAATACTTGACTTCTTGGTTTGTTTATGAAGGTTTATGTTCTGTATACACCTTTTCTTTAAAACCGTATATTCTGATTTGACACTTTTCTGTGCCAAAAGTAGCCTATTCTTAGCAAACAGTGCAAAAACATTGAGGATGGCCAGACAGACCTGTTGAATTTTCTGCTGCTGGCTTTGCAGAGATTTTTGTTGGTTGGCGTTCTGTTTGGCACGACGCTCCAGGAACTGCTTGGCAAAGTCCTTGGCCTGGGGGGTGTCTCCCAAATATGCTCGCACATAATCGTGCACCTCGTAAGGAGATTCCACTTCCTTCAAGAATGAAGCAAATGTCGGGACTGGAAGTGGAAAAGACAGAGCGAGAGATTAAGGTTTAGCTGAAGGGCACCTCAAGAGTGTGTGTGTATTTTATATATAAAGTGAAGTGAATATTTATCATTGTGAACACACTCAAGCACCACAACAAAATGTGACCTCTGAATTTAACCCATCACATGTGGAGCAGCGGGCAGCTACCAACAGCGCCCGTGGAGCAGTGTAGTGGGACGGTACCTTGCTAAAGGGTACCTCAGTAGTGCCAAGGCTGAGACTCTGTGACCTTAAGGTCCAAAGTTGTTTATAAAAAATAAAAAAAAAACAGCTGCCCTTCACAAAAAATCATGAACCAATGAAAAATGTCAGAGAACTGAGTTTAGTGAGGTTATAGATAACAATGGAAAACCAAATGAGTTGGGGGGACTGAAGCAAATTTAAGTAAATAATTTAAGACAATTTAAACATTATGTATTTGAATAATGCATAAAAAAATCCCTTAAGTTGATGGAAAGGAAATTTAACTACATCAGACAGATCTAACCAAGGCCCAAGACCTGCAGTGATGAGCATTTCCCGGTTTCTAACAATCAGAGCTAAAGTCAAAGGCCAAGAACTTAGCAGACAATTAAATCTGGCACACTGATGAGGTCAAATTCTCGGCAGTATTGTCTGACGGCTGCAGTACTGCTACTAAAGCACTACCATAGTCATAGACCTATCTGTCAAAAAAAGAACAAAATGGTAAATTTAAGCCACACTGTACTTTTATAAAATTAATTCATTTTTTATATATAGAGTATGTTTAGTCATGTGGGCAGTGGTGGTGGCCTAGTGTTTAGGACATTGCCCTTGGGACCTAAAAGTCACAGGTTCAAGTTCCAGCTCAGGCACCACTGAGGTACCTTGAGTAAGATACCGTCCCACTACACGTGAGGAGTTAAATAAGGTCACGTTTCATTATGGTGCTTGAGTGTGTTCACCATGACAAACAGATCACTCTCACTTCACATATGTTTATGGTTTGTGTCATCCCGTTGTGTATGTGCACGCACACAAGAAGTCTGTGATGAAGTTGTTTTGTGTGTGCAAATACCTCACCATCAAGGTTGTTGGCAGTATTGAGCGTGTGTAGTGTCTGCTCACACCACTGCATAAAGCCATCCTGAGTCTTGTTGGCTCCCTGGAATAGCTTCAACAGCTTCTCCTCCTCGTCAACTTTTTTACTGGTTCTCATGCTGTTACTATTACTGGGGTAACCGAGGAAACAAAAAGCCATTGTCAACATACAAAGCAGAATAAATCCCGTTATACTTAAAGAGCCCATGTCATAAAAAAACTAAATCTCACCTTTAACAAAGTCACACTGTAGCTACAGTTAAAATACAGAAAATACCAAAAGTCCATCAAAGTTTTTGTGGTGTCTGATGTTGTCTATTAAGCCTACAGTGGTCACTAAAGTGATGAAATGTTTCAGCCTGGACTGCTTTTTAAATGGCAGAGGCACAATACAAGACAGCCAATCAGTTCAGTTTTATTTACATAGATTAACAGTTTTTGTTACTGTTTGTTTAAGGCTAAAGACGTTGAAAAAAAATCATAGAAAAATATGTAGAGAATGAAACAAAAATATTTTAAATCTCAAGTGACTTTGTAATTAATTAATCAATTAGGACAGCGATAGATAAAGATCAAAGGGAAAGCGCTAGAGAGAGAACGAGCGAGAGAGAGAGAGAGAGAGAGAGAGCGAGAGTAAGAGTGAGTGTGAGAGAGAAGTGGTCGAGATGCATAAAAACAGTGGACCTCAGGAAAAACAATAAAGAAAGGTAAAATGTAGGACATGGGCCGTTTAAGCTGGATTACTGAAGCATTCTGGATAACATGAATACAGCAGTTCAACCAATGTTATTATAATAATGTTAGTGAGATGCAATACAAAGTACGATGGCAACAGGATACTTAAAGCCTTGTGCTGTGCTCATGTACTGTGTTAAGAACAAAAAGATTAAATACTTATTTTTAAAAGAACACCTCTTTACACACTGTCTGCACTGCTACACTGGCTTGTCAGCTACGTGTGGTCTTCAAAGTGTTGAACATTTGCAGAAGTGATTCGAGTGCTGGGTGTTGAGTTGCGTATATAACAAAATCTACATATGCAACCCATATAGACAGGAAAACGCACAAGAAAAAAAAAACACATGTACAGTCATTACTTACAGGAAACCACAGAGTTCGGCTACAAAAAGAAGTGAGAAAAATCAAAGCTCTAAAGCTTATAATCTTCACAGAGACCCCTGCACTTACACAGCACGGTCACTGGCAGTCATTATAATACCAGTTTTCAATGTATTTGAAAGCAAATTCCACAGAACTAGTTGTGGTGCCAGGAGAAGCTTAACATTTCCTGTTTTGCAGCAAGGAAGTAACCCACTTGTCTTGCCAAATTAAGAAAACTACACAGTTCAAGGTTACTAAACTACTGAGGTGTTGTGGTTATGATGTTTTCCTCACGATGCGAACATTCACACATTTTCTCCGGCTATAGGATTAAAATTTTGCACGGTCAAAAAACACACGCGTGTTGTGCATTGTAAGGTCTGCTGTACTACCAGACTTCATTGATCAGTTTAAAGCATTTGAATCCCTTTTCTATTTTTGAAAAGCTACAGCCACATTTTCAGCTGCGACGCATCTTTGTGCAACTATTTTTTACACTCATCCTAGCACCTACACGGTTTTACCTGAGGTTAGCGTTTCCCTTGTTTTTCTGTGCGTTGCTCTTGCGCGAGGGTGGAGGCTGAGCGGTCTCCTTTACTGCATCATCCCAGAAGCCCATGTTAGAGTTCTGAGCGTCACCCCAGATACTGCTGCTGTCTGAAGCCCAGTGAGAACTGGTGTTACTCACTGAACCCCACACTGAGGTCAAAGCCTGTGTGCACACACAAAATTTAGTTTCAAAACATATGCATAGTTTGAAACAACTAGTTGAATAATAAGTCTGTGAGGTTTACAGAAATAATGAAAACTACAGAAAAAAGAAAGGAGAACAAACCAGTCTTTTACTAAACACAGAACAAATTTTTTTTGTCTTTTTCACCACTCAACGTATTTACATTTACAACATATGTTTTGAAAACTGCCATCTCAAAGTCATTTCACTCCAATCACAGAACATGTACAGATTAAAACGTGTAAAAATGAACCTCAAGCCGAAAAACATGCTAGGACCTCATTTAATAATAAACTATGACTTTTTAAAATATAAATAACACCTAAGTAATTTCTTAAAACAGGATGTTTTAAAAATGTTCTGGTTCTGCAACTAGGCCTATATCACACTTACTGGTGTATAAGCGCTGACAACTTCTTACTACTAGGATTAATCTTCAGAAGTGGTTTTCTCGATCAGACAGATAAAACCAGCACACAGAAGCACTGATCGTCAGATCCAGTTTACCATTTTGTGAGAGTGGACGTTTTTGGTGATTTTAGCTTGCAGTTACAAGAGGCAGTGTTTAATACGGTGAGCACAACCTTAAATTTGGAATGAAAAAAAAACTGAAAATACAGAGACAATAACTGACTGACTAAACGAATGACTATAAAAATAAGAAAATGCAGAACTCACTGTTCTGTTCTGGCTGCGGTTTTGCTGAGTGACCACAGCCTGCTGTTGCTCTTTTCTCTGCTTCATCTGTTGGGCCTCCTCCTGCTGGATCTCCAGGAGGGACTTTGTGGTAGCAGGCTGCTTGGCCACACTGCCCCAACCCGAGAGCTTGGTCTGAGGCTGCTGCTGCTGTTGCTGCTGTTGCTGCTGCTGCTGCCTCTGGAGTTCCTGTTGCTGGCGTCTCTGCTATCAGACAGTGAGATGTATTATCATGCGCAGAACTAGAAGGAAAGCTCAAATATCCAATACATGAATGCAACAGAATTATGACTCCAGAAAAAAAACAATTGCCTCAAATTACAGTCAATACTTGAAGTTCATATACATTAAGTGCAGCACAAATATGATGTATAAATAAAAATCCCTGTAGCTTAAGTCAAAGTACCAAATTATGATTTGCATCATGCATAATAAAAGTGTCTAACGATCCTGATAGCACCCCCCCCTTATTAATCACTTCTACTGTTGTGCGTATGGTTATAATCAACCCAGATGTGGTGACCAGCAGTGATAATTTTAATTTCAGTACAAACAGGAAGTGGGCAGTTGAAAATGTACTTGTTTTTCAATCTGCCATGAAAAACAAGCTGTTCATGTTGTGCCACCACCAAGAATAATTTCCGTTTTAGCTTGAACTGTAAAATTAATATTTTACATGTGTGTGTGCGCGTGTGATTAGGGGTTTTATATGTGTATATAAAGAAAAAAAAAAAAAAAAAAAAAAAGAAAATTCGAGAGATGAATTCTTACCTCCTCTCGAGTTTGCCGTTCTCTCTCCTCCTCCAGTTTCTGTATCTCACTAAGAGACAGTGTGTTCTGTGTCTGGGTAAGCGAGGAAGCTGAGGCAGATTGTTGACCCCATTTAGAGGATGATGGGAGCTGGAAAGGTGCAGAGAAAACCAACCTCATCACTACTGCCAAATGTACTGAATTATAATCTGGTTATGGGTTTAGGTAGATCATTTTCAGATGTGTGCACACAAATTACCTTTAGCCACAGAGGATTCTTACACATTTAATTCAAAAGAATCTCCATTAATATTGGAATTTGATTCGCAAGCGATTCACGGGCTATGACCAGCCTTAATACAGTAAAACACCACATTGTGCTTTCACTGCTAAAATGATATACCTTGCAACATACTGATGTCACATTGTAACAGTCTGGCACACAGTAATTTAGCCAAATTACTTCCATGGTCCATGATATAATTACCTTGATTCACCTACACAAACCCATTTGGAACATCAGAGGTTAATCAAAATGCTCATGGAACACAAAAACATAACCAAGCGCTAAAGGGCTCATTTGCATACTGCAGCCTTCTCTCGTGCCAGTATTGCAGAGGCCAATAATGTGGTAATGTTACAAGCTGTGTAGGCCAAGCATTAGCAAAAATTCATTACAAATCTTTACACTGCCGTTTAACTCAGGAAAACACTGTAAACCTAAACTGCGAATATATCCCTATAGACTGGTGTGAAATAACCAGGTCTTCCATTTTTAAAAATTCTATTAAAAATGTTCAATACTTTAATATTTTATAAGAATAAAAAGGTCAAGACATGACATGCTAATAATTCAATTGGGAAAAATTGCTCTCATTACTATTACAAACAGTATGATTTATAATTGAAGAAGACTGCTATTATTATTATTGTTACTACTACTACTTCCACTATATTATTATTATTATTATTATTATTATTATTATTATTATTATTAATAATAATAATAATAATAATAATGTTAGATTTATATAGCGCCTTTCACAAACCCAAGGTTGCTTTACACATACGCAGGGGAAACGTACTACTTCTTCTACTACTACTAAGATTATGCCTTGCCTTGAAATACTACAAGTTATAAACACCCCTGATCATTATTTTAATAGCAAGCTTACTGTAACCCAAGACCCAGTCTGTCAACCTGAACAGGTTGAGGACTGTACAACAATGAGAGGTGAGCAAACAGCATTTTTTAAATCATGGTCTTAAAAATATACACTTTTTTGAGCAACTCGTCAAAGGAAGTGATCGGATCCAGATTTTAAGCTGCTCAAAACGTCTCTCTATTGGAGCATAAGGAAAACTGCGCCACAGTTTAAGGACCGGTGAGGAAGAGGAGCTTGCCTGGGCTCATTTAGTCTCCAGAACAAACGCGGAAACAAGCTGTCTAGCATTTGAAGCATTAGGAGACTTATTTTACTGGCAACTGACTTTTTTCCCATTGAAAAAACAGGGTGTTCTCAACATTTCACCTTCATTTGAGCCAGCTGCTGCTGCTGCTGTTGCTGCTGGAGTCGGCGGAGGGCCTCCTGCTGCTGCTGCCTCTGTCTCTGCAGCTCTTGCTGCCTTTGAGCCTCCTGCTGCCGCTGAAGCTCCTGCTGCCTTTGAGCCTCTTGCTGCCTTTGAAGCTCCTGCTGCCTCTGAAGCTCCTGCTCCCTTCTCTTCTGCTCCTCTTGCTGTTGTTGCGCTAAAGCCGCAGCTGCTGCTGCAGCCACCTCCTCCTCCAGACGCCTCTCTTCTTCTCGCCTCCTCTGAGCTTCCAACTCCTCCTGCTTTCTCCGCTCTTCTTCCTAGAAGATCCACATGCAGATCAAATTACAGTTCTTAAGGAGCTTTCAATGATAA
>JBBPDA010000041.1:35495691-35509528 GCA_037974385.1 Arnoldichthys spilopterus | reverse complement strand
CACACCAAGATCCTAAACTACTGCAATAAATAACCACACCAAGATCCTAAACTACTGCAATAAATAAACACGCCAAGATCCTAAACAAAGGAAAAGGATGAGGAAAAGGAATAAAAGGATTTCAGTAGTAAAAGTAGTTCAGAAGTAAAGTGAACTATAGATCTTCACCAGTTTATAGAAACGCTTTAACAGATTGAAAACGTTTTAACGGTTACCTGTTTACGTATAAATTCTTCCCTTTGCCTCCTTTCTTCCTCCTCTCTCCTCTTTTCCTCCAATCGTCGCTGTGCTTCCTCCTGGGCTAGCCGCTCCTCTTCTTCCTTCTGTCGCCGCTGTGATTCTTCCTGTTCACGCTGCCTCCTTAGTGCCTCCTCCTAAAACAAACACACACACATGTACATGAAGAGAATTGGAGAGGCAACTAACTGCATCCAGAAATGCATCCTTGCTGAGGCCTTGCTTGCTTATTCTTCAACTCAAGATGCCATTTTATATTGGTTACAATATGTAATGTGTATGATGGATATAAAGGGTCAGCCCATAAGCATTTCTGTCCATAGATATTTTCACAGACCTTCAACAGGAAAAAAAAAAAAAAAAACATTATGGCACATCCTCAGAGAAAAAAACCACAGGTCTGAGTAAGCACATTATTTAAAGTCCACAAAAATCAGTAGAATATGAATATTTTAGAAGTGAATTGCTTTAATGTCAGAGCAAATGGTGTCATGCCTTACAACCCAACTTGCCTTTAAGATGTGCTTGCTTCAAAAATGTAAGAAAAAAGAAATAAGGCTTACAGCAGACATCTGACTTTTAGGGGACATGCGGTGCACCAAGCAGATAATCAGATAAACATAACCAGAAACAGAGTAGTAGTCCAGATTTCTCTCCCCCTCTTCCTGCCGCAGACTGCTGATACTCATCACGGAGACCGTTTTCACACGCTCCAGTGTTACATTTTTTGGCAACTCTGCTTCTTTCTCTTTTTGGTGTCTGTCTTCATGCCAAAACACTTGAGTAAAATATGATTTTAACCAATCAGGTTGCTTATGCCTTGCCTTATTTATACAATGCTGACTTGCTACTAAAAGATGTGGTCGTCCAATGGTGTATTCACATCTGGGGCTAATAAAAAAAACCCCCACAAAAACAGCACAGTAAACAAAAAAGCTGCCCACAAGAAGCAAAGTAAACTACGGTTCACTTAGAACTGTGCAGAGACCCATGATTTATAGTCCACAACTGTCCAAAAAAAACTTCCCCATAGAAAAGGTTTGATTAGTCTTCACACTGTTCAATGTGGAGGCAAAAGTGCACATTTTAACACCAATTTCTGTAAAAGTTACCAGGTAATCAAGACTTAATTTTAATCTCAGAGAAATCCTATTTACCTATCTTGATGCAAAAATGTCTTTTTTTTTTTGGAACTTTTGATTTTTTCTGATTTGCAGGACCATACATCAGGACTGTTTCTTTAAGCTGTTTACACACGGTGTACAGCTGCCTTTGATGCTGTGCGGTCCTGCTGTTAAATGAATGGTGTTTAAAGCTCTCCCTGCTCTCTGTTCGGACCTGTTTCCGCCGTGCCAACTCCTCTTCCTCCAGCCGCTTACGCTCTTCCTCCTGTCGTACTCGTAGCACCTCTTCCAGACGTTTCCGTTCCTCTTCTTCCCTTTTGGCCCGGAGTTCTGCCTCCCTGCGCTCCATTTCCAGCTTAAGAAAACAAAACCACAAGGTATGAAACGAACATTTCATGCAACATACGAAACACTGTATAGTTAATGGCTACAAGAGAGCAAGACTAAGACATGGCCTACCTTCACTTTCTCCAGCTGAATCTGCTCAATGGAGGCTTGAGTCATTGAGTCCATGGGAAGATCCCACACACTGGTCCCTTCCCATGCTGAAAAACAAACATTGATTTGAGTCACATTAGAATCAGAATTTGGTTTAAGGACAAGAAGGTTGAACCCGCAAGGAGTTTTCGTTGGTATCATGGGTCGCCGTGCAAAAACACCACCAAGTGCAATGGGTAATAAAAGCAACCATTTAAAAAAAAACAATCCAGCATAGCACAGAAGAGTAAGAGTGTGTGTATGTATATGTACAGTTTCTGATCGTTGTACTTGCAACCATTTGATAGAATAGCCTTTGGTTTTAAAAACGTTAAACTCTTTAGACGTCTGGTTCTGATCACTAAAACTGAACAATTCTGAAATTCTCTTTAGATGCAAACTGGTTCATGTGGGTCAATGATCAAATAAAGAGAGAAATAAACACTTTCACTTCCAAGAGCACAGCTTTGGTTATCTGCCGATACTAATATTCATCAATCAGATACTCTGTGTAACTCCGGAACAACGAACGGTCATAAAAATGAATGGAAGCCCGTTGCTCGTGACGCTCAATTAGCATCTCACTAAAACAGAACGAATACTTCACCGTTCTATTCACACAGTAAAAAAAAACAGGTAGTGCAGTGTTTAAAGCGACCAACAGGTTTAAAGTAAAGACAATTTACAACAGGATTCAGCACTGTAAACAAAACCAATACAAAATTTACATTGCAGCTACAGAAAACTATGCTCAGTAGCACATGTAACGGTCAACATGTCAAGTGAAGAGAAGCGCTGCACATGTACAGCTGGATGACTAAAGTGATCTGCAGGAACAGTGTGGTTGTGTATGTGCTGGAGCTGACTGTGGCACAACACAAACCTCATCAACTCCGATGACCTCAGTCCTTTTTTCTCTTTTATCTGATGACTTTCTCTGGGGCTTATCTTTAGTAAAGCGAGGGGGGAGAATCTACAGTGTTGAACTTTTCATTTTCAGTAAATGGGCCAGCAGTTATGGTGCTGTGCAGGCACTAGACATTACAGAGAGTATTAATAGAGCGGTTGCTATTTTAGTCATCCATGTGAAACCAAGAGCATAATCTACATGTTTAGGGTAAAAATAGAAAGCACCACGTCAGATGTTGGAGCACAGTAAAGGCCGGGTGTAAAGCACGTTTTAGGATATGAAAGCACATTAGAATCTGAAAGTGCCGTCAGAACAGGTAACTCACGCTCAGGAGCATTCTCATGCTTAAGAGAGGTTATATTATTATCCCCTTGTTACTTGATCCAGTCCAATATGGTGGTACTGAACAGGACATTCCTAGCCATCACATTAAAACCACCTGTCTAATATGATCTATGTCCCCATAGGTGTGCTGTGGTATCTGGTAACACCACCTTAAACTCTGTCTTGTTCCTCAAACCATTCATGAACAATTTCCATTACTCACTTTGACAATGCCACAGGCATCCATGACCTCTCCAGTCCAAAGTGACAGACCATCAAAAGCATGTGTGAGGTCTTCTAAACTGATACGATCAGTCAGCTCTTAAACGAAGCTGAATAGGCAACGCTTATAAAAAAAAAATTTTTTTTAAAGTGTGAAATTTGGTTTCACATGCTTCTCAGAAAAGACGTTAGATCCCTTCGCAGGATGGTCAAAAGGTGCGAAACATGCAACAGAACTGAATAAGCAAAATGCCAACAGCTGTTGAATAATACAGAGGCAAAACATTTGCCAAAAAAAAGTAAAGGCATCACCATCATCAGCAGATCTGCATGACTTTTTAATACTGGGGAAAAACCAACTGTACATGGCAACCCAAGCTGTTCTACTGATTGTGCAGATAAACAGTCACTGCTTTGAGAATGTTGATCAGGGTGCGAAATCTAAGTATGCATTACAGACTAAACACACCCTAAGCAACCAGTCTGTAGTTTATGGTGTACAAGTTAAAACTGTACATTAAACATTAATTCGTAATAAAGGAACTGCATCACTGATCAGATTTTCACGCGTAAACACTATTTCACTTAGTTTTCCACATATTTTTTCTCCAAAATTAATAAACCATCAGCAGTAGTGAATTTAGAACAGTAACTCGAGTCGGACTGTGACATATATAAGCTTTGGAGCTGTAGTTTAAAATCGTGACTATGTTTCTGATAAAATTCTTTTAAAGCACTGAGATAGAGACCACTTCAAAGGGGACATACTGTTAGGAGCTGCCGGCTGAATGTTGGGGGTACACGATGCTTGGGTTGAAGGGTTCTGCATATCCCAAACGGAACCTGAATCTGGAACGGACATGGAACGTGTCACAGGAGGCAATAGGCTCTGTTGTTGCTCTGGAGACCTGCATTAGAAAAAGATTTGAGATGTTTACAGCAGAACAACAACAGAACTAGGGTTCACAGCACTGAAACAGTGGTCTGAGCAATATATTTTTGAGGTAAAATGGCAGAGAAATTGCACAGATTTTATATACAGCACTGATTTTTTTTGGTGAAGGAAAATATTCAGACAATAAGAAATCACACAGTAAATTATTAAATAACTAAACTAAAAATATTATTGTGAATATAAACTATCCTAAATATGGCAAGAGAGTTTTAAGCAACTTCCCCTTTTCATCCTAGTTGATGTACATATGCTCTGACCTTAGTGAGTGCTGTTAAAGTAGTGTGTGCAGCTGGCTGACCTGAGCTTGAGTGCTTGGTGAAGGAGTAGGTTGAGCTGCTGTTGCTGCTGTGTTGGGGGAGCAGTTGAGCTGAGTACAGCCTTCTGCTGAACCAGAGCCTGAGCGTACTGCTGATGCCTGTGGTTAGTGTAGAAAGAGATAGTTAGTACATCCTCTTCATGGCAAAAAATGATGCATATCACCAATCAGCCATAACATTAACACCACTGATATGAAGACTGACTGATATAGTTACAGAATGATCTAATATCCTTGAAGTGTAAAGATCTGATCCACTTTGACCCCTGCCTTTATTGTGATGGCTAGACGACCGAGTCAGAGCATCTCCAAAACACCAAGTGGAGTGTTCCAGGTGTGCAGTAGTTACATACCACATAGCAAGCAGGATCTAAGAAAGGACAAGTGGTGAATTGGAACCAGGGTCATGGGCACCCAAGGTTCACTGATGCATGTGGGGAATGATGGTTAGACCATCTGGTCTGATCCCACAGAGGAGCTACTATGGTTTAAAAAGTGACTAATAGAAAGGGGTCAAAACACACAGTGCACCACAGTCAGAGCTGTTTGAGCAGCAGGAGGAACCTACTCAATATTCGGCAGGTGGTGTTCAATATGAGTGATCTGTGTATAAATAAGGATTCTATTGAATTATAGCATTTAATGATGTAATAAAACTACACTAAAAGACAACACAGCACTACAAGTAAGCAACACATAGGTTAGCTAGTGAACTGCAATGAAACATTGAAAAAAACAAATATATATTTATTAATACAAAACGGAAGTGTGCTTTACCTGAGCATGTACTGGTACTGTAACTGCTGAAGCTGATAAATGTTTAAAGCATTGAGTTCTTGCTGCCGCTTTATCCTCTCCTGATCTGCATCTCCCTTTAAAACCCATAGAAACAGGTCAGTGCGAGATACAGCAAACAGACAAAATAACAAAAAAACTACATTTTCCTTCGTAAGTAACTATGCTACAATTATACAGCCATTTACACAGATTAGTCTAATGAGGCTGAACATTAATTAATGCCTGAACTTCAAGTGTATTGATTCACAGAAACGGCAAAATATTCAGCAAGAGGAAGTGGATCGAGATTCAATCACAAGTTTAAGACATCAGGCCAAATCCACAAAAACAATCAGTGAAGAGGAACAGTGGCCTCGGATCAAAGCTCAGTGGAAGAGAAAGTGGCAGGAGTGCTACAATAAAACTACTGAATGACTTGGAGACACAACATAAATCATGTGAACAAAATAAGAACATCCTGTGGAAATTTACCAGTCAGCCATTTTACTCTCTCTGATACAGCGCCAACGGATAAAGGTGATTATACTCACACAGCTGAAAAAATTGACAACTGAAATCATTTTAAATGGAAAAGGTCAAAAATGTCAGCAAATTTCACTCATGGACAATTATGAGAAGCCTATAAGAAAGGGGGAATACTAGCTTCTGAGGGCAAGGGTTTACTTACTTTCTCCTTTGCAGAATCACATCTATTAATATGTTTATTGAAAA
Organism: Arnoldichthys spilopterus; assembly: GCA_037974385.1. NCBI lineage: Eukaryota > Metazoa > Chordata > Actinopteri > Characiformes > Lepidarchidae > Arnoldichthys > Arnoldichthys spilopterus. Next base: position 35,503,454 of record JBBPDA010000041.1, on the reverse strand, counting down.
CATTAAAAAGCTACTTAAGCTTGAACAAAACCACAAGTAGATCACCTTTATCTGTAGGCACTAAAGCATTAGAGAGGTAGAGGTTTGCTTGTTCTTATGTTTCCATACAATTTCCATGGGATGTACTTATTTTTTCACACAACTGTACATTATCACAGTTTGAACAACTGCACATCAAAAACAAAAAATTTCAATGCAAGTTAATTAAGTTAAAGATATTACAAGTAATTCTGGACCATTTCTATTGGTTCATTCATCAATATTTTGGACAATGGCAGCTGACTTGTTTTAAGTGCAAACCATTATCCATAGTATTACCAGTATGGGAGGTGGTGCAGGGCCAGGGGCAAAGGGTACCCTGCCCCACATCTTAAAGATTTCCCCCAGAGGATGGAAGCCCTCGTCACAGCCCCTCTTCACCAATAAGGTCATGGTGAAATACCCGGCCTGGAACCACTCGGACATCTCGTGATTACTGAATGGACCTGCAACATGAGACACAAAGCAAACGAATAATTAAGGGAGAAACCACATAGCCTTCTTTGCTAGCCTACCTGACACGTGTACTTCTGTAACTTTACTTCTTATTCTACGTGTTTTTTTTTAAACAATCCTAACCACACCAATTGTTACTGCAAAGGCCAAACCACTTTGTTCCCTGTTGAGAATGGAAAGTTGTTGTTCACATTTGGAGAATATCATGTGGTGCTGTGCTAAATCTCACCCTGAATCTCTCCCTGAGGGTCCTTATAGAACCATTTAAGCGCAGCCTCGTGGGACAGTGGAAGGCCAGCAGATTTGGGTCGCTCTGCATTCTTAGCAGCCAAATGCTCATCATCCACACCACCATCGTGCAGATATGCTACCATCTTCTCCGCTTCCTGTTTAATACGAAAAAAGAAGAGATTGACCAAGGTCATCAGACACTTGGAACATATTCTAACTGATACAATCACGTCTTTTTTAACACAAACACGAAAAAAAAATAGCTTGTTCAAATAAGTTGGAAAAAGGGCTGGAGATCATTCTTTGGCTAAAATACCGACTAGCGAATACTAATTTTAATTTTCAGTCTCAGGCCAGATTCTCCAAGAGCACACAGTGGCCTACCATAGCAATGCAGATGATACTCAGATCTATCAAGACCACAACCCAGGCCAAAACTCTTGGTGTTGGATAAGGATCTCAATTTCAGTGATTGCAATAAATCTGCATTCTAGCATCTCAAGAACATAGCCAACGTTAGAGATTTTGTGTGAAAGCAGGATGTGGAGAAACTTTTTGATGCATTTATATCCTGGAGAGGTTGATTTTTGCAGTGCCTCTCTCATTGGCCTCCCTAAAAAGACCATCAAAAAGCATCAACGAATTTAAAATTCTGCTGCAAGAATTCTTACAAAAAACAATAAAAGGCAGACATTACTCCAGTTCTCAAGTCCTTACACTGGCTTCCAAGCAGTTCCAGAATTGTCAAAGTCTTACTCATTCTTTAGAAGTCACTCAATGGTTTGGGCCCTAAATATTTATTGGAAAGTTACCAGCCTGGAAGATCTTAAAATCAGCAGGAGATGCTCAGCTAGTGGTGCAGAGGGTTGTAAGCAAACAGGGTGAAATGCTGTTTAGTCATTATGCACACACTCAATGAAGCCTTTAATTAAAATTCTATTTATTTATACTTTTTATTTAATATTTTACTTCTATCACGCATTTTTCTATTTTTGTTTGCTTACTTTTTATGCTTGATTACCTCTTTGATTTTATTCATTTTTAATGCTCATTTCTGTAAAGCACACTGAACCTCTGCATATGATATGTGCTATAGAAATAAATTTGCCCTGCTTTACCATCAGAGCATATTGCAGTAATGGTAATGCTGCTCCCATCGGTCTTTGTACCAGCATTTGTTAAACAGACTACAGATTTTAACATTCTTATATTTAAAAAAACTGGCCATAAGCAAGAACCCCTTAACCTCCTCTAGGGAGATGTATATTTCAAAAGTGAAGCTAAATGCAGAAAGCAAATATCCCTCAGTAACACAGGGAGCAGCTTTCTCACAGTACATTGTTAATCCAGCTTTAAAAAGCAGAAGTGGTATTCCACCTCATCAAGTTTCCAAGTTCTGCCACGCGCCTTGGTGACTGAACGGGCTTGAAGAACCCAGTGGCAGACCACACACTTCTCAAAAAGCTTTTTGAAACCTTTGTTGTGCTGTCATGCAATATGGTCAGAGACATCCACAATTTGGGAACTGAAGATAACACTGGGGGTAAAGTAAATAAAGACCAAAGAGGCAAAAAAATAAATAAAAATATGAGTATAAATTTGCATTATTTTAATAACTTCTTGACGAACCTGTTCAAAGTGCTTGAGGCCCTCATCCTCGTCCGTGTCAGGGGGCATGGCTGTTGGCTGGCCAATGGGAGTGATGATGCTTTTGTAGGGGAGAGCAGCAGGCACCACAACAGGTACGTCTACAGTTTTGGGCTGCGGGGGCTGGGGGGCTACAGGATGTAGGGGCAGTAGTGAAGGGGATGGAGCAGGAAGATCTGAAATATTTAAAGACTTTTTTAATATAACAGAGTGGAAATAATAGGAAATAAAGGACTGTGACTTCACCTTTAACTAGAGGAGAAAAGATTACGGCTTATTAAAGAACAATATAAACGGCGGAGAAAGGGACTGAGAAAATCAAGGCCTGTTCACAGAACCAAAACTAATGATATAACTAGGGACACCTTATAAACAGTTAGAATCAATCAGTATATACGTAACTAAAAATGAAACAGCACAATAGCTTTATTCAGAATTTAGACCTATGCATGCTCTGATATCGGGATTATGAACTGAGAATGTGAACATCAGCCATAAATATAAAACGCAGCCACTACACTGAGGAGGATCTAAGTGTCAGTACTTACCTGTAAGTGTGCTGAGTGTATTTGTGGTGTGTGGCATGGAGATGGCCTCCACGATGCAGGTGGGGAGGGGTGTGTGTAGTGAAGCTGTAGTGGCTTTGATTTCAGGCACTGTTGCCCTCTCTTTCGGTCTCTCAGGTTCTTCTGCTCTCTCTGGCAGGTTGGAAGGTACGGCTGGAACAGCTGCTTGTGGATCAGGGATTGTTGTCGGTAAATGAGCAGCAAGCGGAGAGGCCTCTTCTGATTTACCCCCATCTATACGCAAATCAAACATGCTATTAAATCCTAGTAGAACAGTGAGCGGGAACACGTACCAACATTTGAGTTGAGATCAGATTGTTTCAGTACAATCTACAGGCACTAAAGCTGAAGTTATTCCCCAACAAAAAATTATCAGAATATTTGGCTTTTCACTGCTTCTTACCCTCATGTCTGGCAGTCTGGTGCTTGCTTTCATGCTCTTTGGTATGCTCTGCATCGCTATCATCTACGTCCGAGTGCTCTTCGCACTCCTCCAGCGGACGGAAGTCTAGCTCCGCCTCCTCCAAGATCGGCTCCTTGGGAGCTTTCTGATTTTAAAATGAAGATAGAAGTTCTTTAGAGCTAAGGGCCATCTAGTGGATAAACAGAAGCCATACAAACTCAAGAACACATTCCTTCTAATGTCCGATGAAGTTTAACATTAAAAGTTTATATTATTTTGAGCATTACACGGCTGAAGAAACACCAGCAACTCAAACATGTTTATGGTCACCATTTGACGTGACAATTTCACATGGAGCAACGTGACAGGGATGCTGTAAAACTGCTCGTCTGCAACTCGCCTTGAGAGACAGGAAGGCTCCAGAGGAGTCAAACGTGCCCGTCTCTTCCTCAGCATCTTCCAGACACCACTCAGGCAGACTGTCCCTCTCGTCTTCCACGCTGCCGCTGCCGGAGCGTGCTCTCCGGTAGACCCCACCACGCTCCTCTTCCCCCCGAGAGTCGAATGGGAAGCGACGTCTCTGGTCCGGGTGTTCCCGCCACCCAGCCGACCGTGGCCCATCTACAAGAGAGGAGGTGAGGGCAAGAGTAAGAGAGAGCGACAAAAGAAACAGAGAGGAAAAGAAATTTAGTTTGGAGAAATCTTATAAAGCCAATGACACTTAAGAGTGTGTGCTATTGTGATAATGAGCACTAAGTGGCTCTGAAATTCTCCCTGTGAAGCACTAGACCACTGCACTAAAACTGCACACTATGGACAAATATACACAGTAGAAAAGGCACAACTATAAAATTGTGGGATGCCTTGTAATATATTATTTTGTGTTATTACAACTTTCATTAATTTTACCCAAAAAATTGTGTTGGACTATAAACATTATGATGTTCATCAAAACAGAAACACACTCATTAGGAATGTGTATGATTGGTCAGGATGCTCACAGCACACAAAATAATGTGAAACACTCAACTGCATATCCTTCTGAAGAGGATTTTATAGAGGATGGTATCTAATGGAGGTTTCCTTTAAATAACAAACGTTCTAATCAAAAAGCTGCAAAATTGAAGCACGATAAAAAAATGACGAGCATTATACAAGCCCAGGATTCTGAGAAATTTTGGGACTTTTGGTAGAAAAGTTGTTCTGAGCTTCTGCTTGTGTTTGACAATTACAAAACACCAATAACTACAACACACTTCGTTATGACATTTTTGAAACAAACAGCGAGTTATTTCCATGCAGATAAGCATGTTTTCACAGCTGTACCTAAAGGGCGGTCAATCATTAACCCAACAATAACGCAAATCTCAGCCCAATCATCTACATAAAATAAACCTCACTTGCAAAATGTACCAATGTCCCAATCGTTATCAGAATGCGAGAGTGATTAGACATATAAGCAAAAGAAATTGTGAATGTGCAAAACAGAGGAGTATAAAGGGAGGGTGGCATCATGCGACTGGGGGTTGGGATATGAGAGAAATACCAGGATCCACACCTGGACTTGGTGGGCACCATCGCTCGTTATCCCGTCGAGCCCCCGCCAGCCGCCAGCCGCCCCCCTCTTCATCCTCACCGTTCTGTTCATCACGGGACATTCGCCAGTTCTCACTTTCAGAGCGTGCAAAATCATGCTTCCGCACCAAACCCCCAGGGCCAGCGTCCTCATAGTTACCCCGTACTGTGGAAAAAAGAAAAACAGAGAAAAGGAGATAAAGAAATGGTAGAGAGATAGAAGTGGACAGAGATAGAGGGAGTGCAGAAAGACGACTAATTCTTACTACACTCTTTGAAATTCGGAGCTTTCTCATTGTGCATTTAAAGCAGTGTGGGTTTAAGATACAGAAACGTTACTCCTGAAAACAGCGATTTTCCTAACCACTGTGGAAGCTCCAAGTTCACATAGATGAACGACACTGCCCATGCAAGTTCTCAATTGGCCTCTGCCTGTGAATGTGACCTTTTCTGCATAAAAGATCCCCTTAATTCAAGTACCTTCGGTCTGACTGAGAATTTGAAAGAAAGTTGTGAAAATTAAGCACCAAGGAGCAATCTGAAGAAACTGGAGACAAACATGCACAAGACAAGAAAAGATCTTACAGTAATGGCAAGAGAGGGACTCGTAAAGGAAGTCAAAGAGAGTGGCTAAGACTGGTGTGGAGGTGCACTAGTCAGTATCAAGATCTTCTCGCACTGGATCATGTCTAATAAACTAGCATCTGAAACCTGACTACAATGCACAGCATTAGCCTTGGGGTGAAGTGCTGGTTATGTTCCAGAGAATAACTTACCGTGGTTGAGCTGGAAGTGGGCTGGAGCTCCATCTAAGAGTGTGATAGGTTAAAAGTCAATTCACGTATACAGATGAGACTGATTTTGAACATGTTAGTAGGGTATAAAGAATAATTTCTGTATTTACCTGGATCTTTTCGAGTTGGCTTTTCAAATCTTCGGTCTCCCCTGGATAAATCCAACAAAAATACCAAAGTACATCACTATTTATGGCACTGTCACTCAATACTTGAGTGATTCTGTATACTTACATTTTAAAAAGTTGTAAAAAGCTTTCACTCACTACAGCAGCTTCAACTGGCTGTTACTGCAGTTAGTTCTCATTAATAATGGAGCCCTGTAGCAAACACTAAAGGCTACAGACTGCACATCCACTCAACAGGAATTGTGTTGGACATGCAGAGGCAACATTTTTCTACATCTCTGAGATGGAAAAAATACATCACTAACTGCACTTGGGCAGTGGTGGCCTAGTGGTTGAGACTTAAAGTCTCAGGTTCGAGTCCTGGCCCGGGCACTACTGAGGTACCCTTGAGCAAGGTACCGTCCCACTACACTGCTCCCCGGGCGCTGTTGATGGCTGCCCGCTGCTCCACGTGGGCACATGTGATGGGTTAAATGCAGAGGTTGCATTTCGTTGTAGTGCTTCAGTGTGTTCACAATGACAAATAGTCACTTTCACTTTCACTCCATACAGTTAAACACTGCCAGGGTGTGTGGAAGGGATCAGTGATTTTATTTATTTTTTTTTTTACATAAAAAAATTTTTTTTTGCTTATTTAAACTGTCTGAATCTGAAGTTCTGCCCTGATGAAATGTATGAACACAATTGAACACCATTTGGTGAACAGAGGCACCTGATCCTAGATCAGCCCTACAGAAACAAACGATGGGTCTAGTTAGGGTACCTTTCCTCCCAGCTCTGAGAGCGATGCATCTCCCTCCCACCACGGCCAAATCCACCTTCCACATCATCAAAACTTCTTTGGTAAAACCCGCCTTCTCCCCTGCCTCGTCCTGCATGCAAGACCACACACACATATATATTTGACATCAATCAAAGACACATTTGGCAACATATGTATTACATACATATTTCCTGAAGAAAAAAAAAAGGACTACATCTACAGATCTAAAGAAAAAGAGGAAACGTCTCATTCCTCTGAAGAGACACATGACGTGTTGGTTTCTGCTGACATTGCACTGGTTTGTCTATGCACCCAAAGCAAAAACACTTCAAAGACATTCTTTCTCTATTTTTTCTATTTTAGAGTAGGGGATGCAACTGTGGTTGAGGGTATGCACCTCGTCCGCGTGAGGAACTTCGACCTCGAGTTGCTCCTGCCACCACGCCCCCTCCTCGCCCGGTCAGACGCAGCACTGCCGCACTGTTTACAGACATGGAGAAATTTCTCTGTGGAAACACAAACAGTGCTGAGCAGTACTGATAACTCAATATCACAATTCCTAAATGTATCACCATATAAAATCAAATAATATTTTTTAAATTACATAATACAAGAGGACATTTAGTTACCGCAGTGCTTCTACACTGTGCTAAAACAAAAGTCTTACACAGCTGTCAGTACAATGTGTTTTTGTTCTGTTGCAGTTGTCTAAAATTTCACCAAAAGAAACATTTACATGTCGTGTAAAATTAAAACTATATATATTTTTTTTTTTTTTCATTTTCAGAATACTCACTTAACTCACTAAATATAAATTTTAAAATACAATTTATGCTCCCAGGCATCTGACTCACAGTACAGAATTGTGATTTTTGTTGTTCTGTCTTTTCCCGTCACACATGGTTTCTTTTATTTAGTATTTATATGTAAATTGTAATTTATTATTTTATTTAATCATTGTTTCAAACATAATTTAATTACATTATTTTAAATTCTCCTTTATCTTAAAATTACTTGACTTTAAAATCAATATTGCATTTTAATTGTGCATTTATACATACATACATATACACACACTCACACACACACACACACACACACACACACATATACACACACACATATATATATATAAAAAATGTTGTTTTTTTTTTTCGTTTT
>JBBPDA010000041.1:35476719-35495591 GCA_037974385.1 Arnoldichthys spilopterus | reverse complement strand
TACATTTACATTTATTCATTTGGCTGACGCTTTTATCCAAAGCGACTTCCAGGACAGAGGAAACAATCAAGCGTTCCAGTTGAGTTGAACCAGGTGTGTTTGTGCAGCTAAATCACCAAGCTGTGCTTGGCACCAGTCCTCCAGTACCGGATTTGGACACTCCTGCTTTAAACAACATAGAATACAGTATTCTACAAGCATTATTTAAAGCAAAATAGAAACAAATTTAAATCCATAATGACAATGTGCTGAGGAATTCAAACTGAATTGTTAGGTCATCAGCACAAGGGTTAGGGGTTATGCATTGACATTACTGTGTAATACTTAAAAGTTCCCCAAAAACATTCATTTCACAGTGTTGCTGTTTACACTATTTCCTAAGCGTGTGATTCAGCAGCACTAGTTCCAAACGCCTTGTGAGAAAAGAAGCCACAAGCCATGTTTGTGAGAAGAGGAAGGCAGTGGTTCAAAAGCATGACTCCTTGAGTCATAAAATGTTTATGATAATCGAACAAAAATACATATTTTTTCAAAGCAAACTCAGGTACATTTTATGATCCATTTTAATTACTGTAAATTAATTTAATTTAATTCTGGGTTGTCTACCCACCACATGTTGTAGGCTATATGTGATTTAAATCTGAGAGAGAGAAAAAACAAGGTGTACTCACAGCAGTGGTAAATATTGTGGTGGCTGCCTCTCACCATCCCCCCAACCCCACTGTGCGTGTGTGTTGGAGTGCAGGAAAGAGAGAATATTTTGAAATCATAATTGCTGATCACAATTTTTGCTACTGCTTTACATGACCAGTACTAATATAAGAGATCTGAAACCATGTCAGCCAAATTTGAACAAATCACCAGTACCAAACTATGTGAATTCATAGCTACATTTGATTCAGAAAAAACATTAACATTAAAACAATCATGACAATCATTAGACAGAGATTTACAAAATTAGTGGAAAGATTAAATGTTGTAATAAACATATATATATATAATAAAGATCCTTTTTTATAAAGATAATATTTATAGAAAAGGAATGAATAAATAAAAAATGATGAGTCAAAATATGTATTTTTAAATCATTGCTTTAATTATTTAATAAATGGTGTTTACATCTTCAAACATATGCTTTTTAATAATCATTACTATGAATAACTACTATGAATGACTACTATGAAACAGAACTGTATACTATGAAACTATAGGTAGTTTTATAAGTGAAAAAGAGACTGAAGTGTGTAGGATGGAAGAGATTAATTGTTATCATTTGGCTTTTACAGACTTCTGGCATTGTCATGAACACATGAACTCATCAACGAAGGTGAGATATTTTTAATTATACATGGTTGGATTCACATCAGACACATTACAAGAATTCAGGCACACAGACAAAAAAAACATATACTGATTCTTATAAAATGTTCAACAATCACTGTTTTAATAAAACCTTAAAAATACTCATGAACTTAAAATACCTTATTTGCACCCTGCACATAGTTTTAGTTGAAGAGATGCATTAATTTGTAACAATATTGAATAATATAATAATATATAGTGTATAATATGTGTTTGATAAGAGAAACTGCTGAAATATAATGGAGAACACATTTTATTTCTCTAATACAGATTACATTAATCATAAAATAGCACTAATGTTTTAGTGTAAAGCTCACTGTTAACAATGTACATCATGAAAAAAAAAACTGAAAATGGTAACTAATACGTCTGGGAACAAAACCCTTAATTATGAAATCACTTTTTGGCAAAGGCTACACATATCATTTTTGTTCTGAAGCATTCTTTCTCCGAAAACAGGTTTAATCTATATCAAGGGAACTTTCTTCTGAGACAAATGACTTAAATTCATGTTGTTGATTTAAATGTTGTACAAGCAATTAAATTTTTATGTGAAACATTATTAACATTATTATACATGCATTACAGTGCATTATTAAAAATGGAACACTAGCATAAGGCAGCCTGATTTATTACTGGGCACAATTCCCTTGCCAAGTAAACCATTTTACAACAAAGACGGCTGTGGCATTTGCCCCAGAAAAGATACTGGATGCTATAAGTTCAGTGGTATAAGAGTGACACACATATTTAAAACCTGTCATTAAAAACCTTCTTGTTTATGCAAATGCGCATGTGAATAGGTGTGAGTAATGCATCACTCTCCAACCGAATCTTTATCTGCCACATCTGTAACAAATAATTGGACAATACATTTTATATGCTTCCCAGTACTTGGTTAAGATTAAATAACCCTGCTGATTCAAAACACATTTACAATATATGCCAATGAACAGGTGCTTTCCTAACTTCCGAGAAACTGTATTCTGTGCCCTGAAAAAAAAGTCTAGTCAGCATAACGTTTTATGGCAGCTTGTGGCATTAGCTTTTGTTATGAGCGTCAAAGTTTATCATTGCCTTAATGCTGAGTTTACTCAAAAAAGCTAATCCTCAAAATTGCTTTTAAATTGTAAAAAGACGCTTTCATACCTTAATAACTGACATGCTACAGATGGGACATTGGTTAACTTTATAGGACTATTCCTATAAAGATGGTACTCAGCTGGACTGGAATGAATGCAGGAAAAAATATTTCTAACATACAAATACATTTAATTCTTATTTCCCTTAAAGCCTCACCAGAGACACCATGAATAATACCTGTTCATTTGAGGAGGTTGACAACATCACAAAGTCACTGGAGACGGTCATCTATGTGCCTGTGTTTGTCTTCGGCCTGGTTCTGAACACCAGCGCCCTTGTGGTGTTCTGCATCCTGCTCAAGAAATGGACAGAGTCCTCCATTTACATGGCCAATTTAGCTCTGATGGACCTGCTTTTGTTGCTCCAGCTTCCCTTCAAAATGCATGCCAGTGGCCACAAGTGGTCACATGACAAGTCAATATTATGCTCCTTTTTAGAAAGCCTGTACTTCATGGGCATGTATGGGAGTATTTACACCATAGCATGCATCTCCATTGACCGCTACATAGCCATATGCCACCCACTACGCTCCAAGTGGCTCCGGTCCAGGAAGATAGCTCGAAATGTGTGCTTGACCATCTGGTCACTTGTCGTGTTCGCAACCCTGCCTGTCTACACCTTCCGCGAAGAAGTTAAAGAAGATTTCCACTGCTTTCATGGTTTTTCAGACAAGGGCTGGCACACAGCACTCATTGCCTGCTTGGAACTGTTTGGATTTTTGCTCCCAGCCCTCGTGCTTGTGACCTGTTCAACCCTAAGCATCCGGGCCTTAAAGGAATCCAATGCCAGCAGTTCTGAGAAGCAAGCTGGGATACGAATCATCTACAGCAGCATTTGTGCCTTCCTGGTGCCCTTCACCCCCAGCCATGTGGCCATCTTCCTCCAGTATATGGTGCGCAGTGGCAAAATCTCTAGCTGCAATGAAATGCAAAGGATTGCCCTGTTTGTGCAGTTGTCCTTGTGCTTGTCCAACATCACCTGCTGCCTTGATGCTATCTGCTATTATTTCATAGCCAAGGAGGTGCGCGCTAGCAGACGAGTAATCAGGCAGTCAATCGGTCGAATGAAAAGCACCAGTACCTCAGAAGTGTAAAAGAAAGACCTTTTTGGTTTTCTTATGAGTAACCACAGCAGGCTCCCAGGCGCTTCTCACGCGAAGGGAGCGTGCCAGGTTCAAGAGTAACTTCAGAGATGAATTGTGAAGAGCTGCTGAAGCTTTATTATGTTTAGTAAGTTTTTTCTGCACTGACTATGAAATGTTTCAAAATAGCCTTTCCTTCTTATATGGCCAACATAAAATCAGTTAGATACCAGGTAAGACATACAGTTTATTGTGTATTATTCAATGTTGTATGCCAGTTTCAAGTAAGATAATAATCATTTTACAGTTTTTGACTTAAGAAAAAGCCTGGTTTATGTGCACAGTTTGTCAAAAGTTTATGGAAGTGTTGCCTTATTGGGGCATCAAAATTTTTTATTAATGTTCCATTACATTTAAGCAACAAACAGTTTTTGTACAGAATATGTTAACATAAATCAGCTGAGGACCTAAACTCATAGCAAATTTCGCAACACTCATTATGTTTTTTTGAAATGATCTTTCATGGTATGGAAAGGTTTTGCCTATAAACTTAATCAGAATGGTAGTTTAAACACTACTCGTGAGTTCTGACATCACAACAAGGCTACAAAATGTAGTTAGACAGTATTGTGAGAAATATGATCACAAACATGGACTCTTGGTTCAGTTTAAATTTTAGTGTTCTGGACAATGTGGTGTGATTTCTCTTTCTTGTAAAGACAGTTTTACAGTTTTAGTTCTTGTAGTTGCAATACTGACATAATGTTGTTAATTGCGTTAAGCCACAGTAAGACCAGGCTGTTGCCTTGCCATTTGCTTTGTAAAGATTTTGAAAAAAAATCAGGTGAGTATTCTAATGTGATGTGATCTTGTAGGAAACATGTCATTCAGGAAATGGCACAAGCTAGATAACTAGTATGTTTTTGTAACTGCAAGTGACAGTTGATGTTAAAATAATGTGCAGTTCCTCCATTTACTGGTTTGCAGAATAAGGATGCAACAGCACACCTTTGCTTTCTACTCCCTGTGAATTAGTAGATTGTTTGCCTAGATGATACAATGCATTTAAAGCATATTTTACATGTATTATTCATATCTGTGTTAATACACAATATATGCAGTCATGTGTTGCCTGCAACAGCTGACTGCAGGATATGAACTAAAAAATCCCTGTGCTGTAGAAGAGCGAGCTTACCTGAACAGGCCAGCCTCTGCATACATTCAGAAACCACTCTGCCATCTTTACACTGTCTTCACAAAAATATCAGGCAGCATCAGTTGGTTACTCCAATCCAGCGCAACTGACGCAAGGTCAGAGCAGAGGCATGAGTAAAGGACATGCCTATTAAAAGAATTCTACTCTGATTCGCTGTTTTCCTCTAGATAACCAACTGCAATTAATTTTCCATTGCACTTTCCAGTTGGTACCGATGTTTAGGGTTTCCAGAGTAATTTAGAAAAAATTTAATGACTAATGAGATTTTTTTTGTTTGTTTCTGAAGTAACAGTTTTAAGGGAAGTCATTCATAATCCATTATGGATTACTTTTTTAAGTAACTCCCACAACAGTTTTATTCTTTTAATCTGGTATAATATAATATAATAAAATATAATATAATACAAATATAATATAATATAATACAACAAAATAATGTTGTTTGTATTAAATCATTTTAAAACATTGATGTCCCCAAACCTTTGATGGACAGTTAACATACTGTGAATATTTGGTTTATATCTTCAGCAAATGAGCTACTTCTTAGGTAAAGCTGAAATGTGTTCAGTGCTGCACCACTATCAGTTTCCATTAGGTGGGCGACCGAGTAGGATCAGGCAGCATGTCTGTTGTTTCATTCTGCCTCAGGGAAAAAGTTTCTGTGACTAAACATGTTGCATGACATGAAATATGCACTGTAATAAGTGGATTGTGCCAGAAATTGAATGCAAAATGTTTTGTTCATATTTTATATGACGCATTCAAGTATTTATTTGAATTGAAAAACCATACTTACATTGCATGAAATATGACTGAAATGACAAACTATTTTTAAAGTGTATGTATCAGTTATAATATTATTTTAAATGTAAAAAAAGTACATTGTATTTGTGATATTTTGAAATAGTAGTATTCTAACTTTTTGTGTATTTATTTATTTTTTTTACTTTTCTTGGCAATGTGGCATTAACTTACAGTGTTAAGGGGCAAAGTGATTAAATAAAAGTGCATTATGCTGAACCACAGTAACTATATGTTTCCCTAGTTTCACAATGTAGACAAAGGTTAAGGGCACATATTTTCTTTTGAGCATCATTATTCACACATAGTACAGTCGTGTGAAAAAAGTCTTTAAATATATGAACAAGCAAGCATTTCACCCTTTTTGGTGCAGTGTCAACAGATAAAGGTGATATACTTTCACAAACAAACCAAGGAAAAGTAGCTTTTGCAATAATTTATTCAATTTATGTCCTGATGTTATATTCTTCTATGAAGAAAATCCCCCTCTCTCTTTTACAACCCCTCCGTCCCTGCCTTTCTCGCTCACTCTCTCACTTCTTATTTCTCATCTCTCTTGTACTTTCTGTCTCCCTATGTCTTCATCTTTATCTCTTTGTTTCTCTTTATCTCATTGTTTCTAGTAGTACAATGCAGCAAATAAATGTGAGGACTGATGTTTTCAATCCATGATTGACATAAACGATGGGGTGGTGGGAGAGGGACGGAATTTTGTCTTTTGTCTTTTTTGAATGGTTTGACCCAGTGGGTTTAGTTTAGCCAAATATGTGAACTAATAAAAAACAGGGCCTCTTGAAGTTGACTTTAAAAAAACAACATAAAATAGAATAGAGGATTAATTTTTGTTTCATATTCATCAGTCACATATCATTTAGTAATGATACAAAACCAGATAAACATATTTGAACTTGAAAATGCTTTATGCAAATGAACTGAAATTACACAAACTAGGGCACTTGTTTCTTTTTGCTGGCTTCCAGTGACAGCTTTCAGTGTTGTGCTTTATTCAGCTGACATAGCTGGCATGCAACAAAGAAAAATACACAATACATAGATAAACAAATAAGGGTAATATAACAGTGTAACAGTGCACAATAAAAACAGGAAGATGTGGACCAACGTGGGTGAAGATGTGCATTGTGGTAAAATGTGGTGCGGCTTAAGCATTGCAGTGCACATGGAGTTCACTAAGTCGAGACAAGGTGTGAGAATGATAAAGGTCACCAAAGTACAATGCAGCAAGGATCACAACTGTGAACAGACTTGCTAATAAGATGATCTCACATCTGCAATGATGTCTAGAAAGGAGGCAAAGAAACAAAGCAGAATTTTGGCTGCTGGCAACATGTTCACAATGAGCGAGGGTGGCCGCAGCTAGATGGAGCCAAACTTGTTTTCTCCTGTTTTTTTGTAAAACTCTTTTGTCTGTTGCCTTTTCAGATAAAAAATCCGCCTTAAAATGCATGAATCTAGTGTATTAATTTCATGCATTAAAAATAAAAAAGCCTTACTTTACTTTTTTTTACTTGCTTTATTTTTTACCTTATATCAGAGGTCGCTGACCTTTTTAGAGATACTATGGGGTGTAACTTTTATTTAGTAAACAAGGCATTGCAGATCTGACTAGGCCACTATATGTTCAAATTTCCTATATATAAGACTGCAAGGACTAAAGCTACAAAATTTACTTTGTGTGTATGAGCAACTGTAGGGTTCCATGTTGGTTTGAGGATGTACAATAGTGGTTTGCCTAGATTGGCCCAGTTGCATGCACCTTCCATAATTGTGATTCAAATGACATTATCTTTGAGAAACTTGAACACAAAGTATAACAGGTAGAGCCGACAATGCCCTTGTAGTGATGTGAAATGGTACATCATAACAAAGCGCATAACAGGTGATTCACCGTTTCCCCAGCCAACATGTCCATGTGTGTCTTATATGAGTTTTATTCCAAATCATGGCTCATCTTGGATCCAGCTCATTTTGTCAGCAGTCTCCACATCTTCCTGTGGGGCAGTCCAAGTGGGTTTGCCAAAATAAAACCCAGTTATATTAACAACATCCCATGAATTTTCCCATGCTAAGCCCTTGCCCAGCTGGAAACCAATGAGCCCTGGTAAATCTTGGGCCCAGTTGGTCAGTCTAGGCAAGTTCAGAAAATAAATCTTGCTTTGTTACCCATTTTCTTTAATGACGCTTGATCTGTTGTCACGAATGTGGGGTGTTTGGAAGCCGGCGCAGGCTTGCAGTACCAGGGATTTATTATATATGAGATAAGATGAGATAAGAGAACCTTTATTAGTCCCACAAGTGGGAAATTTATATGTAATATATACCGAAAAACAACTAAAAACCAAACAAATACTTAGGGAACCAAAACACAGAAGACCAAAAAGCTAAGATACATCAAGGTGATAACAACAGGGTGTCACTGACAGCAGGGTACTTACAACAGAGTGATATCAACAGAGAACAGACCACCTTTGAGGCAAACACAGGAGGTTAAAGAAGGACACAAACGAGGAACACCTGACATCTGTAGCCCACGGACTTACTAAATATATGTACAGTGCTGACTAACATGCAAATCCACATGGATACCAGATCAAATTGACAAAAAATAAAATTAAAGATGCCACATTACGCATTAAACCTGGGAAACATAACAAGTCAGACTGGTTTTAAGTTAACTAACAAAGTCAGGATGGAATGCTAGTTAGAACTGATAACGATGAGAGTATTTAATATCATATTAAATGCATTAAATTCAAGTGTCAGTTCACATTAACAGTAAGGCTGGCTACTATATGTAGCCTGAATATCGATATGTCTGTTCTGTTTAACAGGTTTTGTGTGACAAAGTGTGTTAAGATATGTAAGGCAGTGCTACTATACTTAACATGTCTGTATGGAGAGAGCATTGGTTTTGTGTTTTTGCACAGGACCTCACTGATCTTTCGGAAACACGGTACCCAATGCCCCCGAAAGAAGCTAGGCCCCACTTCTCTGTGTCAGCAAGACCACATCCTGCCACAGCCATTTCACAACTGATATAGGGACAGTGTAAGTGGACGTAACTGTCATCCTTACTCTAACACACTTCCAAGATATTAGCTAACAGTAACTTGATGTACACTTTTACACAAAATGAAACAAAACTGTGAAAATGTTCAATGTGTTTTAACACACAAATAAAAAAATATCCCTCTTTTTAAAAATCTGAACTCTTGCTCTTTAAACATCATTCCTCTGTAAAACTATATACTATAACTGTATTTACTGCAGTTAATTTGACATACAGTATTTAACCATAATAATAACAGTAATAACCATTAAAATGGGAATGTCTGTGAAATGACAATCCTTTATTGTAAAATAACGACAGCAGTGTTCAAATATTTATATGCATTTAATCTTAAAAAAACTAAACAAAGCAGGTCTTTACCATTAGATTTTACAGTATTTTGACAGAGAAAACAGACTGTTTTCACTGTGTAGATAAACTATATATATTAGTTATTTAGCCTAGCCTTTTACTATACTATAACAATAGTCTGTTGGAAATCTGAACAAAATGAGAAGTATAATTAAACTAACCCAATAAAAAGGTTTAGGGTAACATTATTGCCAAAATTCTGTTGCAGCACCACACAGCATTAGCAGTGCCAGCTCTACCTGATTCATTGCCTATGCCTTGAATCTTGTCTGGATCATGAAAAACACTAAACACTATAAAATGCAAATAAATAAATATCATGATTATAGCTGAATAACATTCATAGTTAACCCTACTATTGCACTGCAGAGGGAGTGTCTGCAGAGCATTTGAGGGAATTCAGGAGCAGTGCTTAGGGAAATTCATTAATAAATATGAAAATTTACAGGCTAATAGGAGCTTTTTTATATGCCACTGTTGCAATGAGTTGATGCAGTGCTACATCTATAGTATTATTATTCTTAGCAGTATATTGAGAGTTTTAGTCACTGAACAGTAGGTGTACCAAGTTAAATGGCCTATGAGTGTAGGTTTACCTAAAAAACTGTCACTGTCTCTTACTATGATACATACTATACATTATTTTACTCTGATACTATAAAATACGTAAGCCTGAACATGTGGCATAAACATCAGTCTGAAATAACAGTGCAGGCAGGCACTAAATGGTAGTTGACATTAGAAAAGGTACTTTTTTGTTATGTACATCACATATACCTCATGTAAGGCAACATGTTGGCACATAACCCACTGAGGTGAAAAGTAATGTATTAGATAGAACATGACGACTGTCCAGCATCTACCACTAAACTGTTAGCTCCAGCATTCGATTTGATAATGATTTAAGTCATTTTTAAATCATTTTTCTTCAAGGTTAGTCCATGTCTGTGTTAAACAGTCTTATTGGCCCCTCAATGAGAAAGATGGTTGACAAATAATATTTAAAGGAATGTTCTGTTTAGTGTCTAAGCTGGGTAAAGTCTTTTCACAAGCATGTACCTTTCTCCAGCCGGGTGAAGTACAGATTTGCAATTTGCATTAATATGCAAATATATGCTACTAACATATCTGTTTTTGGTTTTCATTTTCTAACTTTCTGACTGCTGGCAGTCTGGATTAGAGTAAGACATTTTAAAAATGTTTAGCCTGCAATGCTCTTGGTGTGCGTGCTGAATAACTAAAATCCAACTTTCAGTGACTAGTGTTGCCACTTCAACTGAGAACAAAAGATCAGTTTCTAGCAAGTAATTACAGCATTGTGGCAGCACTGATGTGTAATCACAAATACAACACTTCTAACACAACTTAAAGGCAGCATAAACTAGCAGAAGAGCATCATACTCTGGTCTGTTTGAACCACATCGTGAACTGTTGCTTATACAGCTGATCTGAATAATCTGGCTTATGATCGAGCTCTATCAGTGCTGAACAGGGTTAGCATATCAGATCTCACTGCGTAATAACTGATGGATAATTATTGATAACCTTACTGGTTAGTTTTTTTGCCTGCCTCTGACAGAAGGTCTACACATATTTGTGTTCCTCCTTTTTCATGCCACAGTGAAACAGGAAGTTGTGTGGAAAGCCACATTAACAGATCCAGAGCAGTTTAGTTTCAGTTTCAATTTTGTTTCAATAGGAAATTGTTTGGTGCTGTATGAAGTTATCATTTACGGTGACAATAACTTTCAGAAGAAAATAATGCTTATTACTGAAACAGAGTTGCTTTAGATTATTTATTATAGAATAGTACACGCCTGTGCAAAAGTCTTAGGCACCTATGTAAATAGTTTAAAGCCACTTATCTCAGCAGCGAGTTTCTTTGGGCAGCAGTGAATATGAGAATAAAAGCAAACTAACAGAAAAACAGAAAAATAAAGATTTTTTTTAAGTAGATGAGCTGGTTAGAAGAACAGGTTTGGCTTGCATCCAGTCATTGCATGGTTGTGTGAGAAGTCCCATGAGCACCAGATTTAATCTAATGAAGGACTGCATTGAGCCCAAACCAGCAATTTGATGCAAAAAAACAAGAAGGACTTAACATCTACTAGCAGAGCTCTGGGAATGGTTGAGTCAACAAATTCACACATACAATCACTGTTTACTGTATTACTGTTGTTACATTTTTTTTTTAAATAAGTGTTTTTTTTTAGAAAACAAAAACACCTACTGCCCAGATAACAGCTTTTAAAAATATAATAAAAAAATGACTTTTGACAGTACTGTATGTATTAAATGTTTTCTCAGTTTCATATTTTATATACAGCTATTTTTTACAGAGTACCAGTAAAGTTGTGGCTGTGTTGTATCTTTTATGAACTACAGTACTTAGTATACGTGTGGTTTTTTTTAAATGTAACTTTAGGGCCTATATATCCTCTGAACAGACTCAACCAAATGTTTCCATTGTCTTAGAGATGGCTTCACACACAGAGACAGATTGGTGTAGCACAACAGATCGGTCTGGCAGAACAGAACTGTGTGGTGGTTGGGGAGTGGGTGGAAGGCGTGTTAGTGAGTTTCTCACAAAATTGCTTCAAAATGGAACCATAAGATGGCGCCACTGTAATATGGTTCTGTCATGCCAAGCTTGTCACCACTGTACCATTTCTAAGTCAAAGAAATATATCTCTAAAATATTTTTGATACCATGTAACTGTGGACCTGGTGAGATTAACCACAGGTAAACTGCTACTTACTATTTAAAGTGAATAGAGGATATTCTTGAAAACTCAAAAATATAATATAATTGTTCTGACCACAGAAGCAAAGTTTTTGTAGAACAATAGCCATTTCTAATTTATTTTAGGCCTAAGGGATTGGAAAAACACACTTTGTACCCAGGAACAAAAAAAAAATAGAACTCTGCTATGTAGTGTTATTCATTTCTTAATTTTAGTAAGTAATTAAAGTTAAGATATAAAAAGTAAAAATAAATAAAGAACCATAATTACAACTCTGTACTGCTGTACTGTCCTTTGGTTAACTCTCAGTTTGGAACAATAATCACGTGTATGTATATTATATTTATATATTAAACACAGCCTAAATGTGATTATGATTTATTATAGTTGTCTGTAGCTCTGAATGTTCAAATAACCTGAAACGTGGTCTACACTTTTGGCTCCATATTGTGTTCTTACAACGTTTACACGTGATGCAGTAACCTCCCACCATTTCCTGTGCCTTCGTTCTGTGCTTGCAGAAAACGACGGCTGAAACCTTAGCCCATATTCGTGCACACCACACTCTGTCTTTAAGGATTATCTTTGAAAGAATGTTTCCCAACAGCAGCTGCAACCTGACGCATTTAAGGTACCCTCTCTTCAGAATCACCTACAGCGTGGTGCTGGCCCTTGGGCTTCCTCTCAATGCTATCGCCCTGTGGATGTTTGTGTGCCGATTAGGTCTGAGGAAATCTGTCCCTGTCATCTTCATGACCAACCTGGCACTGTCTGACCTGCTCTTCACGCTCTCCTTGCCATTCCGCATCGTCTACTTCTCCACAGGGGAGTGGAAACTGGGTGATGTGGCATGCATGATCCCAGGAACCCTCTTCTCTGTCAACCTCTACTCCAGCTCCTTCTTTATCATGCTGGTCAGTGTGGACCGAATGCTGGCTGTGGCATACCCACTTCGGTCCCGTCCCGTCCGCACGCCCTGTATGGCCTGGGCTGCCTGTCTGACTGTATGGCTGGTCATCGGTGCACTGGGTGTGCCAGTAGCCCTCAACCACAAGACCAACTATGATGACAACTGCAGTGTGAGTCGTTGCTTTGAGCATTACAGCCCAGAGAACTGGAGGTTTGGCTTCTCCATCCTTTGCATTGTCACAGTTATGGGTATTCTCTTGCCATTCTGTGTCATCCTGGGTTGCACTGTGGTGGTTGTCCGGCAGTTACAGAGCTTGGCAGTGGGTTCCTCTGCATCCTCTTCTTCCTCTCAAGTCAGCGTCAAGATGGTTTGGCTTCTTCTATCCAACCTGCTGATCTATGCCATCTGCTTCATTCCCTTTCACATCGCTTTCATACTCTATGGCCTGTTTAAGCTTAATGTTCTGAAGTATGACTTTTTGGACATACAAACAGTCACAATGTGTCTAGCCAGTACAAACAGCTGCCTAGACCCGCTGGTGTACTACTTTAGCACCAAGAGTCTGCATAAAAAGGGCGCATGTGATTTGCAGAAATCAAGAGAACAGAAGACAACCCAATCCTACTACTCCATTCCCTTGAGATGAATCCCGGCGTGATCAATGATGTGATGACTTTGTGGACAGCGTAAAAAGGTTCAAAGGCTCATCATGTCATGGACATCTAAAAGCTACAAGATATATTTCAATATCAATATCAATTTAAGATTTGAAGCTAAAGCCACTTGAACAGTCAAGATTGGTCAAAACAAAAGAGTCAACACCATCTTACAGCACAACACAGGCACATGTTCTTTACTGCGAAAACTTACCAGGAAAATCTTTATCACACCTCATTCCTACAATTCATTGGGATAACATTCATACATTTGGGATAACCATGTACAACTGGATGATTGGTTGCCAAGTAGCAACAAGAGACAGTTCACTCTGATTCAGGTAAATTAAAGACATTTTAAGGCATTATAAGCTAAGCAAGGTGTGTTGGAGCAGCAACATTATTATACAGCTATTAGACTTCAGCATCAATAATAGTAAATCTGGCATTCTTTTTATTCTGAGCTTCCTATGTGAATTTGTAAAGATTTCTGCAGACTATGACATTTGAATCTTATGTTAAAAAATTGCAAAAAACACAAGCTAGTTAACCATTAAGCAGATGTAAGAAAATGTGTATATGTGTAAATGTAGCATTTTATTATATTACGCTGAAAGAGCAAAATATAGAAATTTCAACTCACAAAGGGCTCAATAATTAGATAAATAGTTGATTAAGGTATGTTAAATCAGAAAAAGCACTTAACACCTCCCGAAATTGTTTATTTAAAGACTTAAGCTCGTACAATATAAAAAATACTTTTTGGCAGTTGACAGGGGACAAACAA
Source organism: Arnoldichthys spilopterus (assembly GCA_037974385.1). Taxonomy (NCBI): domain Eukaryota; kingdom Metazoa; phylum Chordata; class Actinopteri; order Characiformes; family Lepidarchidae; genus Arnoldichthys; species Arnoldichthys spilopterus. Next base: position 35,481,452 of record JBBPDA010000041.1, on the reverse strand, counting down.
CAAACACCATAGTTAGAACCACAAGGCTTTTGCTATTTCCTATGTTCTAAATCTGCACGCAGTTACTTTGAAGTGACCATATTTTTTCAGGATGTGGCCCACTGGTTCTTTTCAAACGTTTCTTAACCAACTCTGACATTTTGATATTCACAAATGTTTGAACTAGACCTTAACAGTGTCACCTTATTTTGGTAATGAGCTGTTTCTTTAAAAAGTGCAATGAAAAGGTGCAATGAACAAGAACTTCCTTGTTTTTTGCTGTGGTGAAAACCTTCTGGTAGATTTTGTAATATTTGGTCTGTTTCAGCCTTTCAAGTGGTCTGAGACCACTGAGTCAATGTTTTCTGTGTATATGTGAATATCCCAAATGAACTTTGTCACTGTTAGGAAAGAGCTGGTGTTTTAACTTACAAAGTAAGTAACCTAGCTTAAAACCTGTGTTTTCATTGAACTTCAGATATTAAGTTAAGACAACTTAGTACAATGTAAAACACACATTGTTAAGAAGTTCAGTGTTCCAGTACTTTCACTGATCAACTTAAATGTATTTTGTAAATTTAAACAAATTTAGAATTTGACGTCTGTAACATACTCAAAAAAGTTGATGTCTTTACCACTTTGTATCATGACCTTTTCTTTTAATTACAATGTTTAATCAACTGAGAACAAAGATGACTAACTGTTGCAGTTCTGCAAGTAAAATTTTTGCCCATTCCTGTTTGAAAGACTTCAGCTGCTCAACTGTCTGTGGTGGCAGCTATCTGATTCTCCTCCTCATGAAGCTCCATACATTTTCAATAGGAGTAAGATCTGGACTGCTGGCAGGGCAGTTAAACCCACACACAATCTGTGTCTATAAAGCCATGCTGTTATATTCTGTGCAGAATAAGGCCTGGCCCTGTCTTGCTGAAATAACTATGGACTTCCCGGAGAAAAGACACAGATTTATGGCAGAATATGTCTATCTAAAATGCCAAAATACACCTCTGTGTCAATGGGACCTTCACATCCATACCATGGACAATGATTCCTCCCTGTACCATGAAAAATGTTGCTTCTTTTGCTGATAACAGGCTGGATGGTCCGTGTCATCTTTGGAACAGAGAGGTCAAAGTCTATTTTGAAAACAAGCTGAAAGGTGCACTCATCTGACCTCAGCACACTTTTCTACTGCTTTTCGGTCCATCTGTGATGAACTTTGGTCCAGAGAACTCAGCTTTATTTCTGTATAGAGTTGAAGTTTGGCTTTCTCTTAGTGTAACAGGCTTTTAGATCAGGCCTCTTGAGCCCATGTGGTTATATTTATCACAGTACCATATCAGTTTCTCACGCAGTACCTTCTGAGGACTCAAAAGTCATTGTCCTATATCGGATTCCCTGAATCTTTCCACAATATTATATACTGTAGGTGGTGAATAGGTGCTTCTTTTATACACAATCATACTCCCCTCCCCTGTTACCAGCTCATCGGTGTATTGTGGAATATTTTAAAAAAACTTTTCACTCTTAATTTGCTTAAATGTAATTATTATAAGGCAATTTTTAAAGCAATAGAAAACTAAAATAATAGTAATATTACTTATGCGTGCAATTTTCACTTTGCAGGTTAAATGAAGTTACATGCTTTTTTAGACACAACATTCCCAGGAACTTATATATCAGAGCCCTAGCACCTTTGTTGTAGTAGCACCTTCTACTACACATTGTTTAAAATAGCTGGTAAATGTATGCAGTATGCTGTTTCTTTAGGTATATTTTTGAGACAATGTAAATTATTAAAGGGCGTGAAATTAACCATTAGCTCCCTGGATAGTATTTAGCTGCAAACAAACAGATGCTTTGCCTAATCAAACCTCATTCATATTATCTATGTTTAGCTTGCTAGCTTACTGTGCTTTACATCAACAGTATTTCTTCTGTGTTCTGACTTTTTTCCAGTAATGTGACAAAACGGTCTTGGTGGGCTGTTCCATTTTGCATTATATAATAGAGTACAGGAACCTTTGTAGTACTGAGAACTCACCATTAGCAAGTGCCTTACAGGCTACAAGGCCTTAAGAATATCAGAGCTGTCCAAAATATGTTAACTTTAGTCTTCTTTTATGTAAGCCAGTGTAAAAAAGTTTTTACATCACTGATATGTTACATGTACATTGTAGACTTACTTTCTTTCCTCTAGATGTTTTAAATAGACAAACAAATAATAATAAACCCAGTGTCTGTACATCACCTTTAGTTAAGAAATCTTAACATCAGACAATATAACATGGAAAATACCAAACAGCATTATGCCAACAGAGCAAAAGGCTACATACAAAGTGAATGTTTTTATAATAAATCCATTTAATGGAATGCTTATGGTTATATGGAAAAAATAAATAAACTTTCTGGTATATCTTGTTTTATGTTAGTACAGGTTGTGAGAGGCTGGGGAGGTGTCTGACTAGCACCAGACTGTTATGAAAGAGTGCTTCGATAAATAACACAATGTAAATTAGTTCTTTCTTGGGTTTATTGATCATGTGTTTTGTTATTTTGGATTGTATAGACTGTATGCCTATAAAAGGGGAGAAAACTTTATGGAACTTGCACTGGACCTTCTGCCTGTGTTAGAAGGCCAGACCCCTATTTTTTAAAAAGAAGCAAAGCCAAGAGAGAACCGAGGTACTGAGAGGAAATAAGAGAGTGGGGTGTGAAACCTCACAGGTGATGCTAAGTTGAGATGGAAATGCGTAGAATGTTAGACTGCAAAGAGAAGGAGCTCTTAAATGAAATGTATTCTTTTGTGGGTTTAGGTTTTTTGTATACAAGCTAGGATTAAAATGAGAAGTTGCTCAATAAATTGCACTGCAGATCATGGGCATTTAAAGTGTCCATTACAGTGAGAAACATTCCTGAGTTGAATTATTATTGGCTGAATTTTGTTAATGTAAGCAGTTTGTAGCAGTTGAGTGAATTAAACTAAAATAAATATGTTGGTTTGATTGAATTGATTGTCAGTGCGCTGTATTAGCCCTTTAAATAAAGTGAGTGAGTATTTGTCATTGTAAACACACCACAGCACAGCACAGCACACAGTGCACCACAATGAAATGTAACCTCTGCATTTAACCCATGTGTAGAAGCAGTGGGCAACTGATGTGGGCAGCAGCCGGGGGAGCAGTGCTTTGGTGCAGTACCTTGCTTAGTGGTATCCTAACCAGTATGGATTTGAACTGGTAATCTACAGATCAAGAAAAGGGTTCACTTTTTAAAGAACAGGTAGAACAGCAATTATGAGGGGTCCTTCACATGTTACCAGTTCACCTGCTTACTGTGGAATGTTTCAAATAGTGTTACTTGAATATTTTATAATTTATCACTCTTACTCACTCTTTTTTGCACCTGTCCCAAGTTTTTTGCAGCCACCAAAAAGAGTTTTAGAAAGTGATTTATTTGTCATTGTGAAAACACTCAATCAAACACAAAGTGCACCACAAACAAATGTGACCTCTGCATTTAACCCATTACACGTCTTGGGGAGCAGTGTAGCGAGATGGTACCTTGCTCAAGGGAACCTCAGTGGTACCTGGGTGGAGACTTGGACCTGTGACCTTCAGTTCACAAGGGCAAGGTCCTAACTATTAGGCCACCACTGCTCGCAATTTTGTACAATTGCAGAGTGAAAAAGATTATGTTTTTATAGAGTTCCATTTTTCTAGAATTCATTTGATTAATGTGTCATTAAATAACTGTATTCATTACATAATCACTAAATTTATTGTGTGTGTCCATAAACTGCATAAAAGTGTCACTATGGCTGAAAATAAGTTACATGTGATTTTGGGAGAAACCAAAACTTGCTAGTTTTAAATCTTCAAACCAAATAAAACAGTTTAGATCAGTCCAAAAGTAAAAGACTTCTGACCAAGGACAATTCACATGGGTAAAGGTACTCTACCCACCACTGTCATTGGTAATGCATGTGCTGAGTTGGAAGCACAGGATAAGAGAAGATGAGCTGCAAAAAAAGAGGGCGAGAACTTGTGAAAGTGTGGGAGCCTGCTTCTCTAAAACAAATACAGTAAAGAACCTTAATAAACTAGACTGGTCTTACATATACCCATATGAAGGCGTGGTTAAATGAAGTTTAAGTGAAAATTGAGAGGAAATACCCAAACACATACACACACACACACACATTATTCAAGGAAGGAAGTTCTAAAGGCGTTGGCCAGCTTTATTCACTTCTTTCCTTTCTCACTTTCTTTCTTTAAGATTTAAAAGGCAAAAAATAAAAACATAAACTTTAAGCATATTCTAAAACCAAAGACATGTTCAGAAGTCAGATTTAGCCTGAGGTAGGGGAGGGGGATTGTATGCTAGGGAGATAACACTGAGATGACTATTAGATTAAATAATTAATTTGTAGCCACTGTAACTGGTTCTTCAGAAAGTAGATATGTCAGCGAGGGTGTCATAGAAGCTATGAGATAGGGAGACAGTGGCAGCAACATATATTTTATTTCCCGTTTATTTAGAAATGTTAAAGGTGCCTTTGTACTGTTAAACAGAGCATTGTTTTTATCTGCTCAAAATCAGTTTTTGCATGTCTGTTCCTTTATCATGCTTAGCTTTAAATATCAGGCTGTTCCATTGGTTGCTTGTTAAACCTCAGCTGAGAAATGCCACCAAATGTCATCTTGTAAAAATGGCTTGACATACAATATGGTAAAAGTGTTGGGTGTTACATA
>JBBPDA010000041.1:35461873-35476619 GCA_037974385.1 Arnoldichthys spilopterus | reverse complement strand
TTTAATATAATAGCCTATATTTTTTAAAAGGTCTGCATTTATGACTAAAGGTCTAAATATTTGACTGTAACTTCCTCATTTGTGCGTGTACAAATGTGTCATTGCGTGTCATTTTGTGGATGCACAAAAAGCAGAAGCTTAAGAGACCGCCTTTTATCAGCACAGTTATAAAATGTTCCCTGCTTTAGCTGTTTTCTTTTGTTTTTCAGTTTTAGGAATAAAGGTCAAGCCATCCTTGTGGTGAATCAGCAGAATTAAACTTCAGGAAAACAAATGGATATATATATATAATTCATCACCATATTTTTATGTTTAAACCATGGTAGTATACAATGTCTTCCAACTGAATACAAGTAGAACAGAATGACCCATGTAACAGAAAACTGATATTAGAGTTTAATTCACCATATATCAAAGTTTTCAAATGTTCAGTTCATTCCGCAATCCATGAACATAGTATATGGAATTTTATAGAATTTTAAGCTGTATGTAAGAATTACAACTACTTCTGGTTCATAAAATCACACAAACGAGGAGCCACACGATTATAGGTATTACGATAAAACAAAAAAACTCAGAAGTTTTCAGAGGTTTATTGGTAAGTAGTCATAATACAAGCCAAGATATTTTACATAGAGGAAGAAGCTGAATGTGGCTCATTACATTGAGCAGTTTTCAGAATCTCTTTCAATAGCAGCTACTTCGTTCTTAACCCAGAACCGTGCAAGTTTTCCTTACTGTCGTAGAAAAGAAGTAATGAAGTAATGACGCGAGCATTAATGGGGGGGGCATGCAAAGTAGAAGTCTGTTTACAAAAGGCTCATGTTATATGCATTGATAGTACAACTGGAAATATTAGTAACCATCACTTTCAGACCACAAACACAGAAATGTTAGGACTTATATATACACATAAGTCTACATATGTATATATACACACAGTACCCCAAGTTTGGGGGAAGGGAAGCTTTATCCTAATGCGTTATTGAAATGGTACGACAGTACAGTACTCTTAAACCATCAGTTTTACATTCTGTATAGCCAAGGAAAGCTGGACAGTCATCTTTTCCAACCCATACTTTGTAGTCATTTAAGTTTTTTTGAAAAACTTTATTCACAGGTTAATCACAAAAGACAAAACGTACCAGTTCAGTAATGCAGCAGATTACGAAAACGTCTGATGTTAAATAATGAAATCCAAGATAGGAAAACTCTACATGCTCATATTGCTTATAAAGTTACATAGAGAAGAAAAATACAAACAAAAACAATATCGGAGTCTTAAATAACAGGCATATAATTAACACATTTTTTAAAACATGAGGTATACTTTTTGGCATTAACAGTTTTCCAATTCTGGATTTCTTATCTAACACAGACTAACATCAGTAGTACACACTGTGGTACACAGTAACCCATCAAATAGACAATGAAAAACTAACCAATCAACAAACAAACAAGAAAGGAAGTCAGTGCATAGTGCATGCCACAGTTTCAAACATAAAAAAATGAGTCATTACTATACAGATAAACCCCAGAGAGACAGGACAACATTAATCAGACCAATCTCTCATGTTTAGATCTCAGGGCTCCTCCTCACATTCAGTGGAAAAAAATCTAGACATTTAGTTTAATTATCAGTATTTACAGATCAAAATGTTTAACCAAAAAAACACATCAAAATGAACCCTAAGTCAGTTATGATTCAGCCTGTGAAATAAAAACACACAATTCACCATAATGAAACTAAACCAACACACTATGTACAAAGTAGACGCGCTGTAAAGTGCAATAAAAGCTAAACGCAGGGGGGCGGGATTTGGGTTCTGCTCAGTAGAGTTGGGAAGAGGCCCACACTGGTCAGGTTAAGCCCGGTCACAGATCAGCGTCTCAACCACAAATGTGTTCTCAAAGTGACGGATGCTGTGGCACTTCCTGGCCTCTCGTTTATCAATACCTGCAGGGGGGACACAAGGTAGAAGGTCGTAGGTCAGCTGGGCTAATTGACATTACAACAGCTTCCATACATTTAGACAAAACCAATATAGTGTGTGTGGGTGGAGTTTTTAAAGAATGGAATGAGACAGAGAGAGACAGAGAGAAAAGGAGAGAGGCAGACAGAAAGAAAGGATAGGGACAGAGAAAAAAAAGAGATGCAAACGAAAAAACAAGAAAAAAAGAAAGTGTAGATAGGAGCAGAAAAGAGAAAGGAGTATAGATGGAAAGAAAGAAAGAAAGAAAGAAAGAAAGAAAGAAAGAAAGAAAGATGGAAGGAAAGAAAAAAAGAGAGAGCATTAAAAAACGGAGCAAGGAGCAAAGCCGTGACCAATCCTGGTCTGGATCTAAATCTGTTGTAATACAAAGGCAGGCAGGATAGCTGAGTGAGGCTTTTATGCTGTATAAATCTACACTCGGCTCTTTATCCCTCTTATTATGTAAAGGCCTAAAATAAACACTTAAGGCTCATTTTAGGCATGGATGGTTTTTTTTTTTTTTAACTTCTGGGATCTATGGCACAAATGCTGTCTAGCCAAATGCGTCATTCAGCCTGTCACTGTGGCACAATCTGTGCAGTCATACGAGGAAGGAGAATCCTCCGTGAGCCAGTAACTAATTCTCCCACGCTGCATCGCCCTCTCCTTCACTCGCATCACTTCCTCCTCCCGTGAAGCACCCTACTTGGAGATGCTCTGCGTACCCTCAGCTGGTGAATCATCCACACACGGATTAATCACACGGTGGATTGCGGCGTTAGTGCGCATCCCACACACACACACGCACGCACCACAAAAGGACTGCACAGCACACAGCCTACACTAATTTCAGCTCCGGGTTTCCTCTTGCACTGCCCATCTATGATGGAGGCGGTTTGCGTGTGACACGCAACAGTCTGAATATCATTATGAAGTTTACAGGTACAGCAAAGAATCGTTTGGACTTTTCAACTAAGTCACGCTTCCCCATTAAAAGGACTCCTGCTGGTCACATATCTGCCCACATAGCTGCCCATTAGGTGTGACTTTTCCTGCTAATGGACCACTGCATGCCTCCGCACCTTATTTAATATTGGTCATGTATTAAGAACATACTATTCATTTAAACTTGTCTTAATCTATTATCAAGAGACTTAATAGTGTGCTGTGGTTGATCAGATATAGTGATTTAAAGGTGATAAAAATTTGGGTAGTGGTGGCCTAGTGCTTGTGAACAGAAGGCTGCAGGATCAAGTCCCAGCCCAGGGACCCCTTGAACAAGGTACTGCCCCACTACACTGCTCCAGGGGGACTTTTCATAGCTGCCCGCGACTCCACGTGTGAGGAGTTAAATGCAGAGGTCACATAATTCTTTGTGGTGCACTTTGTACATGATTGAGTGTGTTCACAATGTCAAATATTTCACTTTGATTTTAGTTCAAGTCCTTCTGGATAATTTCTCTTGGCCCATTCATCGCAAATATAACAATTTGTAGGGCAGCTGGTGTCTTCAAATGGACTAACACAATGAAGTTATGTGGTTTTATTTGACAGTGACCATGTACTGCCAGTTCTTAACAGGAACTTGAAGACTTGTGATTTCACACAGAGACAGAATGAGAGCAGATGTACTCACGTCTGCGAGCACTGCGGCGTCTGAGCCTGTAAGTCTCTTTGCCATAGCACAGCCGGTGGATGAAGGGGCCGAGCTGGCGCATGTTCTTCACCCGGCCAGTCACCATCATCTCCTCCTGAACCAGATACGTCTGAGGCAGGTACGTCCCTCTCTGCACAATGGACACAAGAAAAGATATGATTAAGGCTGTAGGACTTCCTAAAGAAGGATGTACTGAAACCAGTGATGAACCAGAGACATCATAGAACAGCAAGGCTCAAGAATACATCAAATAATCTACTTTGCAGAACATGTAAGACTTGACCCCTTTATTCAGAGTACAGATTAAACATTATATTGTAAAGCCACTTTGAGTTTCAAAGAGGCTCTGTATTTTATTGGTATTATTATTGCTATTAAATGTTATTAAAATGAATGAATGCAGCCAGAATACCCTGTGATTGAGCGGAAAAGACTTATGGTCTGTACTTTTATTTGTTATACTGAATGAATTTGGCCTCCATTTTCTTTACATGTTATATCGGGTACCATTGCTCCCTGAACATTTAGATTTGTGTGATATGGCTGCACTTTTAACATGATCCCTCCCTTTCTCAGTGTAAATGACTGCACTGCCCACCCACCCTGCCCAAACAGATCACTTCTCATATAATCCTTGTCCTTGGAAAATGTCCACATATGGAGCTAGAAGCGAAATGAACAGAAGGTGTGACTCAGACAGAGGGGCTCAAGGTGAGATCTTTTTGATGTGATATGTAAAAAGACACAAAGAATGGAAGAAAGAAACCCTCAGAGGGTGAACCTGTTACCTTGACATTAACAAGCAGCTCCCACAGGTTCCTGGGTGGCATGACAATGGTGGCGTTGAGCTCGATGACATAGCACTTATCCAACACAATGTCGTGATAGGCTGTGAGGCCCTGTATCGACAAGAAGGAATACAAATTAGTGACTCTGATTTCACAAAGTGCAAAAAGTTTATTTATTTATTTTTTACACTGTTCTTGGAAAGATCTCATAAAATTGTTACACTAATGGTCAGTAAATGATGCCAAATCACGAAACACAGTTCACATCCCACAGAAAGATCACAGTGATGCTCAAATTTATTGTGTTAACGTGTTGGTGCATATACACAAGTACTTACGTATATTGTGTACGTACTTATACCAAATATATGTATTAACAGAGCATTAGAAGCTTGAGACCTCTGCTTCTCCTCGTGGAACACACATTACAATAAAACATATGTAGGGCGGTAGATAAGTAAACATTAACAAATTCCCCCATACCCGGTGGAAGTCATGGATGATCTCAGCTGGGTCACTTCCTCCAAAGTCAGGCACAGGAACGCTGATCTGCTCATAGTTATCTTCCAAGTAAATGCCGACGTTCTCCTGCAGCTCCTGTCTCCCTAGCAACGGCGCGTACACGGAGTCCTCGTACATCACCCGACAGTGGAACAGGCTGTCCTCTGGGATCTGCGCGAAGAACAAGAAATAGAACACGTCTTTAAAAAGAACATGCAAAGGGCAAGAGACGAAGCGCATCACTGGCGAACATCTAGAGGACTGAAAATTAAGGAAAATGATTGACAGCTCATATTTTTACTTGTGCGGCCTAGATTTTGCTTTTCTTGGTGTGCTGTACATGGCAGTGAGAGATTAGTCTCAACATTTCTCAGCTAATATCTTAGTTAATGAAATTAAAACACCTTTTCAAATTAAACTCTAACCACAACTTTTTGTGCCTTACCTGAGGGGTGAAGTAGTAGCGATACACGTAGATGGACACCATGATCACTCCAGACATGAAGATGACCAGGCCGAGAGTCAAGCAGCAGATGCCGCTTACCGGGGACTTCTTAGGCCTGAGAGGAAGGACCAACTCGTCCTGGTGAGAGAAAGAAAGCATGATTATTTTTAACTACTGGCAAAAAAGCAGGTGCATCTGTAACTGTTAAAGTTGCATTAAAATGAATAGCAGCACCTCTGGACAGTCTTACACAACCACTAGCAGGGATGTGAGAGAGTAAAGGCTTGCAATGGCATTAACCATTCACTTGTTTTTTGATTGTGTGATATTCTCAGAACACTGCGAACCACATCTAAAATAAAACGACAAAATGACATTCTAATGAGATTAGATTTTAAAGGCAGGAAGCCTGTAACTGAAAATGCTTTAGTCATTTTTCTCAAATAGTTTCAGACTGAATCTGGGTTGTGGGTTAAACTGAGATTATGATTATCCCATGACACTGAATGTGCTAGTGTAGGTTAGATTCATTTTACTTTTTGGTGTTCCAACTATGCAACTGCATGAGATGGTATAATTAATGGAATGAGGCTGACCCCTCCCAGTTCAGAGATGTGCAATGCCTCATCTTTGCACTTTGCAGTAATCCATTACAATATATTGTTACACCCCCACTAGCCAAACTCATTAGTATAGAATGACCTACACATCTTCAAGAGTTAAGACTGAGCTGGGGATCTTAATGAGTAAAACTTGACCTAGGCATCTTCATAAATAAAGATGAGTGTAGGCACGCTCAATGGTACTGATCTGACCATCTTCATGACCAGCCTACGCATCTTCTTGAGAAAAGACTGACCTAGGCATCTTCATGAACAAAGACGGCCTCTGGCATTTTGACGAGTAAACTGATTTACTCATCTTCATGAATAAAGATCATTTTCTCGTCATCTTTTTCACGAAGACTGGTCTAGGCAACCTGTCCATGAAGTCAAGTGCTTTTATTTCAGTGAACTCAGTAGAAGTTCCTCCAATCTCTCTTGCATCATGCCAGATGAGCTCTAGTGGCACACAATTTCTCTCCCTCTGTAAATGAAACTCGATATTTTTCCATGTAACTGCCAAGTAGTGAGTCACGCAGCTCAGGAGGTGTCAGCATGAGCAACCCAGCAGTCCGCCCCCAGTCTCTCAGGCGTGCCGCCATTCTGAATTGGCCCACGCTGACTGCACTACTACAGCCAGCCCTGCAGACTGGGCTGCTATCTGACGCAGCTGTACTATTCAGGCACACACTGTACTTCCACGGCCCATATTTGTACAAAGGTTCTCTCTACGTAAGATAGATGGCGTGGGAGCCTGTAAGAGACTCTTCATGGCTCTAAAGCAAAAAAAGAACACCTCTACTGTGCCCAGGTAAATGGAGAAAGGTCATTTACGCTTATTCCATCACTCAGTAACAGAATAGGTGGAAAATGGCTTAAAGCATGTGGTGTAGTGATAGACAAACAGTTGCAGGTTTTCTACACTTTTCAGGTGTTTCATTCAGTCTTTATTGACAGATATACATCTTTAATAGAACCTTGGAGGCAAATGCAAGCATGCCAATGAGGTTGTCTATTAATAGCTCGGCTGAAAGGAGTCCATTTTAATCTGCAGTGAATAAAAGCATCCTTTGGAAACTTATCCAGTTGTACAAAAATGTACGTGCAACCTATATTACACGAATAAGAATAAAATAACATTAATAATAATAAAGATAACAATAAAATAATCCTATCAAGCTGCTTTAAACCATAACGAGAGCAGCTGATTTGATTCAAAAGCCTGTCTAGGACAAGCTATGCTCGATGACATGAGAATTTAATTGCAATATTATCCATACAAATGGTAAGACGACGCGTTTCACCCTGATAAATAAATGCTAGAACGATCACAATGACCGTCACGTCGATGGCACATTTATACACAGCCATTTTGCCCCCATAAGCTTTTAGATATAGCTTATAGACTTATATCTGCACATATTGATGTAATCTGAACGCAAGCAGCTGTGTGCATCAAAGGGCGATTTCAAAGTTCTTCTTACATCGATCGGAGACACTGACCAAACAAACACGAAGTGAAATCGACTCTTTAGCACACCATCCAGCATCTCTACAAAGGTCTGTATAACACTGTTAAATGTGGCCAGCTGGTGTCGCTGTAGCGCATTGCCTATTTGTTCATAACCTTGATGCAGGATGAATTTTTTTGCACTGAATGGAACAGTGAAATTACATTTTTATTTTTATAGACACCATTATTATTATTATTATTATTATTATTATTAAATGCAGCAAAACTGTAAATTAAAAACTGTCCCCATTAAATAGCAATAATAATAATAGTTATGATAAATCCCCAAATAACTGATTACCCTAATAACAAAGGACTTTTCCCAATTTTGTATTCCTTAGTTTTCTCTTTAAATAATTTATAAATATACAAGGTTGAATCCCTTTTGTTTCTGACGGTGAGTTGTATTGTTGCTTGGAAAGTTTGGAAAAAAAAAAAATATATATATATATACTCACTTGAGGGTAAGACATGGTAATTTCTTCTTTGTCTCCATCGTTCTGCTTGTCGGGCTTCTGCGCCGATACGGGCTGAAAAGAGATCTTCACCATGTTTGCTTTTCCGCCTCTTTATTGGCTCCGAGTGCTCGCTGAGTGCTGAAGTGAACGCAGACTCACAGTTCTGCTGAGCCGCTTAACCGAGAGCGCTCTTAAAGAGGATTCCCTTACTTCCGGAACATTTCAAACTAAGAGTCGTCCAATCACCAACCGTCTATTAATAACATCTCATATAAATTTATCGGAGGTACAGTGAGACCTGCAAATTCCGTTCAGGAAAAAGTAAGACTGTCGTTACATCAGAGAACGTCTTTCTATAAATTGAATTAAAGTACGGGTACAGCAGGATGTTGAGGTAAATACAGAAATGGTAAAAGTATATGCATTGATGACTAGTAAGAAAAAAGTAAAAGTATCTTTCCAAAATAAAACACTGCACCCAATTAAACAGTGTCAACTAAATGTCCTGAATAATAGTATAATATATATATATATATACAATATATATACAGTATATATACAGTCAATTGTGTCCATTGATGTGACAGATGTACCAGACAGACAGATGTACTAGGCATGTGTATGGCACATGCAGAGATAAAGAGTGTGCATTACATAAGATTATATCATAAAACAGTAAGAGTGTTTTCCCCAGGCAGACAGACATTTACAGTATTCCCTGATCCAGTCTAGATGTATTCAAGCAGAAAAAACTAATAATGCTGGCCTCCAGAAAAAGAGTCTGGTATGTACACAAGTCCCTGACACATTACCAAAATGGAATTGCAATGGAAATTGTATTAGATGTGAGCTAAAGAATCTTCTCATATATGTCAGCATCTAAGTTATTTTGGACTATTTATATAGATCAATCTAGAACATTTATATTAAACAGAGTATTTTAAAATAATGTCAAAAATGAAAAATAAATAAATAAGGTTTTGGAGGCTTTAATGTGACAGTATGTGAAGATGTGCATGCACTTGTGCACGTTGTCTATATGTTTTCATGCATGTTGTGTACTGAGTAAAGTCAGACAAAAAGGTTGTTTTTTTTTCATCTAGGTACAAATTATATAATTTTACCCTCAAATGTACAATATGATCTTTAAGGTCCATGTCTGTAGCTTAAATACATTTTAATTAGGGGAAATAGATATATTAATACCTTTACAAAAGCTAATGTTTTAAAGTAGAGAACAAAATAGAAAGTCTGGGGTCAGCACAAGGAAATATGGAATATATTATCTAATTAAAGGTACTGAATGCACCAGTGAGGGACTGGTATCACCCCAGTAAGTGAAAGGTCCCACCCCAGTGACAGTTTAGTACCTTTTGTTTCTGAGAGTGTATATAGATCTGTATATGTTATGTTATGGAACTTATAACTTATAATGTATAATAATACAGTGATCCGTCAGAGACCGCAGTAAGTAAATGTGTGCAAACTGAATGTGAAGTGTTCGGCCTGCAGTGTGTCTTCTAATTGGATGCCTCCAGAAAGACTGACCTCATTTTCAGTGCTGAGTGAGCGTGGAGGTCTACGCAGCCCACCAAGCCACCGGCACCAATATGTTGTTCTCTGTTCTCTGCCAGAAACAGGAAGTTTGCTGATTCAAAGAGAAATGAACAGCGGGGGGGTTGAAGTGGCCATAGCTGAGATCCTGTGGCTTTTTTTTTTTTTAATCTGTGTTCCTGCATTTTTAAAAATGTTCTTAGGCCTTGAACAGGCTACATTTCTGGTGCGAATGCATAGGAACCACCTCAAAAATGTAATAAATAATATGAGATTCCACGTGACATCAAATATGGGGTCATTTTACACAATATATTAAAAAATACATGTTTGAAACCTCATGTGATTATAAATGTGATTAATTCTGAGATTTTCTCTCTGTAAGCGATGTGTTTCTCAGACAATGTGCAGATCTTGTCATGTGCAAAATGTACAGATATCCCTTATTGCTCTATGTGGGAGCCTGTCATTTAGCAGAATGTAGCTGAGAGAATTGATGCCATGTGCCATCGCCCCACAAGCAGGGCTTTTAAGATGAAATGCGCCTGAAATGGCTGCATCTTCCGTGTCTTATTTTAGCCTTTTACGATGAACTACGCAGTCTGATTTGCATCAGCTTTCCGGAAGTCGATAAATAACCTGTCATGCAATCATACTTTATATGGAAATATGGAATAATCATTCATCGTCGCTCTGAGGTGGCGTGCGAATCCAATGAGATCCCCTCATCATCGTCATGTAGCTCATCAGAAACACAGGCGCACGTTCACAGCCAGAGATCACGAAGAAGCCTGATAACCTAGTGCTGCATAATCGCTCGCATCTCCGCGATAAATGCCGTTAGAACAGATGGGTTTTAGCGGCCGAGCGCATCGACAAACGCTTACATTCAAATACACACCCATGGAAAGGGGAATAAGAGTAGATACAGGAAAACAGTCATGGGAGGTAAATCAGCGCTTAGTGCGGCTCCCAATGCCTAATCAAATGATGTGGATGAGCATCACTGCGAAAGTAGAAACGCCAAGTGACGGGCTATTCAGTAAACATGGAGCATTCAATGCCTCTCAGCCCTGTAAACCCATTTCTTTATGATCTCGTTCCTAAAAGAGAAACTACGTGCTATCCGCGATGGACCGCGCTGCTTTATGTTCAGCTATGCATGAAAGGATGCTGGCGCCGAAAGCTGCACATTGGAGCGGCACCAGCAGGGGGCGCGCTTAACCAACATAAACGCAGTGACCAGCCTTTTCAAAGTGACAAACGTTTGATCGCCTTCGTTTAATGCACATGCTAAACATACAAACGTGATAAATACTTAAATACACCCAATAAATGCACTTAGTTTACAGACTTCATTTTCTCTCACTGAAGTAGTGTACACATGTTAAATGGTTTTTTTTATGAACCCCGTTTATGGAAATCTTTGGATTTTAAAGAAAATGTTGTGTGATTTGTTAAGTCTTTTAAATTTTTAATTCTACTGATACATGTTCAAAGAAATATATTTTCAGTCGTTTTTTGTAAATATTAAAAAAAAAAAAATTATTTAATGCCTTTCACGTTTACCACTGTTTTACATGACACTTTTTCATTTAACTGTTTAATTATTTGGGAACTGAAAAGACTAACTATTGGAGTTCTGTGAGTGAACCTTTGGCCCATTCTTGCATGATACAAGACTTCAGCTGCTCAACAGTCCCTGGTGGCCATTGTCTGATTCTCCTCTTCTTGAAGTTCCATACATTTTATTAGGAAACAGATGGGCAGTGGTGGCCTTGTGGTTAGGACACTTTGGGACCTGAAGGTTGCAGGTTTGAGTCCCAGCCTGGGCACCACTGAGGAACCCTTGAGCAAGGTACTGTCCCTGCTCCCCGGCCGCTGCTGGTAGCTGCCCGCTGCTCCACGTGTGATGGGTTAAATGCAGAGATCAGATTTCGTTGTGGTGCTTGAGTGTGTTCACAATGACAAATAATCACTTTCAGATCTGGACTGTTGGCAGGTCAGTCAAGCACACACACTCAGTGTCTATGAAGCCATGCTGTTATAGCGCACGCAGAATGAGGAAAGTTGCCTTGATGGCAGAATATGTTTATAAAATCCCAAAATAAGCCTCTGCATCAATGGCACTTTCACACCTATGGCATGGGCACTGATTCCTTTCCCCCATACTATGACAGATGTTGGCTTTTGCACCTCTAGCTAACAGTATGGATGATACATTTGGCACAGAGCAGTTGAAGTCCATTTTTCTGAAATCAAGCTAAAAGGTGGACTCATCTTACTACAGCACACATTTCCATTGGCTTTCAGTCCGTCTGTGTTTCTTTATGAAATTAAAATTTGACTTTCTCTTGGTGTAACTTTCCCATGTGGCAATATGCATTGCAGTACTATGACGATTTTGTCATGCAGTGAATTCTGAAGGCTAGAAGGTTTCTGGCCTTCCCTTAATCCTTTCACAACATTATGTATTGTAGATGATGAAATGCCTCAATTCTTGGTACCCCAATTCTTGGTACCCTTGTGTTGAGAAATGCTCTTTTTGAACTGACTGACAGTTCTCTAATGATATTTGGCACAAAGGGGGGAGCCTTTCTTTTTTTGTATATTAACATAGCCAATGGTGGATGCTCCTTTTATACCAAATCATTATCTCTTCACCTGCATAAAGCTCACCTGCTAATTATGGAGTTTGACTAAATTTTACTGAGTGCAATGTTTTGTACTGCAAAGCTGCTTTTGCTTAAGACTAGACTGCTGTATTTGACCTTTAATAATAAAATGTTAACATGATAATTTGTTTGCACATGTGAGTTCATGGAAATGTAGCAGATTGTGTGAAATGTCATCATACTTCATACTGAATGCAGACCCCAGTATCGAACTGGATCGCATCACTGCACATTTTAAATATATATAGCTTATCATTTCCACTTTGGTGCCTGACATCCCTCTCACCCACAGCAGTAAATGTCCCACTTCATGCTGAGCATCTGACTGTAATGTCATTTATAAGCTGAGGTTGGCTTCTTAGATGTGATTCCCCCTAAAATCTATCTTGTATTTCCCTATGGGCATTTGCTGTACTCTGACATCCACTCTATTTAATGTGAAATACAAAAATAAAACAATGAAAATTAAAAAAAATTGAGACAATGAAACTGTGGTTGAAAATGAAAAACAATCTTTTTATCTATATGTTAAATTTGGCATGTGTGTGACTCACTAAGGTTTTTTTGTTTATTGCTTAAACTCTCCTTATTTTTGGACTAGTGTAAGCTATTTACAGACCTGACTACAGACTGCCACTTTACATATTTTTTGTATTTAAATATCACTGCACATTCTGTAGGTTCATATAACATATATTTCTGTGTCTGCCTTGCAAACATCTACATGTACATTTTACATTTTATTCATTTGGTTGATGCTTTTACCCAAAGCGACTTCCAGTACAGAGGAAACAATCAAGCATTAGCGCTGCACAGTGCAACACTGAAGTGAGAGCTACAAGGAGGTTCAATGCATCTCTCTTAATTGTAAAATAAATAACAATAGGCAGCAACTACTACAATAAATACATATGCCAAGTGCTTACATTAACTACCGACAGCAACTACTACAATAAATACATACGTCAAGTGCTTACATTAACTACCGACAGCAACTACTACAATAAATACATACGTCAAGTGCTACAGTAAACTAAGTGGAACATTACTATCTGGGGAACGTTTAGTTGGTTATTAGGTAAGAATAGTTTGTACGTGACCGATAGGCTTATGTGCTGTGTGCAACAGTTGAGTCTTGCTACAGATGTTTATTGTATTGTTTTTTTTAGATTTTTCTTATCAATCTCTTCTTATTGAGTTTTTTCCTTTTTCTGTCTAATCTCTTTTTCTCTAGCTAGTCAATTAATTGCACATTGTCTAAGGGGTGTTCTGTGCTACATTTCACTGCACGTTGTACTTGGATAACTGAGTGTGTGTGACGAACTGCTTGAATCTTGAATCTATTAGTGGGTCAAACAATCATCTTCCCTGTTGAAGCCTTAGATCATGGTGTACATTTTCTGGCATTAATATTAGTTTGTTAGCAGATAAAGTGAAACTGACACAAGTGCTTTATAGGTGAGAGGCATGAACCAATCTCTCTTTGACTGGGATTGCTTAATGATGTGCTCTTCTGATAGGGCACTCACAGAAACATCCAGGAGGCTTGTTTCATTCTTTTGTCTTGGACAAATCTTTTTTCTTGTCTTGTTTTAGCTAATAAAAATCAAAGGCTAGCATCTAAGACATTAGATCATGTGGCATCTAAATACAACAGTTCCATTATTAATATTTATATTATTATTAGTAGAAGTAGTTGTTGTAGTATCAACACTTGTATTATTGGTTTGTTTAATAGTAATGCAGTAGTTTTACATTGTTACAGTAGATACAGTGTTGTTGATTATTAAGAGCAGTATATACAGATTATAAGATGTAATGTACAGTAGATGTAGAAATATGCATCAGGTGTATGTACAATATAAATAATGTGTTAAATAGTGTTAAAATGAGAAATCAGTTTTTACAGGAATTATATAGTATAGTCCTGTGTTATATAGTATAGTTATATAGTATAGTCCTCCGGTCCTGTGTGTACCCTGCCTTGGGCCCGTAGTCAACTTTGATTGGCTCCAGCTTCCCAGCGACCTGAAATAGAAGAGGAGGTCTGGAAAATGAATGAATGGATGAATACTGTTATTTGAATATTGTGGGTACTGGTACCTAAATCTCCCTCAGGATTAATAAGAGGAGTTTGTTTAGTGGCAGGCTGCTCTCATAGAACTGCAGTACAGACAGATTCAGAAGATCAAACTTAAACTACAAAAACCTAAACTACACTCAGTTTGCACTACATCTTTTCAGATCATTTTATCTTACGTGCCACCTGCCACTTAATTTTTACTATTATTGTCTGCACAAGTACTATTACTACTGCAAGTTTGTATATTTGCTTATGCACATACTGCACCAACAGAGATATTTATATAATGTAATTATATAGATTTAATAGCTTTATAGTTGTATAGTTTTCAGTATTCTGTATAGTAGTTATTTGTATTTTTTGTATTATGTGTGATTACATTCTTTACATTTTATGTATATTGTGGCTATTGGTACAAAGAATTTCCCTCAGGATCAATAAAGTATCTATCTATCTATCTATCTATCTATCTATCTATCTATCTATCTATCTATCTA
>JBBPDA010000041.1:35408707-35461773 GCA_037974385.1 Arnoldichthys spilopterus | reverse complement strand
TCTATCTATCTATCTATCTATCTCTCTATCTATCTATCTATCTATCTATCTATCTATCTATCTATCTATCTATCTATTACTATTATTATTACCATTATTATAGTAGCAGTAGTCATATTATGATACTAATACATATACTGGAGTAGTATGAATAGTCCCAGCAGTAGAATTAGTAACAGTAGTGCTTTTGTTTACTGTACTCAATTGCTTTGAGGGTGTACAGTGCTGGCGTGGGACAGACAGCAATAAGTTGTTTCCCTCCTCTATGGACTCCTCTGCTCTCAGGGCGGGTTGGCTTACAAAGGGCTAGACAAAGGCGCGGCTGCTGATTGGCCGCTGCTCCCCGGAGTCCCCCGTCACCTGTCGGCGCAGCGCGCTGCTCCTCATTCACATGTAAATGGGAGCCCATAAATGCGAGCTCTCCCTCTCCCTCTGTGCACAAAACACGCCTCGCTCGTTAGGGCCGCGTATTTGAAGATCCCTTTTGTTCCAGCCTGGGCTCGCAGACCATCTGCCCCATTGAGAGGAGTCCTAACGGCGCTCTCAGGAGTTTTTTTCTCTGTCCCCAAACATGGCCCCGGCCTCTCGCAGCGGCAGGAGCGGACCGGACAGGAGCGATGATGACTGCTACGGCATCAGAGGAGACAGAAAGGTCAGAAGCTCGCGCTGTACAGCATCATATCTTCCGTTTAACTTTGTGTTTGTGGGCCTTTACAGTACTCGTCCCTCTTTCTCTGTGTGTGCAGACAAGAAAGCCGTTGGTGGAGAAGAAGCGGCGAGCCCGCATTAACGAAAGTTTACAGGAGCTGCGGCTGCTGCTAGCCGACTCGGACGTAAGTACGACTCATTTCGCCACAACTTTTGGGCACAAATGAAGCGGTGGCTGGCCAAATATAACTCGCCAAATATCCGAATGACTCTTTTGTGTCACCCACAGGCTCAAAGCAAGATGGAGAACGCAGAGGTGCTGGAAATGACCGTGAAACGAGTGGAGAGTATTCTTCAGAACAGGGCTAAAGGTGAGCTAACGTTAACGGGTAACATGCTAGCGCGAGAGCGCATAGGTAAACAACGCGTCCCCGCTCACTTTAGAGGAAAGCTAATTTACTCACTTTTTCTGCTTACCCCATTATATAATTCGTCAGCCAAGAAAGCTTACTTCTTTAGTGTTACACTTTAACGCCTTTGAGTCTGTTATCAGAGAAGTCTGGCATCCATAAGCACTTTCGGTGACTTAAAGGGATGCACCGATCCGATATTTTTCAGCCGATACTTTTCATGCTGATACAAAGCACATGTGCAACTACATCTAGCCTGATTATAAAAACTTGTATATCATTTTTTATACATGAAAATAAAGTCAAAGTGTTAAATATCAGTTTAAATAACTGGTGCATCCCTAAAATGTAATTTGCATATCATTGCTGTGCAAAGAATGTCACTTAATATTTATTTTAAACTTTTATTTATATACATCAACACAGCAACTGGCCTTCACATTGTGTAAAACCCATACCAGTAGAAATGCTCCAGAATTGCTGATCTAAATCATTCTTAACGTTAAACTTTTTTGCCTTCTCCTGAAAAGTTACAATTTTGGAAAACAAAATACTTGTTTTCTTCCTTTAACGGCCCCAATATTTCTGTAATTTTATAGAGTACAGTTGAACGAACTGTAGCACTGTGTTCTGCTCATTCAGATGTCAGTAAATTCACTCATATTAAATGTTAGTTAGAAAGGTTTGTCAAATCTCATTTCTGTCTGATGCTGGTGTATAAGCAAATATCTGCAGATGCCTAGATGTTTCTGATATCACTGTGCATCCTTTGTAACATACATTAGCCATGTAGCTTCAGTTTAGTGCTAAAAATGCAAAGGGTAATACATTTCTGGGATTTTGACCATGTGTGTGTATTTGTGTACCTCAGCAGCTGACAGCATGAACCGGGAGGCCAGCGAGCGTTTTGCTGCAGGTTACATCCAGTGCATGCATGAGGTCCACACGTTCGTGTCCAGCTGCCCAGGCATCGACGCGGGCGTAGCAGCTGACCTGCTGAATCACCTGTTGGAGTGCATGCCTCTGAATGGAGAGCAGCGCTTTCAGGACGTTCTGACTGACCTGCTGACTGAGCAGGGCCACTACGGCCCTTGGCCAAGTGAGTCCCCTGGAGGGATTTCTTGTGGTGAAGGAGCTGGAGGAGGAAACCCTGCTGATCTGTCCATGTCCCCGTCCACCACGTCCAGTGATGACCTCAGCTCAGACGGTGAGGACACCGAGAGCGAGCGTGGCCATGGGGCACCTGATGACCAGGACGCGAGAGACATCCCCACAAGCTTCTACTCCAAGGAAGTTTGGAGGCCCTGGTAGAACTGGAGGGGCCCTGGAACAACACTGGCCCATGGCGCCTATGACACAAGGCCATTGGCAGCTTGTGGGGTGTTTCTTGTTTGTGGCCCTAACTGAACATTTCACAAAGCAGTTACTCAGACATTGGATCCCATTGGAGGAGAGCTAAGGGGAATTCATAACATCAATTGGACAACCATTTTCAGTTTAACTTCTTCACTCTAGGCTTATTATTCAGTTATTAAAACTAAAGGGACACTCCTGCATTTTTCAGCCTGATCTGTAACATACGTTTGCTTACATTGGACAATGGTTTTGGCGCGTTTCCCTGTATTATGAAAAAGAGCATAAGACTTGACTAAAAACACACTTATAATAGAAGCCAACGGGCACTTGCATCAGTTTTTTGTGTGTTCCGTACCTGCGTCCTTTCATTAGCTAATGATCAAGTCTTGAGTTTTGAGCTGGATCCAGGTGTGTTAGTGCAAACATGGGAAACAGGAAACTGCACAGTGCAGTTGGGACCTAAAGGACTGGAGCTGAGAAAAACTGGTGGTGACTGTAATAACACCAAACAAATGACCAAGTGTTTAGGCTATAGCACTGGGCCAAAGTCCATGTGTGTGTAGTCTAACACTGGACCATGGGACATGTATGTCTGTATTGAGCTATTCATATTTAACCCAGAACCTGGTCACATATTGGCCGATGAGGTTGCGGCTGGGTGATGGGCAGTGTCTGTAACAGTTGTTGTATTATATAAAGCTCTTCTTGGTGTAGCAAGTGCATTTCAACCCAATAACACAAGAATATTGTTTTATGTTGTGTTTTTATATCAGCTTTGTATTTAAAGATTTTTGTATAAGCTAAATTAAGACGACACTGTAATGAGTATTTCTAGGAAGTGCTCATCTGTATCTTATAGAAAAGAATGTAAATATTTCATTGTTGTTGCTGTAGATATTGAAGTTGTTCCATCCATTAAAAATAATAATAACCAATAAAAAAAAACAGTAATTACCCAAACAGTCTGTTTTATGGTGTTTATTTGACTTGGGATATGGGACAGTAATATCAAATGTATACGATGCTTATTTTTGGTAAAAAAAATAATGACCATTTATTGGGGTAGATAAGGCAATAATAATGTTCCAGCCTGGCGCCACTAATTTTACTGATTACATGCACGTCTCAACGAGGGAAAATTAACAACTGAAATCCCGAGATCAGACAAACCCCCCTAGCGCCATGCTGACACCCCTCGCCTGTGGTGGCTGTTCAGTCTATTGGGAGGTGAGAAGCTCCTGCTTTTTTGTAGTCGGGGGTCTGAGAGGTGTCAGAGCTCACACTTCCGATGGTTGTTAGCCCGGACCTGACAAGCTGAGCTGTCACATTGCTGGAAAGATAGCAAAACTTTCATTCTGCGTAAATTCGCCCGGTTAAATCTCATTACATCGCATGTGAGTGGCCGCGCGGTGGTTGCATCAACAGATTAGCTAGTGGCTAACTGAGTTTACCAGCGGAAACTCCGACCTTACGCAGTAGTCAGCGGCATAGGTTTGCCAGCTTAATCCTACGTGAAATAGGCCCTAAAATAGCACGTTTATGCTTGAATTATGGAAAGTATAGACAATAAAAAACCTACCACTCTCTTGCCATATCTCTCTGACAGGTAAATCAATCAATTATATCAACAGTTCAGTAACTATTGGTGATTACAAAAATCCAGGAGTGAAATATGGATTCAAGGTGTGATATGAAAGGTCCCAATTACTGTCTGACCAACATTGGGGACATGATGGCTGAGGCCAAAATACTTTTACTCACAACTACCCTGTGACCAAAGATGAATTAAAAATCATACTCACTTTTAGCTGTATGTTTTAATCAATTTTTTTTTTTAAATGTTAATTATTATTGTTGTTGATTTTTTGTTTAAGTTCAGCGTACAAGGATAAAAGAACATTTTATAAATTAGAGTACAATAAGTTTAGCCTTCCCTGTCGTTTCATCGGAGCTGTCAATTCACATTCAGTCGTTTCGACGTGTTTTTGCTTATTAAACGTGCCCGTCACTGCTAAGCTGCATCCAAGAGCTCAAATATAAACTTATGAATCTTCCCCCAAATCTACATTTAAACCTCGCGGGCTGTTGTCGGCTTGCAAGGGGCTTCTCTGCTCCTGAGGCGGATTAGTGGCGTCTGTTAGGTGCTGTTATGAGGCCTGGGGGATGTGCGGTGTTGTCCGGAGACTTTTAACACCTCCTCTTTAAATTGGTGGAGGTGTGAACGGCTCCGGTCGCCTTCATCAAAGGCAGCAGCATCCTTCCCACAGCACGTCCAAGTCCGCACCTTGGCCACATGGAAGGGCCACCAAAGGCAAGAGGAGGCTGGACATCGGATGTATGTTGTAAAAAAAAGGGAATAAGCGAACAGGAACGCCACAAACGAGTCGTTTGATTTGGAGCATATGGCACTGCAATGGCTTCTCACTGTTTCCAACGGTTGGTCTACAACAGACACTCATTAGTGGATGAACTGGAGCGTGTGGAGCTGCACACAAAGAACATACAGGAGCCACAAACCTAATAAAGCTAACTGTTAATGGAAAAGAGCTGTAGTAATACTTTATACAGGATTCCTGTTAGAATTTTAATTTAAATAGGTATTATACGAAGTGTTAAAGATTACTATTTGGGAAGCACAGATCTTGGAATCTTAGGCTGGTGGTGAGATCCAGTATTTTCCATGTAGATATCTGTTGGTGCCAATTCCAGATCAGTACTGTCAGACAAAAAACTCTGAAACGGCAACTTTACAAGACAAGCGCAAAACCTTACTAAATTAAAATGTGGGTTAATGTAAAATGTAAATTAGGACCACTTCTTTTGCTCCATTCGTCATGACATTTTGACCATTTTAATGTCAGCAGTTTTCAAATTCTGTAAAAATGTGAAAAAATGACAAAAATGGACAAAGTTTTGGTCCGACAGCCACAACATATGTTTGTAAACATCTGCTGGTACTGGTGCATGTGTAATTATGAAAGAACTATGGGAATGTAACTATAGACTATAATAAAGTGTTAAAGACTATGAAGAGATATAGATTATAGACTTTAGACTATTATTATTATATTATTACTACATATTTTCATAAGGGAATGTTTGGCTTTAGTTTCATGATCCAATTCATTTGCATTCAAATATTTAAAAGAAACCAAAACAAATCCAAGCTTTTTTTTCTAAAAAATAAAATTTTATCCCAAACAAGTGTTATGCAATCATAACAACACGCAACATTTTGTGTACAATAAACACTTTCCAAAAAAGTAACATTGAGTGCACACACTTTCCTAACTGCAGCCTTCTTAAGACTAAGATAAAACAGTTTCCCCAATTATATCTTTAGCGTTTCTTAAAGTTAGCTAAAGCCCCTAGTTTCTACCTAGTTTCCCAGCACAGACACTAGGCTTTCGTCCATATGGGCTGACTGATAGGGCAGGGGAAAGAGAAAACATACAAAAAACAGTCAGCAAAACTCAGCAAACTCACATTTCCTACAAAATCTCTTAAGACAGCCTTTAAGTTAGCTCCTTTACTGTATACCAAAGTGATTAAAAAGTCTTACATCATACTTCAGCAAGGCTTGACTTACTGTATGTTCAGTGCTTTTCTTAAGAGCTTTGTACCAAGATCTTCTGTAACCCCCTCCAAAATAATAGGTTATACAATAACTTACATTACATATATATTAACATTTTCATTGCACATATTATAAAGTTCTCGGTTCTGCCCATCACTAAGGCTTGGTCCATAAGCATTTCTCTCGATTTCTCCTTTCTGTTGCTCCAGTTTCATAAATAATACTATATATATACATATATATTTCTCTAAATTCTGCAGATGAAAAGCAATATTCATTTGTTATTACATATAAAAAAATAAAATACATATTTGTAACTTTTTCCTCAGACCCTGTTTTCACAAGAGTTGCACACGTCCTTTATATACTCTGGAGAATTTAAAGAAAATCTGTAGACTGCAGGTCTACAACACAATGTGGCACATGGCAGAGGAAATGTGTCAAAATCTTGAGCATCTATTTAAAGAAGAAAAAAAAAAACAGCAGGAAACATTAACAAAGTAAAAGAAACAAACATACTTTTCACTTTTTTGTGATGACAAAAAATAGAGAAAACTAATATACATGGGACATTCAAAACATTTAAAATTACAATGACAAAGTCTATGTATAGCTTGAAAATATTTGGACATATTGACATCTGAAATTTATTGAGGCCCATGAAACGCACACATTAGCCCACCCACATCCTCGAGAACACATCTGAAGCTTGTGGCTGCTTTACACCTCACAAAATAAACAGTGTCCGCAGCACTTGAAACATAAGAACCATGGAAATGTGTGGATGTACAGGAATTTTACAGTTCCTGGTTTGAGGGGGCCCCCGTGACATCACTGGGTTCGGACTCCCCCATGTGCAGGTCTGGGAGCTCCTCTTCAATCAGTGTCTCTGTGACGTCCTCACAGCCAACACACGCCTGCACAAAACACAACACACAGTGCTCAGCCTGGTCCTCCATTACTATTTTTACAGTCAAGATCTGGTGTCACCAGCTATAAAATGGTCAACACAAAGAACAAAATCCTGAATCAGTTAGGGCTACTTGATTATTCCGAAAATAATGACAATTATTTTGGTCAGTATTGAAATTTCGATTACTTATCGACTTTGTGAAAATGTCACTTTTTTGAAAAATGTCTTAAGAATGAAATAGGATACAAATGAAAAACCAGGTTCGGTTTCACTGGCACTGTCTAGAGTGGTATATCAGGCCTTACGTTCACAAAAATCTAATCCTACATCAGTCCTTATTTTCACAAATACATATACAAAATATAAATTTGATCAGGGGTGCACAAACTTTTACATATCACTGTACATCTAAGGTATAAAAGAACCTTTATTGTGCAAAATGTTGTATTTTGCTTTGAAGCTCAGTTATATCATGTGTTGCATTTTATGCACAAAAAACCCAGTTTTTTTGATAGCACTGTATCAACTTCTCTCGATCTCTAAAAGTGAAACTGTTTATGCTACTGTACCTTTAAGACTGATACAAGCAGCATGACCTCTATTCTGATTGGCTACCCTGCATTGTGCATTGTTCAAAAGGCAACTCAGCCTGAAATGTACTTTGCAAACTGTTCAGACTAAAATCCTAAAGGAACATCAGAAAAAATAAATGTCATATGCTCGAATCGAGATCTCAGAAATCTAGTTTCCCAAAAGACCGCTTTTGGGAAACTAACTGGTGGTGAGAGTATTCAGTGTGATGCACGCTCTAGCATTTAAGAATCATCTTTGTGCTAAGATGCTTCATTAAAGCAGCTCTTGTCATTTCACTTGATTTGGCAGCCAGAGAATCATTTACTACATATCGTTATTTATATTTAGCCAACCTATTGAGATATAATTTTTATAGCTAAAAATACATTAAAGTCAACCTGAAATTTAAATGTACCTTTTCACCTTGTTAGTTCAGGCCCATGGTCAGATTAAGCATGATCATATCAATTTAAGGACAAAACCTGTGCCCTACATCTTAACCTAATGACCTGTGTCAGCCTCTAAACACGACTTCACATTTGGATCTGGAGATTTTCAAACTAAAGCCCTTAATTCTTGTTGTGGATGCCCACCTTGACATTGATGGCTTTGGGCAGGCCTCCTCTCCTTAACCAAGGATGAACCTCAGCCAGCTCTCTCTTCTGTTCCTCAGAGAAACGTGGCTGACTCTTCTGCATCTGCTTCAGCTTCTCACAGTCCTCACGCAACACTCGCTGAATATCACTAAAGAGACACATGGACACATACAAGTATGGTTACAATACCTGAACGATAAAGACAAACGGTTAAAAACGCATGCACTTACACACACATGAACACAAGGCATATAAATCTTGACCTCATAACAATTTGACTGGATTACGATACTTTATAAAACAATTAAACGAATCATGGAATTTCAAAGATTTATTATATTGGCCAAATTCAGGCGTATTTTTTTAAAAGGAACACACAAATAACTGGAAGAATTTTATTTTATGTCCAAAACAGGAAGTAAAACTTTATAATCAAATCTAACATTCTCAAGTCACCTTTAAATCCCAATCTATCTTCGCATAAAAGTGTCAGTGCATTTTGATATGCCTTATGAATGTATACCAAAGGCCAAAATATACATGCACACACAAAAGCAATCCCAGGGACACTGAAGTGTCTGAAGAGAACAAGAAGCACTTTGGTGCCACCTAGTGGACACTGCATAAAAGTGTCTAGGTGGGACCATGAGGAGAGGAAAGGAAGAGCGGGTTATTATGGCTGGACAGTGATTTGACTATCAGTAGACTATCAGGTGTTTGTGAAAGGCGTCCTTTCCAACTTGAGATCAGTTTTTTCAGCTTTTCAGTTAATACACTTGTGATTGAATGTATCAGTTTTGGGGGTATTTGTGGAGGAAATGGGGTCATGTACAAGTCTGGAGTTACATGTGAGCATCCAGAAAGGTTGAGAATAGTAGTGTGTGTGGGCAGAGTCACACTAAAACTAAGCCAATGGGGACCTATGGGATGGGATGAGAGGGTTTTGCTTTCTGCTCTTTTTTCCCCACTCACCGAGAGGGCAGCTGGTATGTCATCATAACTTCCTCGTCTACGTTGGCCGTAAGGAGCCACAGAGGATCCTGCAGTACATACTTAATCAGACTCTCGTTCTCTTCCATCTCCATTGGCCCTGAAACGCCACCACCCGGCCCCTTGGCCTTATGGGACTTGTATGAAGAGTCCACACTGCCAAAGTAGTTACTGCTGTTGTTACTGGTATGGCTGCTCCCTGAGAGAGAGACAGACAGACAGACAGACAGAGACACAGAGATGAAAAATTAGTCCCTTAAGACTAGTCTCTAAGACACCTTCCAAGAAAGGTGGAAAAAACAAAAACACCACAAGGTAACACAATATGAATTATGAAATTTAGTTTTTGGGATTAAAAACAATTTGGATGAATAAAACCAAAACAAACAACAACATGGCATAAGCTTTCATGATTTAACCAGTGTTACGGAATATCCCAAAAAGTTCCAAAAAATCAGTACAAACCAGTTCCACTCGCAGATCCTCCGCTGGCAGATGTCCCACAAGCAGAGATCCCACAGCCATTAGAACCGGAGCCCATGGACCCAGAGGTGGCAGATCCCGTACCGGAGCGAGAGTCCTCTAACAGGAGGATGTCCAGCAAGTCACTAGATGATGAGAGAGCGTCGCAGTGGTGCCCGTCACCTGCCGAACCCTCATCCTGCTAAAACAGAGAGAGGGCAGGAGGGGTTATCTTCCAGTTTATAACAAATGTCAACACTGCAGTGTAGTTTTCTTCACTCTTGTGGATCACTGCTCACTAAAAGATCTGAGTTTCTCATGTATACTAATGCAGAGTAATACAACATGTTTCATAGGAAAAAATCATGACTCATTTTAATATGTTCATTCTTTTTACACCACAACCAGTTCTTTACACTGATGTACATATTATGTTTTATTGTAGTTCACATGTCTGTAAATACACAGCATTATAATGTGTAGAGGTGTGTTCTCTGTAAATGATGGGTACTAGTTTTTAAAAAATCCAAAACATTTGGGGTGTCCAGTCTTTTGCATACAACCATGTGTATTATAGATACTGTATAGACACAGTGCATTAAAAAATATTTAAGACACTGAATTTAAATAATATTTAGTCCATGCAATTTTTGAGCCATGCTTCAACAAATCACTGCCATAAATAATCACAGATATTTTGTGAATGCGTGCGACACTTGCAGTGTGTTACAGTACAAAGTGTGTATGTTCATGTTCAAAATCCTGGTCTGCATGCAGTCTTCTAATGGAAATGACATGGAAGTGGAAGAAAGCTCAGAAGTGTTGTACTGTGCTGTGCCAACACTGTGCACCATTTTAAAAGAGTTTAGCATGCTATCATTTGTGTATTTTAAGCACAGGAAAAAAAAACACACACACACATATATACATATATACGAATAAAAATAAGCAAATCAAAGAGTAGCAGGTTGTGCTCTACTATTTTGGCAAGGAGATCAGAAGTTGGAGAGGAGCAGTAAGGGAGGATTTTGTTATATGATGGGCCTACCTCTTCGCTGGGACACCTGAATTTAGAGATAACTCTGTCCCATGATAAACCCTCTCCATCTTTCTCTCGGTCCCCGGACAACCTGGTGCCTCGCGGGGGTGGAGCCAGTGCAGGCCCTGGCCTGTGACTGGCCCCTACTGGACCAGGCGAAATGAGTGGCACCTAAAAGGTGCAAGGGACACAGGGGTTAGCACTAGACCTCATTGTGAAATTTCTAATGAAAGACTGATCTGTTTTGCAATGTTTTACAGTTGTGCTTCATTACATTTGAGTTATAATTTTAAACATCATCAAAATAGTGTGTGAGATTAAAAAAACTGTAATATTGTAATATGTCCCCAGTAAATGACAATTTGTGGACAATGGTGTCCCAAATGAAGTCAGACCATTGCAATGATGCAATAATGATAATAAAGTAATGTCTGTAGAGGGTGCTCTTTTACAGTGAAGACATTTTTCTAATTAAAGTTGGCACACTAATCGTAAGTCAGTTTGAAAGGCTGAATGAACATTGCTTAGCAAGAATAAAAATAAGACAAAAATAAGGAATTCCTGCACATTTAGGGAGATGTGTAACATTGCCATCTGGTGGCGAGAAATGGTAATTACAGGAGCAAAGGGGACAAGAAAGAAAAAAGAGGACTGGAAACAGATAAAGTGAAAAAAAAAAGAACAGAGAGAGGGTGAAACTTAGGAAATGAGAGGCAGACTGAAACTCAGATGGCTCCCTACTCTCTATATGGCTCCCAATATGGTGCACTACAGATAAAAGAAAAGAGTTTTTGGCATTCAGAGTCTAATAGTGAGCCATTTGAATTTCAGCCAGAGTCACAGAGCCATACTGAAGATTCTGGATGATCATACCTGCTCTTTGACAGTCTTGCCCTGAGTGCTGGCGTTCCCTCCTTTCTCTGATGCACAGACGCAGTTCCCCTGAGCTCCAGAAGAGGTCGCCAAGCTGTCCTGTCTCTCCACAGAGCGCTGGCTCTCTTCCAGCTGCAGCAGGTTAAGCTGCAGGGGTGAACTGCACCTTGACTGAAAGAGGGGCGGAGATGACTGGTCCCGCCCACCCACAGACTGAGGGGTGGAACTTCGTGACTGCCCCTCCCTCAGCCCTGGCTCTGCAGGCTTCGGGGGATTGTCTGTAAGTGTGAAGGGGAATGGCTGGGTGGGGAAGGGCGTGGACGGGGCAAAAGGATTTTGCGTGGTGAACTGACTCTGTACAGGAAACGTTGTTTGTGGCTGGAATGAAGTCTGAGGAGGGTAAACAGTCTGTGGGGGAAATGATGGCTGGGTTGTGAAGGTCCCTTGCTCGGGGTAGAAGGGCTGCCGAGGGGCGCTTCCTATCTGCGGGAACATATAGTTTGGCAGTACCAGTGCCACCATGGGTGTGACCAAAGGGGCGGAAAAGGGGGGCTGGATGGGTTGGATGGGGCAACGTGGGTCTTGGCTACACTGGCTGTCTCCAAATCCAGAGAGCGAGGCATCTACCCTGGGGGCCATGGTGTTGGTTCCTGGGTATACCTGAAGTGGGTATGCAGGCATCACAGCTGGGTATGCGATAGGGAAGGTAGACTGTGACGTTTCTGATGGAGACCAGGAGGTTTGGTTCAGGCCCTGTAGCTCTTGCCTGGACAGCTGCTTTCTGTGAGAGACAGTGCTGTCAGACGACTCATTCTGCTTGATGCGTTTGGACTTTATCTTCTTGTTGCGGCCCCCTCGGCGAGCGGTTGGTTCAGTGACGCCCCCCTGCTTGCTAACACGGGCAGGTCCAGCTGTGTGGAGAGAGTGTGAGGGAAAAGGAAAGCCAGAGATATTTATTAAGGCTACTTTGTGGATAAAGAAAATATCTTTTTTAGTAATTATTTTCTAATAAATGGCAGGATTATGTAATTACACTTAAAAATGTGTTGATGGGTTTAGTAATAGTAAAACCACAATGGCCTGACACCAGAAGTGGAACTGTTTAAAGTCATACGTGTTTTTTTAACGTTTTTTTTAGCTCAAGAAGTTCCATGATCTTTTTATCTTCCTTTACTCTTTATCTCTCTTGAGAAATCAAAAAAATAACAGCCAAGATGTAATTCAGATACTGGATGAGTCAACTCTTACGTTGCCAAGATGGCCCTTCAGCCCACTTCTACTCCTACTTTCACTGGTACGTGGGCTTAGAATGTACTTATTTAGGCTTCAGCAAAACGCTGACATTTTCGTCTAAGCAATTTATGAGTTTTGTTGAGAATCACTTCACTATACAAAGTTTTCAAAACTTCCTGGACAGAAGTTTTCTCTGTCTTAAAAGAGATTGAACCAAGGAGAAAAAGCTTACAAGTTTGGAAACTCACCAACTGATTTAGACCAGAGCAAAATAACTATAGATGTGAAAATGATCTTACTTACCATCGGCTGTGACCTGTCCTTTTTGCCTCTCCAGATAGAGGGAGCAGTCTGCTTTAAAAGCATGAACTCCCCTCAGCTCTCTGAAGCGGTTGAGGAAGGCCTGTTCCTCTTTCTGAGTGTGTGCTGCCAACACCTGCTTGGTTAGGCCCAGTTTCTTATAGGCTTCTCTTTCCTGGCTGGGAGGCGAAACTGCAGCTGGGGGGACAGCTAGAGCAGGGCCTTCTGCTGTCTCACCAGCACTAGGGCCATCCTCAATGATCTCTGTGTGGAAAAAACAGGACCATGATCATACAAGATACAGACATCTTTGACAATGAGATGATAATATTACGATGAGCTTACACTGCATCTCTGACAACCACTACAGTGTTGACTTGGGTATCATTACCAAAGCAAACCCACTTGGTCCATCTCAATAGCAAGTTACCAGGTTCAGTTGGTCTGAAACCGTGCTGGTCTCATCCCATGTAGTAATACCATGCTTATCATGACATTATTTTCTAAATATTGATATTATAATGATATTATAGTCTGAATATGAAACGTCAGCTGTGATGTCATCGGAACAAATACATTTACATCAGATCTTCCTATTCATTTGCAGCAGTTTAAACCCACCCATTCACAATGAAATTATGAGGTGTGTTTCAGCTGTGTCTGCTTTTTCAAAAATGCAAAATATATTAAAGCCTTTTAGAACGCAAGTAATTTACATGCATCAGTTTTGGTACACAAACCCTCAAGTGGGAAAAGGAATCTAGAGCAAAAATACAGAACGTATGCCTTTAATAGCAAAGTGTGCTTTTATTTATTTTATTTATTCTTTCTTCATTGCTTATTAGCTAATGGGTCTTAAAGTTCAGTCTACCTGACTCTGGTTGGGGTTTCTTGTCCCCGACGTGTACGATTGTGCTGCTGTAGCTACACTGGCTGGTGATGGACACCACACTCTCAGCTTTGCTAGGCAGAGCCAGTGGGGTCAGCGAAGTGCTCACCACCCCTGAGCCAGCTGGCTTCTTCGACACATCCAGAGATGAAAGGCCTGTTCGCGACTTTAGGTGACCAGACTCTGAGGGGTAGAGAGAGAGGAGAAAGGGTTTTTTTTCCCATTGGACATTGGCTCTCCAGGACTTGAACCCACAAGCTTCTGTTCACAAGGGCAAGGTCCTAACCACTAAGCCACCACTGCCCACTTCTCACAGTTCAAAAAATACCACAGCAAAAAAAGGGTAAACTTTAGCTGTTCAACTTTATTAAGAATGTTTATGCTTTGTTTTTTTTGTTTATGGCATTGCAAAAGTATTCCTTATTAAATGTTTTAGATCTTTCTGAACCACGAAAAGGTGGCGAAGTGCCTCAGATTGTTTGGAGAAGAGTATTTACACTCGGTCTGGCAAACTCTGAACAATCCTGAACCAACAGACAGACTGTACTAGTGAATCACCCGGGGTTGTGGTTTATTGTAAGTATGTGTTTTATCTTGTTTTGCTTTGTTTGTACCTTCAGCCACCTGCATTGAACTCTCATCACCCTTCTGCTTGTCCTCGTCCGAGTTAGAGGAAGTAGTGTTGGAAGATGACTGGCACTTCCTTTTAACTGTAATAGGCACATTGCAGCTCTCCAGATACCTGCAAGAAAGATTCAGAGTTCAGACCTTAGTAAAGCTGATTTATAAAACAGACATATTTATTATTATTATTACTTTTATTATTATTATTAATTTTGTATTATATATTATTTTTATTATTATTATATAAATAATTCTTAAATGTTCAGAGCATGCTGTACCTGATGACACTGTCCAAACAGCTGATTTGCTGGTAGGAGTAAACAGTCTGGTCTTTAAAGGCGAGTTCTTCCTGCACAGTGGCCTGCTGCTCATGTACACTCTCTCTCCAGTTCACTGGGTAGGAAGAGTCTTTGGGCCGAACTGCTGGACTCTTCTGGAGTAACTCTGCTAGAGAAAGAGTGATGCATTCACGCTCTTATCTTTAGAATTCCACACATGCACATACACATTCCTACAAGCAGCTGGTAAGGACTGGACAATTACCAACATAATCAAAATTTCTCTTACACACTCAGACACAGATGCCCAGACACATATATTTGTACTTACTGCTTGGATTCTTTTTGGATTGTTGCTCCTGGTTCTTCTGCATATGAACACCCTTACAGATCTCCTGAAATGTTCGCTATGGAAATACACAGTAATACAGTTATCTTAATGACTATTCAGAAATCTTGGAAAAAACAGTGGAAATA
Source organism: Arnoldichthys spilopterus (assembly GCA_037974385.1). NCBI lineage: Eukaryota > Metazoa > Chordata > Actinopteri > Characiformes > Lepidarchidae > Arnoldichthys > Arnoldichthys spilopterus. The sequence goes on along the minus strand of JBBPDA010000041.1, from coordinate 35,446,535 downwards.
TATTTTTGCCTGGAATGTTATGTATGGTTCTTGAAAAAAGATGTAATTGATATTAGCTGCTATAGAACTTAATGTGAAGTTTTATTTATTTGCATATCTCATTTACTAAAAAATGAGTTGAAAGTATTAAAAGGTATAAAATGTATTGTAAAAAAAAACATAATAAAAACTTCTGGGCAATACTAGCGTACATTCATAGTTGCATAACGATTAAGTTCATCTCTGAAAAATGCTGAAAATGAGGTGGAGGTCATGTGACTTACAGGTTTGGCCCTGTTGCTTTCCTCGTCCTCAACCCGTGGACGGGTCCCGTTACAATTGCTCTCACTGGACGAGGCCACGCTCATCAGGTGATCATTACTGCCTAGGCTGCCGTAGCCGCTCGAGCCATTATTATGTACTGGCTATAAACACACACACACACACACACACAAGGGTTAAAGTTTTCCAAAGTTAGTGTGTTTATTCTGTTTATTCTAAAATCGCTTAAACTGTCATGGTTTATTTTGATGGGCCCATGTACTTTTAACTACAATGGCTCATTATTTGATCAAACTTCATAATGAAACTCTGAGCTGACTGTAAACAGCATGAGCGTTGAGATCAGGCTTAGTTTAAGTTGTGGTTAGGATTACAGTGAGAATGTATAGTTGAAAACTGAAGATGATTTCAATTATTTCAAGAGTTCATTTCAATTAAAGAAACAAGGAGACAAGATGAGCATCTACACAGCATCACCAGTGGGCCATCAAAATAGTGTGAGAACCTAATCTTTAGAACAACACTTTAGATGTTAGAAAAACTCCCTATCTCCACCTCCCCCTGTCTCTCTCTACTGACCTGTAGCAGGAGCCGATGTATCTGCTCAGTAATTTCCTGGATGTCAGTGTCCATTACTTTTCCCTCTGCTGTTGCCGGAGCTGCAAACACATCCTCATTCACCGGACCCCTGAAAGATATAAAGCCATCACATTCATATTAATGAACACAAAAACAACAGCCAAGCTCAACCTTCGTTGTCACAATTCTACAGTACAAAAAAAGTAAACAGTAAAAAAGGAAACCATTACATTTAAGTTATATAAGCAATGTAGAAAGGAATGAAAATGCATTTATACAGCTGTCAAAATGGTATAACATCATTAAATAACCAGCTTTTTCAATCTGCAATGAACCAGAAATAGCCAAAACAACCCTAAGATCCCAAACTTGGTCCATAGCAAACATCAGAATTTAATTTTTAACTGTGCTATCCAAGTATGAAGTGGACCAGCATGAAACCAGAAACCACCTTTGGTTCAACTAACTGATCACATACTTACATGCGAACTTTGTGTCTTCCGATGACGAAGGATACTTTGCGGCTCCAGGGGTTGACGAAGCTTGACCAGCTGGTGTCTATGGTGATGTACTCTCCATTTCGTGTACAAAACCGAACAGATGAGTGGTCAAATGGCTGACCGGCATACTGCAGGACTATAATAGAATGATAAACAAATAAGCGTGTTCAGTTTTGCCAGAGAAACATCAAATGTGTTATTTATTTCCAACAATTCTGAAAACAAACAGAAGCTGAACACTTACTCTTCCTGTGAATCCCAAGCATGATTTGTCGATCATTTGGGTGCAGGTGGAGGAGCACTGGAGTACCAATAAGATCCTGTGGTAGGTATCCTAGTAATGGGACAGCCCTGAGAGACAAACAAAAACTCTATTCATCCTTGTCAAATATGAATGGGACAAAATTCTGTAGACAAAATTACAGCAGTAAAATGATGATGCAGAATTAAAGTTTACTCCATAATATTCTTAACATAATAATGTTTTTTTATATGTATTAAGTTTTATAGCCCTGTAGTGATGAGTTGGTATAAAGGACTGGAGAAACAGCTGTACATACTGGGGTCTTGCTGATCACACCTGGGTTAAGGGTAGTAGCTAGAGAAACCAACACAACCCTACTCCAGGATGCAGGCAAATAATCAAAAAGAGCTCACCTCTCATCGACATCCTGGAACACACAGTTGGGTGTGTGCGTTGTGGTGAATATGCGTTTGTCAGTTGGGATCCTTGGAGCTGAGGAATCAACACCTATACTTTAATACGTTGGCACTAGAGTTAAAGTGACACAGTACTTTCATTGAAAGGTTTTTGGCAGGGATTGTAGTTTATGTTGGAGTGCCTGGGTTGGGATATATCACCAACCAACATTGCCCAGCTCAAAAAGTCTTTCCATAGGTGATGGGCGGGTTGGCTGGCATCTAAGGGTGTTAGGCCATTATGCCTTTATTATTTAAACTCTTACTAAGCAAAATTATTGGCACCAATAACAAAAGGCTCCAATAATTCAATACTAATATCTTCACACTGGGGATAAAATTAATAAAATTCAGAAAGACAGAGATTCTGCCAAAAGTATGGACCCTATGCTTCCAATTGATACCACAGTATTTGCTCGCATTATATTTTATTATGATTTAATGATTTGATGACTTTCTGTTGTGCATATAGTCCAAGCATTATTAACATATGTCACATACATGTAATTATGTAAATACATTCAATTTGTATAGTCAATAAGTTTTAAGGGTTAAAAAGCATTCTGAGAAATATCTTTGCTGACCTTCGTAGCCTGAGTGCACTCTTTCAGCCAGCAGGAGGCAGCAGAACTGATCTTCAGTGTGTTCCATATCCTGCACCTTCATCAGGTAGGGAGTCATGCGAAATGGATAGTACTGCAAATCCCCCTCACACTCCTTACCACCACTGCAAACGCAAATTCAACACAAAGAAATTACAAAAAGATTTGTAAATACAAACACGTGATCAAGAAATAAAAATTTTTAACAACATAATATGTGCCACAATTATTTGCACCATGGACATTATTGTTATGTTTCCCATTTAAAGTGCAGTTGATTAGATTGAACACACAAATTAAATAAGAGGAAATGTGTGTTGACCTTTATAAGTCAGGCCTAAGTTCAGTTTTACTGTTCTACTCCAATAATATAAAAGTGAACATCAACTGGAACTGTTAAAGGACCCATGCTTATTTTGTCCCCATGTACAGTGAGGAAGATGGTAAGAGGGATACTAAAATCCCAAGGGATCCATACCAGCAGATTATTTGGAAAGTATGCCAGAAACAATTCTTTTAACCTTGTGTTAACACTTTTTTTTCAGGGTGAGATGAAGCTACTTCAGCAAAAACTGGATTCCCCCCCTCACCCCTTTCAACTAACTTAACTAATGTACTTTAAGGTACTGGAGGGTACTATAAACATTCTTAGCCCCGTTTAATTTAAGTCTTAGATCTACCCAAACATAATGTTCAGTGTATTTCCTCTGGAGAGCAGTGTGGAGGCACTGTAGAGTTTCTGGGGTGATGGCAGATGTATTAGGATTTGTGTTTTCCTGTTTACTCAGAATACAGCTGAGCTAATTACACAGAGCTCATTCAGAAAAGAAAGAGCACATGAATCAAATCATGCTGAACAGGTGCAGGTGTAGCGCGGACAGACTCAGTCACATACACAAGCCTGTACACAAACATCTGCTCACACAAATGTCCAGAAGTATCCGGACACTTTCCTCACGGACCTTTCTAAACAGTGAATTCAGCTACCATCTTAATGAATTCAAAATGTAAAAAATGTACAGTGCCTTCCACAAATATTGGCACCCTTTGCAGAGATTAGCAAAAAGGATTAGGAAAAAAAACACCCTTTGGTGAAGCAGCTTCTTCTCACACTGAAAAAAAGAAAGTGCTTACATTTGTGGTTAACTGACAGAAAAGCCTTTTTTCTGGCATACTTTCCAAATAATCTGTTTGCATTGATGTAGGGTCTGATGTTGTTTTTGCAGACTTGGCAACCTCAAGATTTAAATTTTTCTAATAATTCACCAACAGAATTGAGCTTTTTAGGCAATTAGCTATTTTTTATATATCACTCCCTGACTTATTAGGGTCAACATGCATTTCCCTCACTGATTTGTGGGTTCTCTTTTATCCAGCTTTCCTGAGTTGATGGATGACTAAGGGAATTTGGCACTGTTGGTTGTACTGGGTGGAACTGTGTTCTGTGGAGCTTGGAGTTAGTTGCAGTAGTGTTTGTGATCTAGAACTAATCATCCAACATTAGGACAATGTTCCAACATCTAGTGTAAATACTCAGAAGACTAGAGACTGTTACTGTGGAAAAGGTGGACAAACTCTTTATTAATATTCTTGTTTTATGAGAAAATGTTGGATGAATGTCTATAAACCTCAGAATATATGGTGAATATACACAGTAAAAAAAACAAATATATAAAATATTATATACAAAATATACATATATACACACAGACTCACCTGATGCGGCAAAAGAAGGACTTCTCCTGCATGCAGTCAGAAGGTGAGGATTCTTTAAGACGGGGGAAAAAATCAGACAAACTAGTTGTTAATTCAACAGGCAGTGGGAAACATGAGATAGCACTGTGCTGAGGGAATTCTGGTCATTATAGAGAGGCCATTCTGGTTGCAGCTGTTTGAGGCCAATCAATTGACCCAGCAATCAGGGACAATGAAGCAGACAGAATAACATGAGTATGTAATCTTACCTTGCTTTAATGAATAAGAGTCTACATGTGTGTGCACATGCAAGAGATGCTGTGCATATTCAAAAGCAAAAATAATCTCTCAAACCTTGTTTTTCTTCCCTGGAGCACAACATGAGCTTTTCAAAGACAACTTCCACATCTACCTATTCATTAACTGAATCCATGCGAATGGCACAAGTGCTAATTTAGAACATTACAGCAAATCTGGCTCCGGAAGGAGACTTTAACTTCTGGCTCTGCATCTCCCTTTGTAATAAATATGGCTTCACTTCAGAGCTACAGGAAAAAAAAAAAGATTGGCTTTGGGAGTGAACAAATGGTAAGAGAATGACGCACTCGTTTGCATCGGGGATTGGAAATCCCTGAGAATGAATCTACACTAATGTGGGCTGATGTGTGAAGTGCTTGTGAGGGTGAATGCAAAGGAGCATCTGTGTGCTCAATTCATTTTCATGTACACCATACATTATGTACTGTGTGTATGCGTATTATGGATGTGTGTGTACTGCATATGTATCAATCACAGACTCCCACATGTGTATCTGCATGCGTATTTATCACTGCTGCCGTAACAAAGCCACCCACAGGAAAAATATTCTGATGTTTAAATATAAGTTGAATGTGACAGGATGATCTTCCAACTAATTTTAGACCTTTTCTATTTAACTATTCACCGTAAAACTTTTACACAATGTAACAGACAGCTGGCATCATCAAATGAAATTACAATGAATTACAGAAATTACATATTCTGTGTGAGTACACCAACCAGCCATAACATTAACACCACCTACCTAATGTTGAGTAGGTCCCTCATGCTGCTAAAAAAACCCTTTCTCTCAGAGTCTGCATTCCCTATTTAAACCACTGTACCTCAGACTATATGGGATAGCCCTCACTACCCACACGCATTAGTAAGCCATGGGTGCCCATGAACCTGTGGCCAATTCACCAGTTGTCCTTGCTTGGATCACTTTTGGTAGGTACCAACTACCGCACACCTGCCATGAGATACTCTGACTCATCTAGCGACCACAATAAGGCCTTTGTCAAAGTGACTCAGATCCTTACACTCTGCCATTTTTCTGGCACATCACCTACTAGAACTTACTGTTCACTTGTTGCATAATATATCCCACCTCCCTGGGGTTTCATTGTAATGAAATAACTAGACAAGTTATTCACTTTACCTGTCAGTGGTGTTAATGTTATGAATGATCGGTGTATATTGGTGGTCACATCTGTGGGTCAGCCCACTGCTAGAGCATCATGTAGCATGAGTGTGTGTACTGTGGATTGTACCTGCTCCGGTGCACATGCTCCAGGAGGGCAGCCTGTAGGGAGTGGTGAAGCTGTAGAAAACGCTGACATCCTGTGGCGTCAGGAACTCCACAAACTTGGCGTTCTTGAAAACGTCCCGCTTGCAGTTGAGAATGGATGCTGCCTGATCAGAGATGTACACAATCTTCCCCGTGATCAGGGACACAGCGACCGCAAAGATGTCCTACACACAGCCAGCATTAAGAGTCATTATTAGCCAGAACATTGTTAGCTAGAACATTTTCAATGTTTAAATAAAGAATGAAGTAACCCAGTCATGTCAGTCATGAAGTTTAGTCTGAAATATGGCATTTTCTGCTAATTTTAGGCACTATTTATTTGCTGAGTTTAACATATATTTATTATATATTGAAAAGGAAGAACACATTAAATATAACCATGTATTAGAACTTTTGCACAAGCCATTGCATAACCTTATACTCGATTCCCCAAAACTGATATAATCCAATCACGATGCAAAAACATATTAAAGAGCACCAGTTTGAAACTCACCGTATTTTTGAGAGTGTACTCTGATGTGATGCTGTCAATCTCTTCTATCGTGTATGAAGACACGTCCAGGCCAGGTGGCTGGCTGTCATTTATCATAAGCAGCTGGTAGTACTCCTCATTAGCTAGAAAACAAAGTGACCTAATGAATCAAAACTGTGACATTAGTTTCCAATTTAAAGACTTCATTAACTCTCTGTAACACATTTAACTTGTTAGCACATAGATAATGTGACATTTAGGATTGAATTCATGGAGGAGTGATGAAAGGCAGATACACTGTGGACTGAAACACAGAACAAATGCTTCTGACATGAAATCAGTAAAAAGCAAAATCAAAAATGCTTTAAAAATATAAATCATTTTGTTTGACTGTACACTTGATCTATTAGTTTTATGTAACTCTGCATTATCAGTGTTTTTGGCAATCTGCTGATAAATATTTCCCTGGTTTTACCAGACATTATCACTGAACATATCAGTCCTATGAGCCTACGTAGCTAATGTTAATATGCCTGCATTGTTCAAAATAAGACATATCTGTTGCAGCTGGTGAAATGCGATGTTGCTTTTACCTAAAGCTATAAACAGTAGTTTAAGGCTGCCATAACCAACTAGGGTAACTAGGCAGTGACTGCCTTCTAGCTATACTAAAGTTTAAAACTCCAGGATCTCAAGGACGCTATATAAAGCATTACTTCACTTTGTCATGGAAAAGTTAATTAACCTAAATGAAGTAGCTCATTACAACAAACACTAATGTGTACATTTATTGAGAAGATGTGCTGAAATCACAGAAAGGAGGCCATACTCCTGGCACACAATGACAGGTGAGTGGGAAAGTACTTCTTTTTAAAATCAAGGCTTACCGAAATGTATTTCTTCTGTAAAACCCAAAGTAAACCAGTAATGTTCATGGTGTAAAAGCTCAAGTCTATATAGTTTCAGTTCTTACCTTCAACCTGTTTAACACAGCGCAGAGCATATTTCAGGGTGTTGAGAGTGGTGGACTTGCTGCCCTTGTTCCTCTTCTCTGCTGGCAAATGAAGCTTTAATTCCTTGAGTGTTTTGAGGAGCTCCTTCTGTGTCTTTGCCTTGGCAGACTCTTCACTACTGCAGGTGCACACAACAGAAACACAGGTCAGTGTAAACGCTAAAAATATAGCCATGATCTCAAACAGAGCTCAGTTTAGTATCAAGTCTTTAAAATTCCTGACTCTAATCTGAACCAAGTGTTAAAAACTATTCAAACTACTAAAAAGTACTCAATGGGTCAAATTTGACCTGTTTTGACATTTAACAGCAGTAAATAAAGTCTAATTGTCATTCTTTTAGCCTGAAATGTAATGACTTTGCCTAAAGAGAACCAAAAAAATTAAATTATTTTTTTTATATACTGCTGTGTTAGGTAAAACCTTTCTAAAACATTAATCATCCATGTATTAATGTCAGATAGGCTATTTATACATCCTAAATAGTATGCATAAAAAGTATGAGGGAATCCTTAGCCCGGGTCAGAACTGTTACCTCAACAAGCCATCATCACCCTCCGTATCTAATATTTCATCACTTCTAAATTCTACTGGCTACTGTTAGATCAAGTGTTAGCACACCTGGCGTGACGGCCTCGATCTCATTTTACACAAAAACCAACAATTTGTGAACTGCAATATTTGCAAAAGCAATTAATATTTGAATATTAAAACATGTTTTCAAATGGACTATGTTCTACAAAATTCCCTTCTGCCCTGCTGACCATTTTAGCACTACCACTTCAAAAAAATGTGTACAGCCTTGTTGTGTACAAATCTGTGTGCCTGCCACGTACCTGCAACCACTGGTGGAAGGGTTGTCCTGTTCCGAACTGGCACTCAGCAAGCTGAAGGCATTAGAGCTGCTGGGAGGTGAGAGACTGTGGGAGTTGGAGCTGCAAGCAGAACAAATGATAAACAAAATATTTACATCTACACATAAAACACAACACAGGATCTATAATATTTTGGACAGTTATGACTCACATAACCTATGAGAAACATTTGACAAAAAGTGAGCTAATGGCCATGTCTATGCTGGACACATCATCATCATGGCCACAGATAATAAAGTGAAAGTGTAAAAATAAAGCGATGACTACTCTTTATCTGACTCCTCTGACCTTTGAAGAACATTGGAGTTATGGCTTGATGTGAATGGATGACTCTTGTTCAGAAACAGCACCAAAAATGGCAAAGCTGCGTCATACAGGCTGCATGAAATAATGTCCAGTTCAACCCTTTTACTACACATGACGTTTCCTATTTCGTGGCACTCAGTCAGATCACGGTTTTAATTTACTTTATCTAAACAGATAAGACAACAAGGCCACTCTGGGACCACTTTTACTACATTTTTATCTTATGTTCCATAATCATATATGGCCGACAATAGCTCACTGACTTTTCTTTTCTAAAACTCAGCATGTGGAGCTCTCAGCATCATTCTTCAGACAATCAGGCCAATTCTGAATAACACACACCACTGACGTCTCCTTACAAGGCCACCACTGACATGCACACTAAAACTCCTTATTTCACCCAGACATTTAGGCACCTAACACTGGTCGCAGCAATAACTTGCTTACACTGGTCGGCCAGGTTGGTCATGTCATCCCATTCTCAAGGGGTTAAAAAAACTCTCACTGTCAAAACAGAGTGGAGCTCAAGACCCTTTGCCAGGGGAATCATCTCTTCCATTAATCCTTTATATGCTCTCTGTATTTTTGATGTTTTGCCTTGGACAAATGTGATTTGCTTTCTCTTTTGAATAAACTCTTTAAAATTAGTTTTGGCAACCTGACCTCTCCTTACAACTTCAACTTATCACATAAGATTATAAAATATGTTAATGAAATAAAACTGATACACTAATAGTGCCTGCAAGTAAATCAGCTGTCCCATACCGTTATTGCCTTCTTGATGACATCTCTTTTCAATGAAAAGTCAGTCTGACTTCTATGTTTTTTTCCTCTCTCAAGCATCCAATTATGTAACCCTTGTGATGCCCTCTTGTTATTCCTTCAAGAAAAGGTTGCCATGTCCTAGAACCCCTTCTTCTGTAGAACGCTGCAATATGTGCTAAAACCCTTGACGTTTTGGTTGAAGTGTTTTGTGGGCGCATCCTTCCAATACATCCTTCCTTAGTCTCATCTTTTTGTGGTAGCACTCAAAACCTACCACTCTATTAAGAGCTCACCCAGTATTTTAAAGTGACCTAGATATTGCAGTGAAATTGTTAACAAGGGTGCTGAAAAACAATTAGAACATGGGTTGACTGATTAAAACCCATCTGAAGCAGAGCACACCACTGACATACGGTTAATCATCTCCATGGATACGCTACAGCCATTACCATCTCCAGTAATGTGTTCTGAGATTGGCATCATTACTGGCTGAATACTGTAATAGTGAGGAAAAAAAAGAAATTTACTTGAAGTGTTACAATCTATTTTGCACAAAAAAAGAAAGATAATGCCAATTATCTTTAATAATCTCTGGTTTCATTAACGTCTACAAAGTTACAGTTGTCTACTAACGGATTACAATAAAAATGGGACAATTCAGTTAAATAACATTAGCTGGTGTTTAATTAATGCAACTTATACTGAACTATTTTAGCACCTATAGCTAAAATGGCTTACCTTACACTCATAGAAAGAATTTTTGAAGTAATATTTAGCTACAAGAAAGGAAATCAATAATACGATTTTTTAATCGCCATCACCATACATATCAATGCTTAAAGTCCTTACTGTTAAAGAAAATACATATGTATATATTATTTCTATAATGTCACAAAATCAATGCATTCATACAGTACTACACAAAAGTCTTAGGCACCTGTGTTAATAATTAATAATTTAATTTATTTAATTAATAATTTAAAGCCATTTATCTCAGCAGTGAGTTTCTTTAGAATACATGCAAACAAACAGAAAAGCAGAGAAAAGAATTAAGGACTGAGCCCAAACCAGTGATTTGGTGGATACTTGGCTTTCTCTTTATGGGCTCAAACCAGGATTCTAAAAAGCTGCTTTGTGACAATATCACTTGTAAATAGTGTCATATAAGTACAACTGAACTGAAAATCATTCTCCTTTTACTCATTCCTACAAGAATAAAAAAAACCCAGATTTGGAATTTACTGTCATTGATGTTCCACTGTGAGCGTGAGAACATGGAAAACTGGCACTGAGAATGAGTATAAGGGGATTTCACTACTATAGCTATCTATGTGCATGTGTGTGTGTGTGTGTGTGTGTGTGTGTGTGTGTGTGAGTGTGCGCGCATGTGTCTGGGCCACTGCTGTGTCCTCTCAGCTTAGCTCTGTAAGCATTAGAGAAAGCCCCTATCCAGGTGCCGGTGACATTTTAGGCTCCTTGAAGGCCACATGTATGTGTATAAATAGTCCCCAAAGGAGCTTAGAATAGAAAACATGTACACAAATAGCATCCCTAAGCAGTTAGTGTGAGCTAATTATATAAACTAAACCTGTCTTTAGCAAGCTGGGAATGTGTCTGTATGCTATTGATACAGTAGGTTAATGTCACAGGCTAATTAAATCTGGAGATAAGATGCTAAAATCTGTCCTGCTGCTGCATGTGGACCTAAGATTGGCTCAGAGTTTTCACAACCTCAGGCTGAAAGAAGGTTAAAGCTTCTCAGACAGGTGCCCAAAGTAGAGACCTTAAACAAGAACACTGAATTTTCTTGAAGTTCTTTAGCCATGTCACTTTCAGGTTCTTGGAGTAGCTGAAGGGTTTCTTCAGCCCGAACACTTGTCACTTCCAAGATGTAATTAGCGCCTTTTTACTGAGGGCAGGTGGAGTTCAGCTAGTCTATTGGAGTGTGCTTTAAGCACAAGTACCTACGTCTTTTCTTTTTAATGAGCAGAAGAGAGGTGCCACGCAGGCAAGACAGGAAATAAACTGAATTCACTGTGGAAATTAGGACCCTAGGGTGAGGTCAAGTTAGAATTCTCACCTTTGAAAAGCGTAACATCTTAATGTGGGCCTTCTGGTGAAGATGCCAGCACCAACACTTTCAAGGGTGAGAGTGGCAAAAATAACACATCAAATGTGCCAAAAAGTAGCACAATACTACCCAAGTCCCAGACACTGGCAGTGTAGTAGTTTCTGAACAAGTGGGAGAATGTGTCTAGACTGCAATTCCCCACATCCAACATTATGCTTTTATTTCTTTTATTCCTTCTTGTTTGTATAGATTTGATGGTTTTTGGATTACAAATACATTGAACTGAAATTAGGTTTACTGAACTACATCAAATAATTGAACGTTATTCAGATCAAAAGCGATGCTGCAAAAAGGAGTAGTACAGTGGCTAGCACTGTGGCCTCACAGCAAGGAGGTCCTGGGTTTGATCCCCATGTCGGCTGTTTCTCAGAGGTCCAAAGAGGTTCATCTCAGAGTCAAGACCAAGTCCAAAGAGATTCGAATCCGACTCAAGACCGACTCCAAGTCGAGACTGAATCCAAAAAGGTTCAAGTTCAGGTCAAGATCAATACAAAATAGGTTTGACTCTTAGAAAAAGTTGAGTTCAAATGAATGAGACAGGGATATGACTGAGATAGAGTAGAATTAAGAACAGCTAATTGCTAAATATGTACAAATTAATTATAAAACATTAAAATAACTTGATCATTAAAATGACTCTGCTACCAAAGTTACTGCACTCCAGATGTAGTATGTTTGCTTGGGTTTCCTCCGGGTGCTCCAGTTTCCTCCCATTTTCCAAAGGCTTTTTGGTGATTTAGGTGATTTAGGTTAATCAGATATTCTAAATTAGGCTCATAGGTGTGAGTATGTGTGAATGGTTGTCTGTTTTCCTGTTGCCCTGCAATGGGTTGGCCTCCTGTCCTGGGTGTACCCCACCCTGGGCCCATAGTCAATTGGGATTGGCTTCAGCTTACCCACAACCCAAAATAGATAAGCAGTTTGGATAAGGATTGAATAAAAATTAAAAGAATAAAAAAGCAAGAAAAGTCCATGTCTCTGGTAAGGGCCCTTTAGCTGAGCACAACACAGGAGGTGTTTTGCTTGGTCAATCCAGCACTCCATTCATGGATGTTTACTTTTTTTTATAATTAAACATAGGGGTGATGACAACAATTTGATTTTGTGTTACTCTAATTAAGAGACTAAGCTTGAAAAATGTGTACAGTGCATCCAATATTCATGTTTCTGCTCAAAAAGAAGTGAAGGAAACATCAAGCATGAGAGAAACAAAAACAGAAACAGAATAAGAGGAAAAGGGATTAAGTGAAAGACAGAGAGCAGAAGAGAGAAAGTCTGAGAAAGACAAAACAGAAGAAGTAAAACTGGATACAGAGACACAAACACAAACGAAAGAGGGGAACGGGGAAAAAATGAGCGGGCTGCGCCCATCTCATGTCCTCATGCACAAACAGCACGTTGGCATGGAAATATGTCTGAGTGCGTGGGTAGGGAAAGTTTTCCATCTGACCCTGGGAGGCATCAATCAGTCGGAGATGAGAGAGGATTACAGGCTTTTTGTTCTCTAATCAAACACACACGGTCAAGTGCAGAGGTATGAACTTCCCAGTCAAATTACATGTTTAATTCATTTTCTAAGAGAAATCCCCTAAATTAATCCTTCAAATCCCCAACAGGAAACGAGCTTAATTATTACATTTTTTTCAATGTTTAGAGCGCAGTTTAAATTTTTTTGCTGAAATGTGGTAAAAATTTACAGAAGTGTGTTCTCTGTAGAAGATGTGCAGATATTTACACTTATAAAGTATTCCAACTTTTGGGCTCTGCTGCATTCGCTTTGTCCTAAATTTAAACATGTGACTAATGAAATCAATAGTTAATTTTTCTGGATAGTTGTTCAGTCTTTCAGAGAACCACTTTACCAGAGAAACATTATCCCTGAAAATTGCTCATATTACTTATATGGAGGGTTTATAACTTGCTAACATGTCTAATAGTGACTAATTCAGAGCTAGATGTAAGGTGTCAGGCCATTTGGCTAGTTTCTATTCATTTGACCCACATCAACAGTTTTGACAACAGTGCCAATTGTTCATCCGTTTTCAGTTAGGATTTCTCTCCTCTCTCTGTGAAAACATAAAATGGTACTTTTTATTTATGGTTTTATTTATTTTTAATCTCAGATGCTTATGAGACTAATAGCTGCTTACCAATTATGACTGGGCCAACCCCCAACACAACTAATGGTCAATCGTTAGTTTTGCTCTGAAGATCTAGTAAAAGATCTAATCTTTTAATAATTTTGATTAGACAAGAGATTTATAGCAATAAGAAAGGTGAAAAAACCATTAACCTAAAACACAACAATTAACTCGCTTTTTCACCAAGTTCTGTGACAAGCTCTTGTCTGCAAATGACCTCGCTGTTTACCATGGCACCTTTCATGTCTCAAGAGCTTCTATTATTATGCCTCCTTGTTGTTCCATTAAACAGAACTAAACTAGAGCTCTCCACACTCTCAGCAGGATGACTGTGGATGGAGAGAACAAACAGACAAACAGCAACTGTTGCTGACAGGATTGGAGTATGTGCTGTCTCTGAGTGAGCCCAGCCTGCGTCATGTGGCATGGCAGGTGACTATTACCTCAATCCGACATCCAGCGAGGCTACAATCAATGTCCAGCTTTAACACGGCTCTTCTAATATCTATTTGAACGTGTCTTGAACTGATTATACTTTAGAGACTGTATGTGTTTCTGGAGTAAATACACAGTGATGGAGTGATACAAAAAGATAGCAAGATCTTTGTAATAGGCAATGTCCCTGCCTGAGACTTAGAAGTGTTCTGTGGGCTGGAAGGAGGAAGAAGGTGATCATTAGGTCTGAATCCATTCAGCAAAAATTATTTAACAAAACAATGACATATTAGTCTTGTTTATTTTGGGGGCTAGAGCTGTTCAAAGGTTTGGCTTTCTGCCATTTACTGACAATCTGAATCCATCCTACAAGTCCTTATGAAAGTATGCCATACCCTCTCCTCACTCTTGTGTGAACACATTTAATATAAAAAATTTAATGAAGAGAACAACTTTTGAGTATTATCTGGGCCATGAAAATAAACTTTATTTATTTAAACTTTATTTATATAAACTTTTTTCTAGTTACTAAAGGAAAAAAATGCAATTTTGTTTATGAATCAAACAGCCCTGTTATAAATGTAACGTTCTTACTCTTTACCTGCTAGACTTGCCAATTATACTATAAATCCACCATCGTGTATAAATGAAATCCAACAGAATAACTACAGAGTGAGTAAAAAGTCAAGAACTGGCTAAATATTTGTATTATGAGTCATGTGAAAATTATCTCATGATTACCATTATGTTTTAGACCAGTGGGTGTACCTGTGATGCATGGTCTAACACGCAATGGCAACAATGACATCAACATACTATAACTCTGAGTGACAGATATTTGGGTGGTTCCTAGTCTTGCAAGCAAAAATTCTGCTTGGAATAGGTGTGCCTGGTGCATCTGGTGCCTAGTGCAAAACCTACAACCCCAAATTGCAGAAAATTTTGGATTTTTCATAAAATGCATTACAAACAAGAATGTGTGATTTGTTCATGCTCTTCAACTTTTATTTAATGGCAGAAAATCTCTCTAAGGTCTCTCTAAAATCCCGAAATATGCCTCTGTATCAACTTATTCCCTCTACTTATAACCTAACACATGATGCCTTTTGCCATTTTCACTGATAACAGTCTGAATAGTCTATTTCATCGTTGACACAGACAGTTTGAAATGAACTCATCTGACCACAATACTCATGGTCCATCTAAGATAAGTTTGGGTCCAGTGAACTCAGCTGTGTTTTTCTGTATAGAATTGAAGTTAGGTTTTCTTTAGAGATTCAGGTTGCATTTCTTGATGCAGTGGAAGACTGTGTTAAGTGACCGTGGTTTTCTGAGGTCCTCCCAAACCCATGTGGCAATATTTATTACAGCAGCATGTCATACAGTGCCTTCTAAGGGCTTAAAGGTTTCCAACCTTGTCCTATAAAGACTGAGATTTCTTCAGGTTCTCCAGTCTTGCTCTGTCCCAACTTTTTTAAGTGTGCATTTATGAAAAATCCCAACTCCGCCAGAAATGGGGTTTGTACTTTGAAATGGAAAGGGACATTTGACTGACATATAAAACAAAACGTAAACCATTGTTGCTGTGTGATTTAGTAGAAGGCAACTTTTAAAACAGGGCAACAACAGACAGATGTTCTGAGTACATGTGGGTGGAGCATCTAAGGATGGTTCCTGATTTCTGACCCACCCTCTATATAAGTGAAGTTACTGTAATGCTATTACCTCTTGTTGCTCCCCGATGATTCAAGAAGGGCTGAATCCTTGCTATTGCCATTGGAGCTTCCAGTGGACTCATTGCCATGCGATTCATTTCCGTGTGATTCGTTGCCATGTGACTCGTTACCATGCGATTCAGTCCCGCTTCCGCTGGACCCGCTGCTCTTCATTTCGATGTCCTCGTGCAAGGAGTGCGCCATCTTGCGGTCACCGTGGGGTGATGCAGAAGGGTCCTGACTACTGCTGTCACTGCCCTCTGAGGCCAGCCCAAGCTCCCCACCCTCTGTAAAGACACTGATTCTATGGAGCGTTGCCATGGGGCTACAGCTGGCGACCTGGTCCTGGCCCACCAGGGAGGAGAACAGGTATGGTTTGGAGTCTGAGTCTTGAGACATGAAGATAAGCCACTTGCGTTGGTGTGGAGAGTGAAAATTACCCCATCTTCACAATGGGATTGTGAAGAGAAGGAATCAGATGAAACTTCAATGTCCTTTAAAAGAAAGCACAAAGAAACAAACACAAAAACATGAGTCATTCACAGGACTGACATAAAGCTGACATAAATCTTACAAAAATGGGCTGTACATTGTGTACAATGCATTGGACAATAAAGACTGAGGTCTTTGTGGTCCAATGCATTGTACACAATACACAGTTTAGATTAGGGTACATCATAATGTGTCAGAAACCACATAACCAAAGTCTATTTGAGAGAATCTTGCAAACCAGTGCAGTTGTGAGAATATAGGCATGAAGTTCACAATGCCAATGGACAGCTATACATTCCAGTTTACATTAAATTAGTGTTAACCAGAAATTGCGCTGAACCTCCCAGTATGACTGAATAAGATATGCATATCCAAGAGTTAGCATCAGTGCTTTGCAACACTGTCAGAGTGAATTTAAAAAGTATATCATAAAACATTAAGAAATGTATGTGAAGCCTACAAAGACTAAAGTATTTAAGTTCAAAGCAGGACCTTAAAGGGCAGCACCTTTCTGGTGCCCTTCTTTAAACAGAAGCTCACAGAGAGACACATCAAAGCTAGCCAGTGTAGCTTAGCTTTGGGCAACAGTCTCAGGGCTAGACTATACTCTGTCTGCAAGAGGACCACCACCTGAGCCTTTAATGGTGTCTGGCCTTGCGGTCCAGCCTCTGTAGCTGTGTTCTCTGCCCTTTAGCCTTGCTGGAGGCCTCTCCACATGTTCTGCAGGTTAGCAGGCCAAACAGATCTTGCTTTTTTATCCCCTGGGGGCTCTAGTGCCTGTTTTAAAAAATACTCCTAGCATGAGACATAAAAAGGCATGGATCAACAGGTACACTGGGTTCAGTCTGTGGATATTTGTTGTGGGTGTTTGGGTATACCCTGAAATTCCTTTTTAAAGTTTTACAGTAGATAGCTTATTTCCAGACCTGAAGACTTTGGTACAGCTAGAGGACTGTGAAAGCTGTTTTTTGGGCTCAGGAGAAGCTGTGATAACTGTGGTCTGGGGGCCGCAAAATGTGTGAAACCAAGTTGCTACTCCCTGTATTTCCTGTCATGTTACTCCGTTTTAAGTACTGTATTGGATGGAAAGGAGATGAAACATACTATTAGCACTTGTGCTGAGATAAGCAGGGAAAATGTACATCTCGCGCCGTCCTACGTGGCTAAAAATATTTCAGAGTGAGAACGACTCCTCTTTTGCACCATCGTACAGAAGGATATTTGGCACATCTAATATTTGCTGCTCATCACAGTTTGAGAGTTGGCAACCTACAGAAGGAATATAACAGTTAAAAGTATGATTCTATTGTGAAGTGTCATCCGTTTATTCTCAAAAAGAGTAAAGGGATAAACCTATTATTTACCATTTCGCAAAAACAGCACAAACAATGTGATGGTTTCATTGTGCAGTTAATTAAAGGTTCATAAAAATTCAGTACTGACCCTCTCACAAGCCGAGAATGAGCACTGGGCTGACTGTATTTGGGAATGTGTAAAAACCCACTTAGAACAGATACAGCAATTAGAATGATGACTCAGGATTCAGAGAGATAGTCTTTCACTTCAAGAAACAAGTTTAGAAAGAGCACTAAAACAACTGGTTAACCTAATCTTGCTGACATATTTTGCAGACAAAATCTGGAATAACTGCAATCACCAACAAAGACTTGGAAGGTACATTAACACAATCTTAGCCACTTATAATGAATGGAGACATTATAGGCCACGATAAGGTCAGCAACGCAAAGGGAAGCCTACAAAGTAAACCTTGAAGTTCCTGCCAATGGTTGCACCTGATTCCCTTTAGTAGTCTGCCACAGTGGCCTAGTGATAGGATTAACTAATCCCAAATGAACTATAATAGCCAGGTCTTTGCAACAAACAGGTTTAATTTACTTAGTTTCCTGGACAGGACCCAAGCTTGGCCAAATTAAGGAATGACACCTTCAGTCAGGAGGCTCAGTTTTTGGCTGACTGCCATTCCAAACGGAAGTTACAAATCCACCTGTGGGACAAGGGCACATGAGTCTCGCATAGAACTTACAGATGACTTCTACAGGACATGTAAATTTTTTCGCAGACTGTCTTTTAATGAACATTTGCCACATTAAGTGAGTTGTTTACCATACGTTCTTATGATCTTTTGAGGAAAAAAACACTGACTCTGTTTTCCAACCTTCTTATTTGAATCTAGGTCAGACAAAGGAAAACAATATATCAAAATTCACAATAACATGTACTTTATCTTTGACTTCTGGGGCAGACTCAAACATGCTCCTGTCTTACTGATTCTCCACTGATACAGCACAATGATCTGAGTAAAATAACAGGAGTTGAAAGAGAAGTAGGCTACAGTTCAATCACTTACACAACATAAATTGAACACCCTCAGAAACATATCCCTTCACATAACAAGTGACTCGCTCATCTTGTGGCTTGTTCATGTGAATGGTGCATATCTTGTGGAAAGACCCCTCAAACAGTGTGCCAAGCAGTTATCAGTGCAATGGAGGAAGTGGTTTTTGAGAAATCCAGAATAACCTAGTGACCTACAGGCCAAAGACACAGCTGAAGCAGATTCTACACCATCTCTAGAATGGCTGATTTAGATCACTCTTTAAAAAGGGTAACCAGTTCTTGGTTTGTATATTAAGTAAAGGTTATTTAATCCTTTAATGACCAAACCAAGAAAAAAAGCAATTTAATATTTTTTGGCATTTTATATTCATGTTAGGGCAATAATAGTAATGCTGATTTTTTTAAGCAACCCCATAATTTTTTAAAGAAAACGGGCCTCTATCAAACAGTCAAGATTTCTTTTTAATCGTAAGAATCTAAATACTTAAACAAATCAGTAAAAAACAGATTTTCTTAAAACTTCTGTGAGAGATCCATAAAACTTCTTCAAATGTGTGTTTGACAGAACCACAACAGACCCACATGCCTTTGTCTAACTTCTGGTGAGGAGGCTCATTGAAAAGGTATTCTAATTAACAGCTGACCTAAACCTAGTGGGTGAGATGGAACAGTCAGATTCAGTTAAATTCAGTGCAAGTTTCACTGAACTTAACGTATATATGGACTCAACATGCACTTGACCAAATAACTAACCAGAACACTAAAGGGATACATTTCAGTAGTTTTACATTAAAATCAAGAAGTAACGTCTTACAAGAGTTCTGTAAAAACTGGCCAAAATGGATTTACCTGAGTATGTGTTCATGTGCCACTCAACCCACTTCTGAACACTGATAATAAGTGGTTTGTTTATTATACAAACTTAATAAGTAAGGTTTATTTTTCACAAAAAAATCAATCATGACTTATCCTGTTCTCGTCTAAACTTTACTTTAAAGTGCCATGTGCTTGGCTCTAAGTCTGATTTGTATGCCCCAGCACAGAGCACAGCTTAAGTGCTTCCGCTAAACTTAAATAGCCAGGAGGCTAAATCTGTGACGAATGCAGAAAAACACTGCTACTTAATATGGTTATAGTCAGCACATTTGCACTGCATCAGGTTGTTAAAGCAATGATGGTGTTAAGTGGAGAAATCAGATAAAGATAAGCACCTGTATAGCACATGTGCCTATGTGCTTTTCTCACTCTTACTAAAAAAGACAAAATGGGCACAATAAAACATTAGGTGTGAGCAATATGACACTGTGTTATTGTAAATGTGATCTGAAAAACTGTAAAATACTTTTCTGAAAAGTATTTCTAGATTACTGAACAACTGCATACACCAATCAGCAATAACAGTAACACCACTGACAGGAAAAGTAATTATTGACTAGTTTTTTCATCACAATGGCACCCATGGGATGGGATATATTTGGCAGCAAGTAAACAGTCAGCTCTTGAAGTTAATGTGCTGAAAACAGGAAAAAAATCTCAGAGTTTATAGATCTGAGGCAGTTTGACAAGGGCCTTGTTGTGATGGTTAGATGACTCCAAAAATGACAGGTCTTGTGGAGTGTTCCAGGAATGCTGGACAACTGGGGAATCAATGACAAGTACGTGGGCACCCAAGGCTCACTGATGCATGCAGGGAGTAAAGGCTAACCCATCTGGTCAGATACCACAGAAGAGCTACAGTGGTTTAAAAGATAATGCTGACTCTGATAGAAGGAGGTCAGAACACACAGTGCACCACAGTCAGAGCTGTTTCAGCAGCAGGAGGGACCTACTTAATACTAGGCAAGTGGTGTTAATGTTATGGCTTATCGGTGTTAAAAAAAGGTTTATACAGTCCTTTAGTTTTATCAGTTGGGTTTTAGTACTGTATCTTCTTCATCTATAGTTTATCTTGCAATTGTTGAATTTAAAAAGTTTCAGAAACTTTAGAAAAAGCTATGCTATGAAGCTAACTAATTCTCCATTAAGCATTATGCATAGATTGCATTCTGTAACTGTAAACTACAAACTACACCAATACGGTCAGTGGAGCTGATCAAATGGACAATGAGGTGTGTTTAATAATGTGTCTCATCAGTGTACAGTGTAACCAGCTTGCCTCTATGCAATCACCATATAATCAGATCTATTTAACAGGTAAACTATATATAAAAACCTTACAAAACCATGAAATGCCATCAATGCCATTTGTCATGGTTTACTCTACACTAAATAATCTTGACAATCATTAAAGCAGTGTTTTATAACTAAGTATCAAGTTACAGGTATTTATGTAATTGAATGTGGGGCCGTAATGTGAGCACACACTGCCCTGCCAGTCTTTATGTAAGGACTTGCATAATGTCAAAGTAAGCTATGACATAAAATAGTTAAAAACTTTGTCTCAAACTAATTACTCATTTATTAAATTTCCATTATGCCAAAGTACACATTCCCAGCAAAAACATACACTGCTCATAAGCATTTCTAATGTACAAATATTATCACTTATACATGACAAAATATTACATAAGTAGGTGATGGGACCATCATCCACAAATTCTAGTTCAAGAAGCAGAATGCTTTATGGCAAATTATACATTTATTTTATTATCTGTATAACATCAAACAGGTAATCAAATCCTCATAACTGACAGTGTAAAAGTGTTTGAAAGTTATTGAGACTACTGGGCCTTACAGCTGCATGAAGGACAGTCAGGTAGTAACATAGGTGTTACAGATGAGAAAATCATAGTGAATCTGAATGAACCCAGAACATATCCAAGACCCAAAATTTCGCTATAACAACACTAACTTGAAATGTGGATTAGCAAATTAAATTATGTTGGTTTATCTGGGCATGCGTTTGGTGGCAGTCAATGTATAGTGTTTGTCAATAGTTGGAAAAATGTATTATTATTATTATTATTAGCACAATATTGAAATCATGGTCAAAATTTTCAGTGAATAACTACCACTTGAGCATAATAAACTTAACTAGTTCAAAAAGTCTCTCAGATCTCTCTGGAGACCTACTGCAGGTCATCAAGCCATGGTTGCGTTCCACATCCCAATAAGCCTGAGACAGGCAGACAGGCCTTAATTAAATGGCTCCTGTATGTTGTATTACAGGCCTGACTGCTTGCTTTTGTGTGACAAAACCTTGAAAAAACATGAAACAAAAACAGGAAATGTGAAGCACAGATTTATAAATGATAAAACCTTGATACAGGATTGCAATAAATGTATATTTAATTAATGTTATTAACAATAAGCTATGGACATACTTTTTATGGACCCTTTCCATCTGTCCCATTCAAAGTCTGAAATAAAATTCAGATGATGTCCATCATTATATCTCAGCTGTCCAACCATATATTTACATGTAAAAGCTGACCTTTAAAGCTGAAAACCTAAGCTACCGTTTGCTAAGTTTGGTTTAAAGGTTAATTTGACTAGGATTATCTTTTATACATTTAATATTTTTAGTGCAAACTTGCTATTTCAGTTTACAGATAGTGCCTTAAGGTCTTGCTTCCAATAGGTTTGAGGTCTGGACTTCATATAGCCCATCCTATACCTATCCTAAGTTTTCCACAAAGCTGCCCCACTCAGTTATATTCAGCATACTTCACAGTAGGGATGAGGTTCTGGTGTCTGGTGCTGATTTTATCTGCCCACATTGTTTGTGTTGTGCCCATTTTTCTGGAGAGAAATGGTTTCCTCTGTGGTGAAATGATTACTTTTTTTTATAATAGCCTAAAGACCTTTTCCTTATGTGGCGATATGTGAATTCTGTAAAGCATTTCCTTTTAGATACTTTTTAAATGCTTTAATTTTTATTTTTAGACACCAACTCAAGCCCATGAATGGATGATGGCACATAATCTTATTTCATTACAAAGAAAAAACCTTATTTACTTGTTGTATTTAAACTATATTCATATATAAGCAAATATTTTAATATTAGTAATATTCATTTTATTGTTCAATTTTGATTGGAAACAAAAGAGTTAAAATGTGACAACAACCTTTGGAAAACTGGTCAATCAGAACTTTATTTCTACCTCTCCCATTGGTTAGGACTTCATAAGCTGAAAAGAAAGCCTTGCATTGCATTCAGTACATTCAAACTTAAAGATTAAACACTTATTTAGAAAATTACAGAGGAATCAACCCACCACGTTTCAATTAACAATGGGTGGTACCAACTGTGAATATGAATTCAGTTAATTGTTAAAAATGGAAAACAGCGATGGCAGATGGCAAAATATATGTTATTGTCTCTTAGAAGTTTAAAATGTAAGTTATGTATTGTCTTTTAGAAGCTGTACAACCTAGCTCTAATAGTCATGGTTTGTCATGGATGTTGCTTAAAACTCTCTCACATTTGTTTAAATAGAGGGTGTGTGCGAGCTTTGTGCAAGTGTCTATGTGTATGGCCCACTGCCAGAACTCTCTCAAAATCTAAAAGTGCATCTCCTGGCTTCATCTACGTACGTCATTGCCCTTTCCCTTTACGCCTTGCACTGTGGAATGCTACACAGCAACCAACCTGGCACTGCCTGCCAAATCTGCTCCCTAACCGTGTCTCCATACCAACACTTAGTAAATGTCCACCCACTGAAAGTTCCTTAAAGCAAAGGAGCAAAAAACAAATTGAGATGCGTGACTTGAAATGCGTCATAGGAGTTCAACAAAAAAACACCCACGTTGCCAAAAGTTTTGTGTAAACTTAAAGCTGTCACAAACACTCTTCAGAGGAATCTGTTGTGGAGTAAAATTACTTAAACAAAACGGCAGTAGTGTCATCAGTGGTACAAAGCCAGCCACAAAAGGTACTGGACTGAACTGCATTTTCTTGTGCTAACATCGTAATCTACATGGTGTAAAACAATGGCTGGTGATTTCATACGCTGGTCATTATCGGATTTAGAACAACTTCCAATCTATCGATCAGACTTCAATCAAAAAATGTATCTGTTATTCATTCAAATGATAGTTGATAAAAAATAATTACATTTCATTCAACTACTACTTCAGAAACTTAAATTGTTAAATCATCTGAAAAAAAATCATTGTAAGTAATGTCAAAATGAATAATTATATGTTATTGTTAGCTAGCTGATGGCCAATAGCCTAAGCAACTAACCTACAAGCTAGTCATATGTTAAACCTAAATGTGAATCATTTGCCACCTCTCAGAAAATGAAGGAAGTGCTACCCAGCACAGCTATTAGAAGTACCATTACCTAGTAAAACGAATGCAATCATGATCACGGCTCTGGAAATATTAAACTATTGATATGATGTTGCTGACTCTAAATGGTCTATTAGTAACTGATATTCCTGAATGTTCAAATATTTGATTGGTAAAATTGTCTTACACGGCTTGTTCGTCATTTTGCACATTTTTGCAACTCACCATTCAGTAACCGGTTGAGTAGACTGCAGTGGTTTATTTTCCCAAAGGGGAAGCCAGCCAGTCAGCCAGCTTAGACATTTAGGGCTGTACCACATTTATCCAGCTGCTGCTGTGTGCCATGTTTGGCTGTGTTGCTGATTCTGGATTGTTTACATTACCAAGGAGACACTACTGACAATTATTATGCAATCTGACACACCCTCATAGTTCTGAGCAGCAGGAGCAGCAGCAGCTGTAACTAAATATATCATATATATATATATACACATCAACTTCAAAAACTGACTGTTCACTAGCTGCCTAATATATATCCTACCCCCTGACAGGTGCCACGGTCATGAAATAACTAGATATTCTGGAATTCATTAAATTATGCTTGATCTGTTACACGCCTCCAGAATGCAGCTTGTAGTGTGGACTAATCTGTTTCTCAAAAAAAGTAATTAAAGAAGTAATTAACGCCTCAGTGATTAATTTGTCTAATTCCCTAATAATAAAGCACACTGGTGGTCCTTAACATCAAGCACTGCCATTTTTTCGCTCTCCTTTCAGCCTGAAGTCATGTGTGATGATACAATGAACAATAAGTGGTCCAATAATTAGGAAGAGGTTTGCATTTTAGAGGCACACTGATACATTGTCAGTGTGTGAACATCTGACCAGTGTTGGAAAGTAAGATTATCAGTGCTTTGAGACAAAACCAGATGACCAATTGCCATGTACGTCATTTCATGTGTACGCAAGCACTTGGCCAGAAAAACTATTCATTATCACAAAAATAGTCCCATCAATTACTTCGTTCTCTGGGGATTTGACGCCAACTCAAGCCCATGAATGGATGATGGCACATAATCTTATTTCATTACAAAGAACAAACCTTATTTACCTCAAATTTTTTGACAGATTAGTAGTAGCAGAATATACTACAGAAGAAAATGTAGTTATTTTTTTATCAAAATAAACCTTCCCTGAGCTGAACAATGTACTGAGACTTCCTTGGATGAAACCATTACTATAAATTGGCTCTTCTTTACTTTAATGAATGCACTGGAAAATCAACTCTTTACTGTTATACCAGTGTTATTTTGGTTAAATAATCATTGTGCAATGCATAATGTATCTGCCATGAATAGAATGTGAATTGAGAGCAGTTTCATTAGTTGATTTTGGCAAATCCATGTAAATATAAGAAAGCAGGAAATATATTTATTGAGACATCACAGGCCTTACCAAAACAAGTTCTAACATCTTACTAATATAGACACAGCTAATCGCTGTAGCCAGTTTGGCCATTTTGGGCTAGCACTTAAATGTGATTTATGTTAATTGTCTTTTAGAAAATGACACAATTTATATTTAAATATCAATTAACAACAACAAATATTATTTCCTGATGCAGTCTGCCCATGTTATTCAAGTACCAACAATAAACAAAGTACACTCATTAAAACAGATTGTGATGTATTATGAATTTATTAGGATAATGATAAACATCATCATATTGGCCAGCCTTAGGCCTACATAATTTGCACTACACTCAATCTGTTTATACTGTACACTGGTAAAGTATCTGGCAGATAGTTCTTGCTTAAATAAGGTCCTTTTAGAGTTAGGATACCTTTTCATTTAATTAAAGCAGAGAAGAGAGCTGATGCAGAATCTGAAACCAATGGCCTACAGTTTTGTGTGCTCAATACATTAAAGCCAGATTAAGGTATTTGGAGCACCTCATCTAGGACTAGGTCAGTTTTAATAACAAGCTGACAAGAGTCAAGATACACACACACACTTGTTACCACCTACAGAGACACACACATACAAACACAGGCTTAATTTAACATTATACTGTGAGCACTGTGACAGTATATAAACCAAATATAAAATCAGATCACAATAAGGAATATCAGGCTACACATTACATACACTCATGCCCCCCCACCCCCCACCCCTTGTCAAAGAGGGCAAACTTCACTGCCATTTTTTCCAGTCTATACTGCAGTTCAGGTCAGGTACTCAGCAACTCAGTTCAGTTCAAAAAGTGTTTCTATCTTATATATATATATAAAACAAATAAACTAATTTTAAAAAATCACACACAAAGAAAGCTTCTCGATTTATTTATTGATTTAATTAAAAACAATAACAAGAAAATCTACATTAAAATCTCTAAAATAGTGTTAAGGTGGGCAGGGCCAATACTGGACCAGTGACCGGCATTGACCCACTCCGTGACACAGTTATGCAACGGGCATGTTTATACCTACATTAAAAATACGTTTCGGGGGGTTTGTATTAACCCAGTATCTTCTCGGGCGGCTTTTAGGTGTTACACAGAGAGGAAAAGTATGAACATTAGACATAAAACGTCCCAAAAGGGAAAGGTATCGCTGCTGCTGCTGCTGCCTCAGCCCGCACGTACAGCAGTCAATGGAATGTGTGTTATACAACCTCCCCTTACTGTGCTCACACACAGACACGCGTTTAAACCCTGAAACCCAAACCTACCTGACTCTTCAGCACCCTTCGTTCAGCTTAAGGCTTCCGACAGAACCTCTGCTTTATCCCTTGTGT
Organism: Arnoldichthys spilopterus; assembly: GCA_037974385.1. NCBI lineage: Eukaryota > Metazoa > Chordata > Actinopteri > Characiformes > Lepidarchidae > Arnoldichthys > Arnoldichthys spilopterus. Next base: position 35,419,858 of record JBBPDA010000041.1, on the reverse strand, counting down.
GATTCTGGAGGCGTTTTTGGTAATATTCCTGAAAATCTGGTCTCAGTCCACCGGTACAGCTGACACACTGCACTCGCTTTCGTTCAATGTTTCCGCTCACACTGCTGCCCTGGATCCCAGGCGCTCACTATGACCTCAATTCGGGCTCCTCCCTCCATGATTTGCGTCGCCCAATCACAATCGGCCGATGCCATTGCGTTTCCATGGCGAATGCGTGGCGGCGACTGCGCTCGGCTTCCCATTGGCTGAGAGCGCCGCCAGTCTCTTTATGTAAGGCTGGCACACGCCTCACGTGGAAACCCCATGGCCAGTGGCGGCGTGCGAGCGGAGTGGGCAAATCAGTAAATAGGGGAAGCGACCGGCTGAATGGAGCAGTGGTGAGGGAGGAGAGCGGTTGGTCCAGGGAAGTCGAGCACGACGGCGAGTTATACAAACTGTTATACAAGCGTGTGTAAGTCAATGTGGTCGGTGTACGCGTAAAATTGCACCGCGCTTAGTCATATGATCTCCTGCAGATTGTTTTTCACTTTTCAGAGAAGGGCGTTTATTTGAACATGTACACACTTATATTTAAGGCTGAAGAAACTTAATGGAGAGGTTACTTCAACCATGTGATCCACCATCAGGCTGCGCAAAACGTCTTCTTCTTTAACCCTAGCCTCTGGAAATAAACATTAGGATAAAATGGCCCACACAAACAACAACCCACGTACAGTAATATGTCCAAAGGTTTTTAAACACCATTTCAGATTGACCATTTCTTTTCTGAAATCAGTGGTGTTAATAAAGAATGTGCCCCCCCCCCCCCCTCGAAAATAACCGCATCTACTCATCAAGAAAAGCTTTACAGTAGCTGTTGGAACATTACTGTTAGGATTTGATTGCATTCAGACACAGGAGGATTAAGGAGATCAGGTAGTTGGAGGATTTGTCCTGAATTACAAACACCACACCAACTCATCTCAAACGTGGATGAAGCTTCACCACTAACTACTCCACAGCTCAGTATCTTTGTAACATCTTTATACCTCACTAGCTAACACTTGGTATCAGCCATGGTGACCTTAGGATCTCATGTGTGGCTGCTCCCATTCTATGCTTACACAACCTCTTTGTATGTGTAATTGAACTCCTATGCAGAAGTGAAATTCACTAATTAGACTGAGCGTCTGAATATTTTTGGAAATAAAGTGTACCACTGAATGTTCATATTAATGTTCCAACTAAATGTTTTTGCAGACCACTTCATTACCCCCCACACCACTGAAGGTCTCTGCATGTTGTCATGACGTGTATATATGCAGGTGCAATGTTTTTTTGCTGCTGTTGTACCTATATTTCCCTACAGAAAGTAATAAAGCAAACATCTTAATTGATCTTTAAGAGCCTAAAGGTGTGTTCTTGTATTTTATCTTTTCCCCTGGGATCCACATATGATGTTTGGGTTTATAACCTCAAAACAATTATAATTCATTTTTTGCATGACCACCATCTCTTTTTTTCTGTTAGAATTAAACAGGCTCTTTTGGTGCCATGCTTTTAAGGCTAATGTGGTAATGCCCTCTTTTCTGATTTGCTGCCTGTATTGTGCCTCATTCAAAAACACAATCCAGGTTGAAACAGAATAAATGGGTGGAGCTAAAGTGCTGTAGGTTCAATAGGTACATATGTACATGTGCTAGTTTTCATGACATCACAAAAATAGTAAATTTAAAATAGGTTTTATTTCATAAATGGACTGAGGAGTGAACTGTACACCCTTTTAAGCAAAGTTTGCACTGTATATTTAATTCTATTAATACAAAAAATAAGTAAAATTTGTTTTTCCATGATGTGGGCCCTTTAAGTACAGATTGTGCTTGTGGTCAGAGGTTTGACGACTGCATGCATAGAAGCTCAGGGGCATAGCTGGGCATCCTTGGCCTCTCAAACCTGCTACTTGTAAAGAATGTGTTTATGTATACTGTTACAACAGACCACAAGTCTCAGATACACATAGTCAGCCCCGCAAAGGCAGAACCATGAAACAATCTGTCTGAGAGTTACTAATAAACTACTGCACTTGTGAAGTTGTTAGGAGACTGTCACGTGTGTCACATGGTATGTGCTGTATAGCTTGTAAATTATAGACCAATAGACCAAATGTCATTTCTCTGGGGATGCTGAAAGATGCTGGCATAAATTTCATGCCATTTTACAGAGCAGATGAATTTGTCGGGGGGTACCATGCATACTCGTGAGGAAAAAACAGCAGATGGCAGTGAATGTTTCCATGTCTTCTAATATGGGTTCTCCAGCTTGGCAATTAACCTTTGACGGACTTTAGCCCCATTCTAAATGGCACCCCATGGTCCTACTCAAAGTCCACACTTTGATGACATCAACAGTCTGCTGACCTATAGGGCAAGAAATCTCATGGGTGCTAAGTTTAAATGCACTTGTCTAGGCTCTGCATGTGCTGCAGCTCATACCCTTTTTTCCTTAATAAGATAATGTTTGTTTATTTCCACTGCCTTAATTTAGGTTATAAATTGAATGCAGCTTAATGACAAAAAGAATTAAACAATCAATTCTAAGTGACATTAGGGAGATGTTTCACGCAGAATTTCTCAGTTTAGCAGGATAACTTTTGCATGTCATGATTCTCCTGCTGTTTTTTCTGTTACAGAGCAGAATTTATTATTTATGCAAAATGTTCCTTACACCATCATACTACCAGCATTATGTTTGACCATTGGAATGTTGTCTTATTGTTGAACTCTGTGTTATCATTATTAAAGATTTAATAAAACTACTCTCTTCTTTATTTGAGAAATAGATAAGAAATAACTTTTGTAGATGTCATTCCAGTCTGATCTAATGGTAAAATCATGAGCACCAGCTTTATCTTAGGTAAGCAATGCTTGCCATTTCTAGGCCTAGGTTGGGGAATTTAAATTAGTTCCACCATCACAGTCCATCAGACTGTATTGTCTAAGTATAAATCCAAGGGGTAGGGTGTGGGCTGGGGTTTTGTTATTTAAAAATTGTTTTTGTTGTGAAGAAATGTGAAGAAAATCAAGTCACTGTACAATGCTCTACTGATTACCATCCTTGAAAATGGCCAAAAACAAATATACATACTTTCACACAAATTTGTGTGAAATTAATTGGCAAAGCAGTAACATTGTTTACCATTTAGGGCTGTCCACACTCCAGGCTATAAAGTCCATATACAAAAATTAATCTGCAAAAACCTGCCTCTGTATTTATATAACCCATCAGCCATAACATTATTACCACTGAGAGGTGAAGGGAATAATATTTGCTATCTAGTTATTTTATTACAGTGGCATTTGTCAGGGGGTGAGATCTATTGGGCAGTAAATAAACAGTCAGTTCTTAAGGCTCATGTGGTAGAAGCAGGAAAAATGAGAGAGCATAAGGATATGAGTCACTTTGACAAGGGTCTTATTATGATGGCTGACAACTGAGTCAGAGCCTCTCCAAAGAGGCAGGTCTTGTTGAGTGTTCCAGGTATGAAGTAGTTAGTACCTACCAAAAGCGATCTAAGGAAAGATAACTGATGAATCAGCTGCATGCTCATGGGCACCCAAGGCTCACTGATGCATGTTGGGGAGTAATGGCTAGCCTGTCTGCCCCTCTTGCACAAAATGTTGATGCTGACTCTTGATAGAAATGTGATAAAACACACAGTGCAGGTAGGTTGTCAAAATGTTATGGCTGGTTGTTGTATATTTGCTTATATTAACCTATAGCAGTTTAGCCCTACCCATTCATCCTAAAATTATGATGTGTTTCAACCTGACTACTTTTTGAATGAGGCATAATACAAAGCTGCCAATCATAGCAGAGCTCATTTACGTATATCAGTCTCAATGCCACAGTCAGCATCATTTTTATCAAGTGATAAAAAGAGGGTGAATATATATCCATTCATCCATTTTCTAAACCACCTCTTCAATTTCGGGTTACAGGGAAACTGGAGCCAATGCCAGCTGATTATGGGCCCAAGACAGGGTACACCCAGAACAAGAGACCTATTGCAAGCCTTTGGACAGTGTGAGGAAGAAAATAATCACATGAAAATGAATTATTGGTATGTAGATAAACTCACACTGAAGTTAGAAGTGAAAAATTCAAGGCTAATGCAGAATATAAGCCACTCATAGCTGTTTTCAACATTTGCAAACATACTGAGATGTAGCAGGTGAATAAAATAGGCAGGGAGTGGGTGGACAGACAGAGAGAGAGTGCTGTTATGAATGGTGGGCAGGACAGTTAGTAATAGGTTGGCGTTGAATGGAAGCACCTCACTCCACTCACTATGGCAAAAACATTCTTCTGAGTCACTGCTTTCAGAGGCACCATCAATGCACTTTGATAAATAAAAATGCATCAGATATGGGCCGCTGCTTGTTGTAATCATTTTTAAAATAATCTCTTCCAAATTTCTGGCTCATTTGGACAAGTTTTAGTTTGGTTTTTAAATATGTTTTGGCACAGGGTAAAAACAGCCTTAAGAAAACAGACAGCATGTGCAAACCTTATGACAACTCTCCCCTTGTTTAAACTCATGTTAAACAGCTCTACTGGGGAAACATTCAGTTCTGTCTGAAAAACACTTTATAGGTACTTGAAACATGAGATCATTTTGGAGGACTTTTGATGAAGTCTTTCCTGTGGAGGTGCTATTTTTGGACCTTGGACCTTAATGCACTACTGGAATGCCAACAGAAGTCTGGGATATGGTAAGAGGGTGACGTAAATGGGCCTCTGTTCAATTGCAGAGTGGGCAGATAGCACTCTCACTGCCTAGCACTGTTGTCTGCATCCGTTTGGCCTAATTTAGCTAGCTCAGTGCCTACAGCAGTTTGTGTTCTCCTCTTTTCGTCACTCATTACCATCTTTTTGCAGAAGTGTGTGCTGAGTCAAAAGGGTAAAAACTGATTTGTGTGATCATCTTGAGAATTAGTGGAAGTCTGTGAGGAAAATGTGGTGTTGGCTGCTAAGCTTAGCCAAGCGTGCTGGAACAGGCGAAACACTTCATTTATAGAGGACTGCAGGTCCACGCTGCATGGCAGGGGTCTTCAGTTTTCAGTGCTGGAGGGTCAGTGTCCAGCAGAGTTTGATTACTCTATTGCTAGTATAACAGATCAATCAAATCAAGTGAGTCTTGGAACGAAAATCACTAAACTCTAATGGGCAGAATACCCCTTCTTTAGGGTCTGGTGATTGCCACCAGCTTTTAAGAATAGGGTTGCTAATCTACACTCTTCAGAAATGGTTCAAGGTTGGTTACCCAATTCTAAGTAAAAACCTTTCATTGCTATGCAAGCAATGAGATTTTGAAGTTCTTTTAACTTTGAAGGGTTACTCCTTACACCCTTTTATAGTCTCCCATCTCTTTCAAGATTTGACATCCCTGACCTATTTTTGTGCATCTTTCCTGGTGACATTTGCACTGTCACTTTAACCTGGTGCAATGTTAATTTCCCATTTACATCTTATAATAATGTTTGTTGCAGCCTGGTACACTTGCATTGCACTTGCATTGCATACTCTATACGGCTACTGTTCATATTAAACCTATACTATATTGATTCAATAGTGTTAAAATATTGTTTAAAGCCACTTTATTTACAATGCACTCTATACTGTCACCATTTAGCTTGTACCAATACCCTATATTGTTAAAAAGCCATCTTATCGCTCGTAATTTATAATTATACATTATTCAGTGTTCATTTCACACCACCTGCTGGTCATAGCAAACAGCTGCTGGTACCATCACAAGGTTTGTGCTGTGTTATGTTGTGTTATGTCTATTGCCAAATGCACATTATGTCTGTTCTGCACTTTATGGCTGTCTTGTACTATGTTGCACCATGGGTCCAAGAGAAACGCTATTTCAACCTTTCTGTATACCTGTAAATAGACAGACTTACAATAAACATGTCTTGAATTTTGAATCTTGACATTCCAGACATGACTCTTCCTATACTATTAACTGCTAAAATGAACTGAACGTGTATAGGCAGGGAAAACACAACACTGTGAATGGGTTATTCTAGATCTGGGCCTGACAGACAAAGCTCTACTCAGTAGGCCAAATCTGGTTCAAGTGTGCTATAATTATTATTTAGTCTAGAGCATTTTTACAACAGTATAACTCTCATAAAACACTACAGGTTTTACGAGTTGTATATGCTGATCTGTGTAAACAGCTGTAAGTCTTCAACTTACTTTGTGCATGTGAGTAACAGGAAGAAGGGCGTGGACTGTTGACTCGAGCTGTCCTCCAAACTCTGAGCATTACGTCAGTCTGTGCTTTTATAGTGGCACGCATGAGGAAATGCGCTGGCATGGGGCCCAGTGCAAGCGTGTCGTCTGTCTGTGAGCTACTTGAGCCTCTCTTCCCTTTTTAAAACTCATTCCCTGCTTTGGCTGACCCACTGTGGCTCTCTTTCTGCTTTACTCCTAACTGCTGTACCAAGTAGAGGGGGAAGCAGGGCAGTGTAACAACCGGGCACAACTATCCCCTTGGTATTCAAAGGTGAAGTTACAGTGCCAAAATTAAAAATCTGAGTTATACTATGCTGAGCAAATGTCTAATAATTCTTATTTTAATATAATTCTAATTTTCATATAAGGCTCCTGAACACTCAGGTGGTCTTTAAATGTGAAATATAAATGGGAACATGCTTTAGTTACATTATGTTCATAAAATATACAAATAAAAACAAAAAAAAAAAATCAACCAAAAAATATTTTATATTATATATATTTTATTTTTAAATTGTTTCTCCCATCTTTTCAAAAGGCAGCAATGATTATGGAGCTTGCTGTATGTATGCCAAATATTTAAAATTATAACATTAAATGTTATTTTTTATATATATATAAAAGTGTATTTGAGTGTCATTTTTACAAGGAAGCTAATTGCTAACTTTTTATATTAAAATGGGTCATAAATAAATCAAAATATCACTTCTAATCAAACAATCTGACTAATGGTAGAAGTGACTCTGTGTTAACAAGGGGCATCAAGTGTAGAAAAGTACACTGGAGTTAAATGCAATTTCTAGGCCTTCTCCATGACGTTATTAAGGCTTAACTCCTTAAGGGATAAACGTGCGGGGGTGTGAGAAAAGCATGTTTGTAAGTGTGCTCAGGAGCAGGATTGAAGGTTACTTGAGATGTGAGCTGGAAGATACATTGCTACATTGCATTGCACTTTGCTCTTAGCTTATTATGAAGTTATTAATGTGGCTGTTCATCTGTGAGTTCTTATAAGATGAAGTGAAAGTGAATTGATAAGATCATATAAGTGTTAAATCTAATGGGTTGTTTTTGATAACATTGATTTAGTCTAGTATTGGGATACACTACAACGTCAGTAGTATGAACATGAAGTTTACATGAGGAATATACCTGGAGAACTGAATCTTATTGGCCAAGTAAGTAGCAAAGCTTGACATTCCAACAATTATCTGAATCCCGGGTCTTGAATCTAACTGACAATATATCATAAGGTCCAGCCACTTAACACTTTAGTGTTGTTGCCAATTATCTGGTTGATCGCATTTTGAGTATCTATTTTTTATCTTAACATATGCTGAGCTTAACTCAACCTGAGTATTCCATCACTGCTACTTGGTTTAAGTCAGGTATGGTAAAAAAAACCAAAACTGAATTTCATGGGTTATAGGGTTAATGGAACTGCCTACATGTGAAAACAATCTCTTATATTCTGTTTGCCATAGCTATGGGGTAGGGTAACACAATAAAAGCCTGTTCTCGCACAGGAAACCAAATATACATACAATCTCCCATAACCATATGGAAAAATGTGTTATTGACAGATGAGACCAACGGCCATACACTTATACATACCCCCCAAAAAAAAACCAACTAGGCAGTGGTTGTATAGTGGTTAGGGCACTGTGCTGGGGACCTGAAGGTTGCAGGTTCAAGTCCCGTCTCAGGCACTACTGAGGTACCCTTGAGCAAAGTACCATCCCACTACTCTGCTCCATGTCTTAGAAGTTGCTTTGGATAAAAGCGTCAGCCAAATAACTAAATGTAAAAAAAAAAAAATAAAGAACACCAGCAGATGATTACCATACCCATTGTGTAGCAGAGAGAGCATCATGCTTTGGAGCTGTTTTTTTTTTTTTAGCTGGCACTGGGGCTTAGTGAAGGTGGATGAAATAGTGAATAGCTTCAAATATCATTGGCCCAAAATCTTCATGCATTTACTAGGCAAGGCAAGGCAAGTTTATTTATATAGCACATTATCATACACAAAGGTGCTGATGTATAGATGTGACCCATAAAAATCTACATGTCTGTTCATTCCACAATTAATTTTATTTTCTTTTACTGTGTGCATTGTTTTGTAATGAGAAGTTGAAATGAGTAGACTGCTGTATTTGACCTTTAATTATAAAATGTTTAAATTATTTTACAAAGCTCTTCCCATGGTTGCATGGGTTTCCTCCATGTGCTCCAATTTCCTCCCACTGTTCAAAGGCTGATTGGATACTCTAAAAATTGCCAGTAGGTGTGAATGTGTGTGTGAATGGTTGTCTGTCTATGTGTTGCCCTGTGATGGGTTGGCCTCCTGTCCTGGGTGTACCCTGCCTTAGGCCCGTAGTCAGCTGCGATTGGCTCCAGCTTCCCTGTGACCTGGAAATGGAAAAAGCGGTTTAGAAAATGGATGGATTTGTTTGCATGTGTGAATTAATGGAAATGTAGCTGATTGTGTGAAATTTCATCATATTTCATATTAACTTAGGATCCCAGGATCAAACCTTATCGCACCACAGCAAATTTTAAGGTATTGAAAATGTATTTGGATCGTTGGAAAAAATAACCTATGCAGGATCGAATGGTGATGAAACTTCTAGTGTACACTAATATAACCATCTTATTCCCTAAACAGTTTGTAATTTGTTTTCACATTATTTGTATAGGTTACATTTACAGAGAGGAGGGTGGAAAAGATCTACATTACTTATTTTGCTTTCACTTTTTTAACATAAACGAGTTTACCGACTTTTTACATCTACTATAAGACCACCAGAAAATATATGAATAAATACATATATAAAAAAGTGACAAAAGTCATTAGTTGGAAAATATATTTGTTTGAGAAACTATAAATAAATGCTTGAACAAAAGGCATGTTTTGAAAAAACTTTTATTACCTGCATCAGATGTGTTAGATGAAGGTAGTAGTGAGTTGGGCACCTCTGTGTTAAACTGTGAGTCTGGACCTTCTTTCCATTCAAAAACAACAGCTATAGTTGGGAAGTGGTCATGACTTGTTAACAGCTATATGTCAGACTAGATCTGGAATAGTACAGCAACAGTTTATCACCCTCTGTTCCAAAAGTGCTGTTCTTTTTTACTTTTTAATGTGTTCAGATCAAATTAACCTTTATGAAACTAATTACACTCATATTAACATAGTGATTATAGGACAACATCCTGTTGCGTCATCATAAAACCATTGCATAAAGGGCTTGCTTCAAAATGCTGATGTTTGTAGTAGTAGAAGTGACACATTTGACCTTTCAAGATTTATGTCTTCTAGAAGTGACTGCATGTTGTATATTTCTAAATGCATTTCTAAATACAGACCCAAATATTTGTAGTATATTGTTTTAATCATAATGCAATTCAGCATAATCCGTTTTTTATTAATTTTATTGTAGTTGTCTGTATAATTCAAAGCATCTTGCTGTTAAATATTCCTTGCTTTACTGACTTCACAGTGCTGAGAGCTGGGATGTCTAGTAACTGACCATTATGAGTCATAATGTTTTGTATTTTTGTTTATCCTTTAATTTCCGAAATGTTGTGCTTTTCTGATATAAAATGAAACATAATTCAATTCCCATTTTTGTCTTCTCTTATAATTAAACAGATTGTTCCAGCTTTTAGACTGAAATATGTTTTCTGTTCTTATGGGCTGCCCATCACTGTGGTTCCTCAAAAAGTAGTTCAAGGTGAAACACTGCTCATAACTTCAATATGAACAGGCAGGGCTAACCTGCTACTGAAAGGGTACATAGGCAAGATGTTTTGTAGCTTAGCTCTCATATACAAATTGCAAGGACTAATGTAGCAAAAGAGAATGAAAGCAATAAATGCTGTATATGGGCCCTTTAACAGACATTCCCGGATGAGGGCTTTCCCTGCAGAATGACTTTGTATGTGATTTTCCGAGCATGGCAACTGGTTATTCCAACTCCTACTGGTGATGAATCACTTCCGATCTTCATCCCTCCGTTCATGCTTCACTCTATTCAGCAAGTACACACTCATAAGCACGCTTTAACACTTCTCCATCCTCCACATGACCACTCATGCATAGATAGTGCCAGGCCTGGTGATTCAGGGCTCCTACAATCAAAAAAAAAAAAATAACAGCCTTAATCCTTTCTCTACTGAACTGAATTAACTTAATCTGCTTTCAGGTTTTTTGGGAGTCTGTTTTAAATTCATGGACCAAGTTGGATGCCTGGTTGTCAATGGGGACTGTGTAGACAAAACTTAACAGGGCTGCCACTACTACTTTGGAAGTGGAAAGAGAGTGTGGTTGAAGTGGTAAACAAGCATGGAGAAGCTTCGTGATTAACAGGGTATCAAAAGGAAATGTAGTCATGCCAAGCCATGATGAGAGTTATGATGATTATTTTAATCAATGTTGATCATTCTAAGACAACAGTTGTAACACTATAATACAGTGAGACCACCAGGTACTGTCAGTCAGTCAGTGTCAAGTAGTGCTGCAAAAGCTATCTGACATAGCAAATTTCCTAATGCAGACTTGTATTTTTGTTGACTATTCTAACATTAACTAATGGTTAACTTGATGTTACTGTGAGTGACAGGCTCATATCAGATCATATTACTGTTAAAATCTATGCTGAGTTCTCCCAATGAAGATGGCTGTGTAATATACAGAAAGTGTGCTAAAATGTATTAAAATGTATATCTGTGTAATTATCAGTCCACAGTGAAGACAGGTCAAAGCTGTCCTGTGTTTTTTTTTTCCAGCCAGGTACACACGTGGACAAAATTGTTGGTACCCTTCAGTCAATGAAAGAAAAACTCACAATGGTCACAGAAATAACTTTA
>JBBPDA010000041.1:35360117-35382149 GCA_037974385.1 Arnoldichthys spilopterus | reverse complement strand
ATATATTAAAACAATATATCTATTTATATGTATTACATGCTTTGGAATTCTACAAAAGACTATACATTTTATAAATGTAACAATAATTTATTAGAACTCTGATTGCCATTCAGTATTTGATTTTCTGCACTTGTCCAAATGGGTGTATGCGGTGTCCAAATCAGGTTTCCTGTTGTTGGGTGATGACAGGCATGACTTCTATTTCTAGACTGTTAGGTGTAGAACTACTTTGTTTCTCCCTTGCAACACATAACAGTTCCTATTGCATTTGCCCAGGTGAATTAAAAGTGATAATAAAACGTAATATACTGAATAAGTACAAATAAAATGTGTAAATATTTAATGAAATTGAAGACTAAATTGTCTGAAGGTTACAATTGATGACTGGAAAAAATTTAAATATAGGAAAAAAATAAAGAAAACCTTACCTTGATTTGATCTTAAGTAGCTTTTCTGAAGAACCACAGACAAAGAAAGGCCCTTGATGATGTACTATAGACTTTACAATATGTGTGTATGTTTGATTAAAGATGGTTTCTTGAGGAACACTCTTTTTCCTAAAAGTTTCTTTGTTATCCACCCTCAGCATAACCACAACATCATCCATCGAGACCTAAAGGCAGAGAATGTGTTCTGTACCGCCAGCTACATTGTCAAGGTGGGTGACTTTGGCTTTAGCACTGAATGCCAACCCGGGCAGATCCTGACCACCTTCTGTGGCTCTCCACCATATGCGGCGCCTGAGCTCTTCAAAGATAAGGGCTATGAGGGACCCTTTGTGGATCTCTGGGCTCTGGGTGTCCTGCTCTACTTCATGGTCACAGCCACATTTCCTTTCAATGGGACCAGCCTGAGCAAGCTGAAGCTGTGTATCCTTGAGGGTAGCTTTGCCATTCCTTCATATGTTCCTGACCCCTGTCAGAATGTCATAAAGGGCCTTCTGAAACAGGTGCCCACTGACCGCTCCTCCTTGACCAAAGTCATGTCCAGCATTTGGCTTAAAGACATAGAGTATCTACAGCCATACTTTACTGCCCCAACCACACCAGAGCACCTTTCAGACCCCTCACGGACACTCAGCACAGACGAGCAGGCAGTCAAGGCCATGCTGGAGGAACTGGGCATTACAGAGGTCCATCTGAAGAACAATGCACAATTGGATTGCCGGAGCCCTTTAACTGGAGTATACCGTATTGTACTGCACCGTGTCCAAAAGAGGAGCACAGTTGAAGCAGTGGGGTACACTAGCCTGTACCCAAAAGAGTTCCAGCCCAGCTGGCGACGCTGGTCCCACCCAACTACGACCATCCAGAAACAAGACCACTCTGCAGTGTGTTCCATCCTGTAAAAGAATTGCAAGAAAAGAGTATACCATTCATCCTCTAAACCGCTTCTTCTGTTTCTGGGTCACGGTGAAGCTGAAGCCAATCCCAACTGACTGCCAGCTACTGGCTGGGGTACAGCCAGTACAGGAGGCCAACCAATCGCAGGGAAACACATAGACAGACAATCACTCATACACACATTCAGACCTACAGGCAATTTAGAGCATCCAGTCAACCTACTGCAAGCCTTTGGACAGTAGGAGGAAACCGGAGCACCCGGAGGAAACCCACACAAACACGAGGAGAGCTTGCAAACTCCACACAGAAAAGTGTTTTTGCAAGCTTAATACCAGCGTGTTCTTCTTTCCTCATGCATAAAGCATGAAATAACAAATAAGATTGCCTGCTGGTGTGGCTGGATGCATTGTTGGCGCGTTGTTGTTTTACGGCAGCAAAATGACATTGACTTTTTACCAACAAAAAACACTAAACCACATCTAAGGTCAGTGGCATATTATTAAACAATATTTAAGTGATACATTTTAGTGACACGTGATTACATGATGCTCGTTATGGACAGAGATACGTGCTCAAAGGGCACTAATAGCAATCAAAAGGCTTAAGTGTAACAGTGCATGATTCGAGCATGAGCAGGTCCTTTTCCTCGGAAGGAAACTGTTCTGGTTCCAGGTAAACACAGCACTGTAATTGCAGTTAGCCATAACACACTGTCTCATGTGCTGGTGCAGTTTTTTCACCATCAAAATATCAAAATGGATTTGGAAATGCCCATAAATGTTAGTTGTGCATTGCGCTGTACGCTCTGCGTTCTTATGTCAGAATAGAGCCCTTAGTGTTGTTTAGCCTCACAGTTTTGGGACTAATCCAAAGAAGCAATATTTGGATACTAATAATGTGCTGGCCAATCAACTACATCTAAGATAAGCAGAAAATAGTGTAAATCAGATTTTTTTGCTGAACTGATTCTTTAAGTATGGCCTTTACGTGTGTGAGGGGTAACTGCTATAACAAACAAAGGCCTTAGTTTATGTACACCTATAGTTTATGTATACAAAAAAAGATTAAGAAGATTGAAACATGAGCAAACTATCTATTCCTAGTACTTAATTAACCATCACTTTTGTTCAGACTCAGGGAAGCTTAATTTCCTTGTTGTCAGCAATGAAATATCATGTTCTGCCTGTTCTAAATATCATGTTCTTGGGACCGCCAAGCACTGCTCCCCAGGGGCTGCCCCTGTCAGCTGCTCACTGCTCCCACATGGATGGGGTAAATGCAGAGGTTTTATTGTGGTGTTGTGCTGTGCTTTGTTCACAATGACATATAATCATGCACACCCTCTACACCTAAAGCTACACTGACAGTGTCAACCAGTTTACATATTTGTTCTTCTTTCATGTTTTAACTGACTGTGATGTTTAATGCAGTTTAATATGTTTAATGTGCAATAATGTAAAGAGGGCTAAACTGACTATTAACCACCTTAACCACATTTTGTATTGATATTTTCTAATTCTGCCAGGACAAAATGGTGCAGACAAATAAGGACAATCAAGAACAATCAATTTAAGCCACTTAAATAATGCCATTGATAAGTTGTTCCAAACTAATCCTAATTTCAATACTTCCAAGTATCATTTCTTGGTGACCTAGTCATTTTAATACCAGGCCCACACTTGCTCGCATAAATAGACTGTATATTCATTTTACATTTATTTATTTATTCAAATGTTACAGCTTAACCTTATTCATGCACTAACTCCACACACTGCCCTCACAAGCTGTCAGGCTATTTTACATCAGTGTCATACATAGAACTTTAAATTGTCTTATTTATTTATTTATTTATTTATTTATTTATTTTAAATGATGATCAATTGTATTATAGAACTATGGTGGAATGCAGAGCTATACACTAGACCAGATTAGAAAAACCTGGGACAGCATGGGAAACAAACTAAACACAGGTGAGAACACTTGCAGGAAGAGAGGTGACTAGGAAGAAGACAATAAATGCAAGGAACTCAAGAAAACTAAAACAGAAGAACATGGCTTAATGGCAGCACAATATATGTGGTGTCCATTACATGTTTTTTTTTTTGTGATACTTTTTGATTTTCTGAATTTATTATAGCTTTATAACTATACTGTCAAGATATTTTATTTTCAATTTAGTGGTGTGAAAAGGAAACAATCAAAGCATTGTTTAAAGATTACCAGTACAAAGTTGTACAAAATGTTTTTTTATTCATTAATTCATTTATTTATTAAAAATCTGTTATGTGTGATCTGCCTTTTTTCACTATTTGTTGACTATCAGTGTTAATAAAATTTGAAATACAACAGGGTAGTCATGTGTAAATATATTCAATAAACATGTATTACATTTTAAATAATTAATAAACATGTAACAATGTATCTGAATAAAAGATCTTATTCTCATCTTTGGCAACATAAACTGTTTTTTTTTCAAACTCAAACACTTACTAGATAATGTTGCCTGAATTGTATTGATATTGTCCCATGTGTGTGCATTATTTGAAATATAGGCTTAAGAATTCTATTGCTAAATGCTAAATGTGTAGCCGTCCACTGGCGTAAGGGATGCGGGACCAGGACACACCCAGTTGGGTACTCCAAGAAGCAGAGAAGCCCTCAGTGACTAGGTTTAACATATGCACATTCAAATTAATTGATCATGTAGCTAGGAGCGTTCGAAAGGAATATATTTACAACTGCTTATTAGACTTTAGAGCTGGAGCTATTAAAGAATGCAGCAATGAAGTGAGTGCACACACTCAGCTTGTGTTTGAGTTATTTGAGATTTGCACCTCAGACTAACATGTTGGCATGTTTTTGCTGACAAATTATGCTGCAATATTCAAATTATGGAATGGTAGTGAAAAGAACAAAACAGAAAGAATTTGTAAATGGATATGTTTTACAAATGAATTAGCTGTGTTTTGATAAGCTGTGTTTAGTGTATGGTAAAGACAGAGTGATTGAGTAATATTTGCCTCTGGATTTGTTGACAGTCTCACACCCTCACTATGAGTGATGGCCACACCAGAAACAGCAGAACTCACTGTATGTTCAATTTGTTTTAATTTATCATCATTTTTTAAAATCTACAAAGCATGAAGAACCATAAAACCTCAATGAGTCATCCATACCTCATCAGGAATTTGCACTACACCCAAGAACAATGCTTTATCCAGCCGCTTCAGGTTATTACTTTATCGTTTACTTTCACTACCATGACAGTTTATTGTGCTCCCTTTGATTGGAGTGCTTATAGTCAGTTATTGAGGCTGAATGTTCCTTGACTTCTCTTAAATCTGTATTTTCTTGCGGTCTGAACTTGGCATAGCCCTGGGCTCTGTCTTACAACACAGTTGATTGATCCCTCATTGTCCAGGCAGGTTTTGGAAAAGGCATACCTGGGTTTTATGGGAATGTATTTTGATCTTAATCCAGGGGGTTTTCTAAGAAAGAGCAAGTGACAGGGTACAGTGTGTACTATAATTCACATAATACCTCACCTATTCATTTAGAGAATTAATCAAATAATTTGTTCTTTCATTCATTCATTTTCCTTGCTGCTTATCCTAAGCTGGGTTGTCCTGGCTGCTGGAGCCTATCCAAGCACTCATAGGGCAAAATTGGTGGCTTCACCCATTCTTTTCTTTTCTCAGCTTTTCTTGCCAGTTTAGTTATGACCAATTCCTATCTGCTAGTTTGATCTCCCACATCACACAATGCTACCAAGCGCTATTTGAAAAATAGAAATAAAAATTGAAAAGCACAATATAATAAATTTAATTATTCAGTATTGAAGTGAGGTAGATTATAAGTTCTGAGGTAACAAAAATAAATAAATAAATAAATATATATACATATATATAAACATATACACACATACACATATACATACATCCATGTGCACAAATACACATATGTACATACATATGCACCCACATATATACATATATGCATATGCACACAGGCATATTTTGTGACATGTATGAAACACATATATAATATGTATAACACACAAATAATAAAATTTTCATCAATATATCAGTATATATTACATAAAATAAAAGTCTAAAATATAGTATACTGCAGTTTACATTGCGGCGGGTAAGAGACATTTACAGTTTACTGGTTGTTTACAGATTGGACAGGTCATTTACAGAAGCATGTTATAGTGTGGTGCGTTCCAGCAGCTTATACAGGGTGAGCAGTCAGGAAATGATTTTCTTTGTACAATTTTCAGTGTTGGGAGGGGATGTAATGGAGACCACAGCTCTTGGGGAGAAGTTGTTCCTCAGATTTCTGGGAAAGATGTTAAATTGTTACCTGTATATGACAATACACTTGAACTTGAACTTTACCATTAATGTATCATTTTCAGCTCTGATGATCTTTGAACATTTTTTCAAGTGATTTGAAACCTAGGCTGTTGCAGAGAATTCATATCATATATTTTCATGTATATGATGAATATACATCAACATGAAGTAGATGGTGATCTTTCAGTAATCTTAGGAAAAACTAGAGCAAAGCAATTATCAGCCTTGGCCTAAAGTCCTTAAAATCAATCAGTCAATGTATGTGTGACATTAAGTTGGCGCTAACTACTCCCTAATCACAGCTGTGGTTATCCTGGAACTTGGTGTGTTGGTATTTGGCCAATGTGACCACTGCACTGTAAGTGCATTTTAGCCCATTACCTCTTTAAACACAGATCGGCACCAGCACTATTGCTCTGGAGTTGCCAAACAGCTGCAAACATAGGGAAACCACAATGTCATAAAAGCTAATCAGTATGATGTCTGATTGTAGTTATGATGTCCTTAAATTGGCCCCACAGGCTCCCTCAGCCTTCTGAAGCATCATGTGTCCCGACCACCAACTTGCGATTTAATGGAAGTATGCCTAATTTTCACAGATGAGAACACCTTATTTTTGCCCCCAAGATATTATGGTCTCAAAAGCAACTGTAAGGCTGGGAAGCAATCAATCACAGAGGAATCCAATCCTGAAGGAGTGGCTTGCAGAGATACTAAGGAAACGAAAACGAGCCCCTTTATGGCAGGCAGCATGCTCAAACCTGCGCTCTGCTGGTGCCTGCCATACAAGCAGGCAAAATGTGAATATATACAACACAATTCAGTGAGCATGAACAAAAGAACATGCAATAAGGTTTGGGAAATTTGGAAAGAGGTCGTTGGTACTGATCCTTGAATGAATGAAGTCGAAGTCTGATGACAGTGTAGCTGATTGATTCTACATGTCCACTAAACAAACTATACAGTGTTTGCACCATTAAGTCTTTTGTACTGCAGTAAAAGTGAAAGTAGGCTTACAGTAAAATAGGGTTATGCATGTTCATTTCGCGATACACATGGGCAAGTAGAGGATACTCTGTAAAAGACCATGCACTGAGACTCTGAGATTTCACTGGGTCAGTATACTGGGGTAATGGTAGCCTAGAGGTTAAGACCTTGCCCTTGTGACACACAGGCCGCAGGTTCAAGTCCTGACCTGGGGACCATTTTGGTACCCTTGAGCAAGGTACCGTTCCCAATACACTCCTCCAGGCACTTTTCATAGCTGCCTGCTGCTCCATGTGGGCAAGTGTGATGGGTTAAACGCAGCGGTCACATTTTATTGTGGTGTGATTGAGCGTGTTTACAGTGACAAATAAGTCACTTTCACTACTGAAAAATACAGTTTCATCCTAACTTTACCCTTTTGCATACTGTGCAGAACTCCTAGAACTAGTGCACAGTATGTACAATATTGGCCATATGATTTGTCCAGGAAAGGACTATTATCTCTAAGGAAAACTTGATCATTGTGTATATTATAGAACACTGGTGCAAAATTGCAAAATAGGTGAGAGGGGGTGAAGGGAGACTTTGCACTTTGCACAGAAATTTAGAAAGATAAAAACTGATAAGACATTTTCTCGTACCTGTAGATATACATATTTATGTGTTTCCCAACTAATTTGCTCCATGTAATCTCCTCAGCACTGGTCTCCACCTATGGTCAGAATATGCATCACTGGTATATAAACATATACTTAACTAATTAATTAACACATGTCTTACCATTTGCATAGAAATTGTTATGAAGAATTGCATTATAAACACAAGAATGACCAGGGCCTAACAATTGGTGCCTATAATAATTTCTTCATTCCATTCTCATATGCTGGGAAAAAATGACCAATGCTTGCAAGGGGCATGTTACTCATTAAAAATAATTCAACTTTTTAATGGATGATTTTTTAGAGAACTATTCTTGTAAACTTTTGACATTTAAAGAACCTCCACATGATGTAAAAGTTCTAGCAAGAGGCCTTTAAATTGGCCTTTACAGCAGGGCTCTATACCATTACACCTTTCTTCACACTTAAACATCATAAAAATGTGGGCAGTGGGGGCCTAGTGTTTAAAACATTGCCCTTGTGAACTGAAAGTCACAGCTTCAAGTCCCAGCCCGGGCACTATTGAGGTACCATTGACCAAGGTACCATCCTGCTACATTGCTCCCCCGGGTGCTGTTAATAGCTGCCTGCTGCTCAGCATGTGCAGAGATCACATTTCCTTTATGTTCAGAACTGAGGACTCAGAGCAAATGTTTCTTTTGAAAAGGAAACTGCCTTTATTAGTAATGTATGAACACAAATATTGACTAGCATTACAAAAATACTTTATCTGAGCAGTAGTGTTCATGGCAAGAAAGGAAACTCCTATTACAAACTCCAAGTGACTCAAATGTGCAATAGTTAACATTTACAAGCTAATTGTTGCAATAAAGTGAATAAAGTAACATTTATAATAATTGCTGAAGTGAAAGTGAATATACAAACGATATAAAAGTCATTTTCATTCCCTTTTATAACCTGAAGAACCTCAAAAACAGTCCACCAAGCCAAGCAACGTGAGACCACAAAGTGAAATGTGTTCCAGAAAAGCAGCTGCTTTAAAATGTACTGACAAACAATTCAGTATTACTTAAGAAACATTGAAAGAAATGAAATGGCATGAAATGAACGTCAACAGGAGACAATATACACATTACTTACAAGCGCAAAGGTCACTCTCACTGAGATACACACTCTCCTTACCGGTTATCAAATAAGGAAACAGATACAATATTTTATTGGTGCACAAAAACTGTTCCACCTATGTTTGAATTGTAGCGTTATCAGCTGCTGTGAAGCTGCAAGCCATAAAATGGTGAATGTTTATAGACTTTTTATTTTTTCACTCAATAGCTTAGATCTGCCGCACTTCTTACTCACACATGATTTGTGCACATGGGCAGTGGCAGTATGCGAAAAAGGTATGGAGTGGTATTAGCAGCTTATGCTGTGAAGTACAGGTGAAAGTACAGGGGAGTGTTCGAAAGTCCATTGACACCTGGCTGAAATGCAGGCTGGGTGGCCAGTACACCAATGCTGAGTCCAAGACAGCAGGCGTTACCACAGCACTTAAGGCGGAAATGTAAGTGAACGCTGGCCTCTACCTCCCAGGTTCTTAGTGCCAAGCGTTTAGCCTCTTGATTTCTGCAAAAAAACAAAGCAAAAAGTATTCACTTGGCTTTGCTCTGGTAAGTAAATTAATGTAGTTCAGTAATGAGCCTTTTATGGTAGAAAAAAGTCTGAAGAATAGAACTGAAGCACTACATCTGGTTGATTTATAGATTATATAGCAGATACGCTAGCTAATAGTGCGTAAAAGAATTTATGACCCTACGATCACAAAGGCAAGTTCCTAACCACTACACCACCCCGGCCCATCATGTCACAAAAGCTAACCAAAGTGGTCAATAACTTAGCAAAACATGAGCAAGATTAGCCACTGTGCTTTATTCTGTGCATCAGGCTGAATGTTTTCTTTATAATTAAAAACTGATTATTTGCAGCATAAAAATGGATGGTTCTGTAAAGTACCATTTTAAAAAATAATGAACTTTTATTTATGACTGTGTATAATCAAGGGTGAGCAGCTGCATTTACACGTATTTTAATATCAAGCTGTATCATATTACCTTTCCTGTAAAGGATTTGTTCACCTGGGCAGACTTCTTTAGCATTTGCTTGTCAATCTTTTCCATCAGTAGCTGTACCCATTGCATTTTTGGGTTAGCGCAAATAGTTCGGCCTCGCTCTGTCTTCATCCTGGGGATAATAAATGAAAAGGCATGTGATTTAGTTATATTAACTGCATTCTGACTCAGGTAGAGGTAACTCTAATTTTCAAATTGTTCAAAGGGTTTAAGTACACCCAACAAGGGGTATGGTCCAATGGAAACACATAAAGTAAATGCACCAGAGTTTTGATTTAGATTGATCATTTAGTCCTGCAGGCTAACAAGGGGGATGCTTTTTGTCTTTTTGTCATTTTGCTTAGGGTGGCTGGAATCCCTCTTCATTTCTTCTCATTTTTGCCTACTAATAAACTCAATTTCAATGCTAAAAGGTCCACATCATTGAATTTTCCTCACTTTTTAAAAATAGAATTGTCTGATGTAGTATATAGAAACTGTTAAAATGTCAAAGCTCTGCTTATAGACTCTAAAGTAGCATGTTTAAGTTCAGCCTGCTTTTTAAATGACCCATAATATGGGGCAGCCATTCAGAACTAAGTACATTTACGTCAGTCTTAAAGGCTGTTCAGTTCTAAGAGTTAAAAAGAGGTTGGAAAAGGATCACATGAAAATGAATTTTGCATTTTTGCTACTTAAAATTACACAGATGTCTTATCAACTTCACTGAATGATACATTTAGGATATGAGCCATTTGAAGCTTGCAATAGTGCTGAGAGGGTAAGTGTGTTCACTGAGGCTATCAAAAGTATGTAGCATAATGTATAGTAAACAGATTTGACTGGAATCTTTTCAACTGAAAGCACTATACAATAAAATATGAGCTTACTGTTGAATTTGTGCGTTCTGTGTATTTTTGAAAAGTAGTTCTGAATAAAGAAAATTAAATTGTGGTGATATTTGAGATTACATGATATACCACAGTGTACTTACACTATGGCCGGGATGTTACAGCTTCCATCCAGCTCCTGTTTTCTGTAGCTGACCACTCTTTTCAGCGTATGTTGTTTCATTTTTAATACATAGCGTAAACAGCAGTCCTCATATGAGCCTACAGCAAGAAACATATATGAAGCAAGGCAATGCCGATTTAATGATTGTTAGCTTCTGTCAGTGTTAAGGCATTGTGTACAGTGCTTACCTACAGTGTGGCAAATAAATACACTTGTCTAGTACATAGCATACTGTAATGGCTATGACTGTAAAGAACAGAACAATACAAAAAATCTTTGACACAGCTGAATGAATGCAATCAGGAGTAAACAATACACTCCTGCTTCTGCTGTTCAAAAGTATAACACTTTTGTTTCATATACTTAATTCTATATCAGAGCAGCCTTGCTTTCTAGTTCCAAAATTGCCATGTGGTCCCACATCAAGTATGATTAATGACAAAATGTTGGGCCATGACTCACAACAGGTGCTCACTATCACTGTGAGTCAGACTGCTTGATTTTCAGATGTGCTTATGTGGAACTGAAAATCTGTATGTCCTGTACATGCAACTCCAACGGTTGAGTTAAATTTTTTAACAAATGTTCTTAGGAGCAAAGATGCAAAGTGGCAGCTAAAAGCAAATTTGCTGATGTTTACTACAAAATAAAAAATGACACTCAACAGCACTGACTAATTTTCATTATGTGCCCATGTTTCACTTTTATAGAACCTTTATGACCTTTCTTAGAAGCTTTATGAAGCATGACAGTACCATAATAAGCACATTTTTTAACACTATTCAATTTTTTGATTGTGGAATTTTACAAATTGGGGAAAAAACATAAAGTATAAAGTACGTCATAACCTTTACACAGCTCCCTCCTCCCTCCAATGTGTTACATTCAACAAATTTACAATAATTGTACTTCAAAATGTGTTCTCTGCAAAGGATTTGTACTTCAAATAATTTGACCAGGGGTACCCAAATCTTTGCACGTTAGTACCTTAGTAAGATATTCCCATTGCAAATATTTGTCATAAGACAATAAGTTACACATACATGTTTGATGGATGATAAATACACAAATTATATCTTGATAAAATAAAGTATTGGAATTACCTTGTGCCAAGCTGAGGTAGAGGAACCCCAAGAGCAGGAGGAAGAAAATTACATTGAATCGCATGACTGGATGTGTCAATTCGTCTCTGCAGGAAAACATAGGAAGGTCTCAGAAGTGGACTGAGTGTGTGTAAACTCTGTACTCCCTTAATGTGCCCATAAAGCTTATCTTCATACATCCCCCCTAACATTTGCACCCTTGAACCTTGGACAAATGATCATCCTATAGTGCGTAAACAGAATGGCTCTTTGTAAAAGCAAAAAAAGAGAAAACTGAAAATAAATGTGCTGTCTAAACGCACTTCACCTATTACTGTTCTATGTACTATCACTGATGTGTTACCTGTGAATCACAATAAACAACAATGCTAGTGTGATTTCAGATTAAAGAATTATTACATATAATACAGTGTATCTCAGCATATTTCTAGGAGCTAATTCAGTAAAGCAGTTACTTACATCAGCAATAAACTCAAAGTGTCACAATGCAGACTACTTACCTCAATAATGGGGCATCAGTATGTGGCAACAGAAGGCTTAGCCTGCAGGATTCCTGGTGTCTGCTTGGCGTTGAAGGCTGCTCTTATAAATACAGCTGTGACGCCTGTGAACAGTGGAACACCCACTATTAAGATAAGATATCCCTTTATTAGTCCACTTTATACTTTCACTTTCACAACATTTTCCAATGGACCAACAGGTTCATATTATTGCAATTTTAACAGGAATTAACAAAAAAAGAATTTCTTCAGTCCTGGGGACCCATTTGCACCAAACAAATCTATGTTTCTACTACAGTCTTAAAATATTGTGCCACAAAGGGTACCATGAACGATGCCATAGAAAAACCATTTTGGTTCCCTGAAACAGCATTTATCCATGTGTAAGTGGGAAGAACATATAAATGCTTTTTACCAATTTAAAGGTTCTTCCAGCAACATTAACATTATGTGGAGGTTCTCAAAACTTTTAAAATGTTCTTTTTCAATCAACAAGCCTGTTCATAATGCTTTTAAAATTAAATAAGTATATAAAATGCTCCTCCATTTTAGAGCACTTTAGGCTCTCCATTAACACTTATGAGAATCCATTTGAAGTCTTGGCAATAAAGGAAATTAACTTTCATTACAAAATATCTAGTCACACAAGAACTCACTGACTACAAGCTCCTGAATAAGCAATGAACTAATATGATATGTTTTTTGGCACATTCAAACACTAAACTTCCAGATAAAAGATCAAAGGTAATAAAAAAACCCTGATCTGCTTAACACACTCTTTAAATTGTCTGGTAAACTAGGCTATTGGAACCTTCAGATTTACCAATAAGTTACAAATTGGCACATTAGAAATGTTTTTCTTGTACAGACAGGTGCCTGCTCTTATGTAAGAACAAGTGAAATATGCATGTATTCTTGCTCAAATACTGTGTGTCATTTATCACTTGCCAAGTCCTTA
Organism: Arnoldichthys spilopterus; assembly: GCA_037974385.1. Taxonomy (NCBI): domain Eukaryota; kingdom Metazoa; phylum Chordata; class Actinopteri; order Characiformes; family Lepidarchidae; genus Arnoldichthys; species Arnoldichthys spilopterus. Next base: position 35,369,161 of record JBBPDA010000041.1, on the reverse strand, counting down.
CATAAGAACCCGAAAAGTGCTGTTGTAAAATTAGATTTTATGAAGTTCTGATGAAACGTAATACATGTAAACAGTGCTGTTTAAACTTGAAATGTAATGAGGAGCACTTTCAATTGTACTTTCATGAGTCTCAGCAAAGCTTTCACTGGGGTTTGACAGGGGCAGCTTATTTCATTTCAACATCTTAGGGAATAGATACGGCTTCTTAGTGAAGGAGCTGTGTTTTCATTTCCAAGCAGCTTTGTGCATACATTTTACTTTCAGATCAATGCGATGTGTTGTCAGTATGGCTTTGCCAACTGTTATTCAACATGTTCACAAAAATCTGCTATGAATATATGAAAAATATGCTTTTAAAAAATAAAAGCTAAAATATGCTTTTAATAAGAAATTTCAAGGACTGTCAACAGGTCCAGTGCCTTGTTCTGCAATGGGACTTCTAGAAATTACCATCTCATTAGTATAAAACCTTTAGATTATGTGGAAGTTCTCTGAACCTCATAAAGATTCTTCAAGCTAACACATTTCATTTACAAATGTGTATGTTTAACATCTACCATTTTTAAACAGTCCCATTAATATCCCTTTGTACCTCCCCATTTTGAGAACCACTGCTGCAGAATATTCACATGCAAAAAATTGCTCAAGCATTAACATTTAAGGTGATTATCTTTAATAAATACAATAATTCTAAATAAAGTCATGAATTAAGGAACCATTCCTTTTAATACAGACTTTTTTATTCAGTGTAAGTAGTTTGCACTGTTCAATGTTGTTGATGATAAGGTGAAAAATTATATTATGGTTTGTAGGTCAACAGGTATTCTCATGATACCTGACTGAGTATAATGATTAAGTTTGTAAATTGACCCAGCAACCACTAGTTCTTGCCAAGAAGAATACATAAATACATAAAACAGTATTTGGTAAAAACTTTAAGGTTGCAACTTTCTCTATTGTCTCTTTATGGATATATGCAGTGGTACTGACATGTAAAGCAGATTAATAGCATTTACATTTAATTACTGAACATATATAGCTTTCTATCAGACACACTAATCTATATTTCAGAACTGTAACACCAGCTGGAATTTTCCATCACTAATCTTTAATAGGAAGAGAAAAAAAATACACTATAGAGAAGAAATACATAAATGCTTTTACTGGAGTCTTAGTAAAACTTTGAAACTGCTTTGAAACTGTATGAAAAATGGACCAAAATTATTTGTCCAATGGAATGTGACCTCTGCATTTAACCCATCACACGTGCAGCAGGATGGTACCTTGCTTAAGGGTACCTCAGTAGTGCCCAGGCTGGGACTTATACCTATGACCTTCAGGTCCCAGGAGCAATGTCCTAACCACTAGACCATGTAGAATAAGAGCAATACGCATGCTCTCCAAACAGCAAACTGGTGTTCAAGCAAGTACACCATGCTATACCAGTAAGAGTTCCTGGACAAGACATAACATTATATTCATCTGTTTCTGTAACATGATTAAGGTAAAAGGTGCTCTGGATAAGGGCAGGCATAACTGCAATGCACATTAATGTTGAGAAGTGTTAAATATTGAGTTTCTCTAACAAAGTTACCATTTATGAGTAATGTACAAAATCAGCAGTGAATATGATCTTGCACTCAAAATGTATATAAATACATTACAGACTTTGTTAAATTTTATTGTTAATCATCTAATAATCTGATGTTTTGAAATATCTTTTATTATTATTTAATTCATATTGAAATATTATTTCTGAGGAGGGTTCAAGTCTAAGAATTTCATTGCTGGTAATGATGTTCCATTGTTGCCTGTATATGACAATGAAACGAACTTGAACTATTAATTAATCTTGTATTTATAATTGACCTTTTATTCTAGTATTAAATAATATTGCTTATTATTTCACTGTTTTCAAGATGTCATTTAGATATGCTTTCTGCATCAACAGGTAATGCTTCCATGCTTTATACATGTATCCAAAAATTGGGACTGCTGTGCAACTCTTAGGACATCTTTTATTTAAAAATATAACACCCATTCATCAATAATCAGCATATCACTGTTGTAGACGATTCCGCACTTCAAAAAGAAAGAAATCTGAAAAGCAGTTTGTGCTCCTAAGCTATTTTCTCTTTCAGGCTGGGTCATGTCCTGACAGTTGCTAATGCCTCGTATTTCATAGGATGAGGTCTAATATTTTGCCTCTATAGCCCCTAGTCTACATTTTAAAGCACTGTGATAGCTTTGAAAGATGCTTAACAAACGCTCTTGAGGACAGATTGCAATTAAATGGTTATATGATATTGTAAATTCTGTGAGGTGACTAGAGCTGAAATTAATCTCCCCAAATGTCCTTTAGAGTACTTTGTGTTAAACAAAATTTGTGTTAAGTCCTTTTCCAAAATATGAACAAACTTTCTTATCTTAAATTGCTTGCCTTTTTTGGCTTACAATTGAACTTAGCCAGAAAACAGGTCTATTATATTAACAATAGTAGGAACATTCTTTGATTCTCACTCTGCATTCTTGTATTCTTACATAGTCATGGTCTCACTTGACATCATCATTCATCATTCAGCTCTAATACTTGAGGATGTAAATACAAAGAATGGTTAAAATAACAGGAAGTGTTGTTAATGTGATGTAGATACCAGTGATATTCAGAGTAACATTTATATTCACTCCAACATTGCTCATTAATAATTCTCAACCTTAGCCTTGAGTCTGAAGTATATGATGTGACTAAACAGTCATATGCAAAAGTTTGGTGCCTCTAGTCAGATGATTTTGTTGTTTTTTTTTTAAAGATTTTCCCCCATATTTTCTGCTTCCTTAATGTCACATGAAAAGCCACTGCAGTCTTTAAACCTTCATACACATCACTGAACAGTTCAACATGTTTGGAGAACAAAACACTGACTTACAATTCTGTTACAATTAGCTGTCAGCTAACAGACACTTGTGCCGACCAGCTTCTTATTGAGTGATATTGGAGAAGGATTGTTATTCTACCGACCAAGAGAGGGTCAGGTCAATGATGCCCTCTTAGACTCTGGCCACAGTTTGTTGTGGCACCAGTTTTATTTATTTTCTGAGTGAATATAAGTTTAGATCCCATTCAGACAAAACACTTTGTACATCATGATGCACAATAACTTAACATATTGGAAAATCAGCAAATGTGGCCGGTGCAAAAGTTATGGCACCTTTTATGTTCTATTTCTTTTTCAGTATATTAAACGAAACAGTAATTGTATGGGAAATACACTGGTAAGATATTCAGTTAGTCAGTGGCATTAGTATATAAGGGGTTCCAATCTGGGATTGATGTCCAATAGGCTGTGCTCTGTATCTCTAAAGATGACATGCTGTTGTACATCAACCATGATAACAGATCCAATGTTTGCAAGTCTCTTAACAGGTGCTTTTCATCACTGCGACTTGGTTTACAAACACACTCTGCGCACAGCAGAACTGAACATTTATGGGTATTGTATGCACCAACTCCAGCTGTGTTGATCAAATTAACAAGGGTTTCGGGAAACTTTAACATATTTGTAGTGTTTTTGCGTAATTACTTATATAATCTGTAGATATTTATTGACAGAAATACAAACAACTATCGTCAGCACTGACCCCTTTATGATAAAACACTGCAGGTTTTCATGACAATAATGCAGTTCTCTTGATAAAACACTTGTATTAAATGCAATGAACTGCATTAAAATGCATTTTTTGAACACAAATTTTTTTCAACACATAAGTGTAACAGCAATATAACTGCATTTGTCTGTAACCTCACTGAAACTACAGTATACCGCAGCATGCTGCACTACAATTTTTGTACATTTCAGTGTAATGTCAGGATCTGAGCCACCTTAACAAAGGCTTTATTGTGATCTTTAAAACAGCCGGTCTTGTGGAGTCTTCCAGGTGTGCAATAGTTAGTACCTACCAAAAGTGATCCAAGGAAGGACAACTGGTGAATCGGCGACAATGTAAATAATGTTCTGTGACAGTGAGTAATCAGTCTGTTATTACTTAACATGTTCTTAAGTATCAAATGTGAAAGTATGGTGAGATATTGTAAGAACCCAGCATTTCTCCCATGTCTCAAGTTCAAGAAAACTGATCAAAACTTTCCCTCCCAAACCAATCTCCTGGCAGATTAGGTATCAGATATAAAAAAACATGCACATGCAAAATCATTTTCTTCTATTACAAAAGCTTAACAGAGGTAGCCAAGTCTAGCTGAAGTTTCTAAGATGTGACTGGACATTAGGAATTTATGTGAACGTTTGATAATTATTGATTTATTTGTGAAAGTGCATCATATTCTTTTAGATATTGTGGAAAAAGTAGCTTTTATTTCACAAGTCATGGAGATTAATATTTTACTGTGTATTGTGGTGGAGTGAATGCAAAAGAATGGATATGATTTGTGAAAGTACAGATGCTTGAAAAAAGTGCAGCAGTAAAGTACATGTTATTGTCCACCACTGTGTACCTTAGGTGTGTCAGTAGTGTGATCTAAGCAGCACTTGAGTGTGATCTGACCCAGAAAGCCAATGCAATCCTCAAGTGGTTGTAAATTTAATTGGTTTTGCAAGTGTAATAAACATTTTAAATCTTAGCTGGACCTTCCAGGTAAACAATGAACATTTTATTAATTAAATTTGATATTTATATATAATTATATTCTCAAAAAATCATCTGCAGCCCAGCTGAAAAACAAATTTCCATTTGCACTTGAAAGTGAAAGTGCATTTCGAGTCTAGTTCACTTTCAGTGCAGCCAGAGAGAACTGTTTCAACATGGAGTTTGACAACTTGAGTTTGTTTAACTTAATGTGCTGCACCTTTGAATACAAGGTGCCTTTCTACCTCCCTGTTTTTCAAATAATTAATGTAAAAAAAATCATTGTACTCATAGTTTTTGAACCAATACTTCTTTAAATGGGTCAATCCAATAGTATTCCATGAAAATGTGAGAAAGTGTAATTAAATGTGCAAGTAGAGAATTTATTTGTGCCAATATCATGACTGACACAAATGTATTATTAAAAAAATTACATATTTATCAGGGCCTGCTTATACTGCTTATGGCAAGAAACAGCTCTGGATAATTGCACATAATGAAATCCAGTCCACAATACCAGTGGTTAATGTAACACCTAGAAATATTTTAAACAGGTCATATATGTTGAATTGGGGAAAGAAATGTGTTGGAATCCTAATGATTTAATTGGCCTGGCCTGTTGAGGTTTGATGGATTTTGATGTGTGCAAACAATTGCACCTCCTCAGAAAAATACCTTGGAAGCTCCTGCTTTTTTAATTATCTGCCAGACATGACAGTGATGGAAATTGTTGGCCCCTTAAGGAACGTCTGCAGATGCTTGATATTGACAACACTGAAATACACATTTGATACCTGGAGCTTCCGATGCTCAGTTAACTTCCTTTCCTGACATACTCACCCACTGATCTACTGTATTACTCTTCAAACTTACTGAAGAACTTAAAAAGTAACAAGAGATATGTTTCATTATTGGTCACTTGCACAGGCCACAGATCAAGAGTTTTAGTGTCTGCATCCATTATTATTATACAATAAATTGATAGCATTTATTGAATTAAATCACTAAGCGAGGTCACATAAATTGTTTTCTAAAGATACACATGAAACGCCAATTCTGAGGCAAGTAAATGTTTGTCTTGGAGAATATTATGCATAACTGACAGCATGCATTTGCAATTAGGGCCTATGTAATCATAAAAATTGGGTTGATCAAAAAACAAACTTTGCATGATGTTTTTTTTATCTTATTTAAAACACTGGAGACCAAAAGTAGAGAAAAACATTCTTTTATTGTTTTTTCTGCATTTCTGGCACATGAACAGGGAAGGGTGTGAAAAACACACGATGCTGGCATCCTTCACCCTCTTTCCCATTCGTGATCACATTGTTCTTGATGGATTAACAGCAGCGAACTCTAACGACAGCAAGGAGACAGTTTCAGGAAAGCTCTCCAAAAGATGATGGTCCACCGCCAAGCGTGCTTAGATAGTGCATTAATGCCTAAAAAAACAAACATGAGCATTGTCCTCCACATTTTATCAGGTGGTGTCACATGTTATTGCAATGTTGCTGCACTGAGGTCATTTAAAAGCAACTGCAATTAGGCCATTAATCAAATGTTAATCAGATCTGCCTGAGGCTTCGGGGGAAATCACATGGCACCCCTCATCGAGGTGGTCTCATTTTACACAACATGTGTATGAACTGTCTGTGAAACTTGACTGGATACAAAATTTTTTTGTTAGCATTTTGATGTTTTTAACCCTACACTTACTTACAGTTACTTCATTAATTAAATGTGTTTTGAGACTTAAGAGACACTAATGGATATAGAAATGTTAGAAAATGTTCAAGTTAAAATGCAATATAAATTATGTCTCCCCTAAAACGTTGTAATTTTAATCAATTGCATGGGTAAAGTTTAATATAGTTTAAAGCTTTATGAAGTAACTTCTTTATTTGGGGTGGCATGGTGGTACAGTGGTTAGCATTGTTGCCTCACAGCAAGAAAGTCGTGGATTTGAGCCCCTGGTTGTCCACGGGTGCCATTGTGTGGAGTTTGCAAGCTCTTCCCATGTTCATGTGAGTTTTCTCTGGGTGCTCTTCAATGGGTTGGCCTCCTGTCCTGGGTGTACCCTGCCTTGGGCCAGTAGTCAGCTGGTATTTGCTCCAGCCTCCCCAAAATGGAAAAAGCTGTTTGGGTAGAACTTTCTTTCAGATAAAAGCAAATTTGCTTATTTTAACTAGATGACAACCACTGATAATTATTTTAGCAGCTACATGTTTGCCTAAAGTGAAGTGACAATTTGTCATTGTGAACACACTTACATCTTTAACCAGCCGAAATGAGCTCATCTGACACCATTACTTTGCTCCCTGCACTAGCTCCCCATCTCAGCTTGAATTAAGTTTAAGTCCTTGATTACTCACCTGCAAGATCATCAATGGATCAGCTCCTGGCTACATGAAAACATTCATCCAGACCTACACACCCACCAGGCCACTCAGATCTGCAAGGGAACAGCGGCTGATTTCATCCCCTTGTGGAATCAAACACCACTCTAGACTCTTCTCCTTCATTGTTCCTCAATGGTGGAATGAGCTACCCAGTGACACAAGATGAGCTGAGTCTCTTTCGACGTTCAAGAAGAGTCTCAACTGTTCCGCACCCACCTCAGCACATAAGCCTAGCGATCACGTATGAACTATTGCTACCTGATAACCAACCAGATGTCACCCAGAGAATAATGTTCCACTTAGTTTTACTGTAGCACTCGTCAACTGGTTATATTGTAGTAGTTTTTGTAAGCACTTGGCGTATGTATTTATTGTAGTAGTTGCTGTCGGTAGTTACGGTAAGCACTTGGCGTATGTATTTATTGTAGTAGTTTCTCTCTGTAGTTAATGTAAGCACTTGGCATATGCATTTATTCTAGTTGTTGCGGTCTATTATTTATTTTACAATTTTGAGAAATGCGTTGGTCTTACTTGTGGCACCACCTTCTATGCAGCGCTAATGTTTGATTGTTTCCTCTGTCTGTTGGATAAAAGCATCAGCCAAATGAATAAATGTAAAAAATGTAAATGTACTTAAGCACCACATTGAAATATGACCTCTGCATTTACCCCTCATACGTGCACAAGGTCCTAACCACTAGGCTAAGTGTGGAGGAGTGTGGGGTTCTACACACAAGTCTGAGAACCCCTAGTTTAAAGCACAGAAGTGAAAATGTCCATTGTGAGCTGCTTTTCTTACTGTGGTGTTGGGAAGATATTGTTTACTGATGTGATCATGAACATAGAAGTATAAACACTTTTTACATTCAAATTTGCAAAGATGTAATTTGAAAAGATAATTCACCAGAGTCTTGAAACGGTCTGTTTAACAACAGTGTCACTTGGGTTTTCTGGCAAAATGGAACCACAGTGCATTTAATTTACATTGTAAAACAACCATTTCAAGTTTGCACCTCAAACTTTTTCCCATTTGCTAGTCATCCAAAGAGAAAAACTATTTTTAAATTGTTTTCTTTTGGCTAAACATGACTGTACACACAGTAAAAACCTTTTGTGACATTAATATTGATAAAATCATACCTGTCAGCATTGGGCTTTGAAAATACAGGAGATTTTTTCTTCACCTTCCCAGACAGGCTCAATTGCTGAGGAAGGGTTGGTGGGGAGGTTTTGAAATAAAACATAGGAGATTAAGGGGAAATATAGACAGTGGCTACAATATGGGGGAAAACTAGAAAAACAGGAGGGTTGAAAAGTCTGAGTAAAAATACATCTATTGTTAAGCACAACACACTACAGCTGAAACATTGTAAGCCAACATGTTTATTGGTCATGGCTTTAGCAATTCCAGAACAATAAAGACAAGCGTCAGTGGTTGGTGATCTGAAGAAGCTCAAATGAAATGTTTTGTTTTCATGAATGTTCTTGTTAAATGACATTATCCAAAATAAAGGAAATGCCTTTACAAGAAACAGAACCAACCCAAGATTACCTGGGTTTAGATATGAACACATACACTAAATCCTTCCATTGTATCATCCTGAGCTTAAAGAAAACTAGTGGTGAAAGCAAAGATGAAACCCTAGTACACAGGGTTTAGGCCATTTTCCAAGCATAATGCATCTGCCTCTCCCTGAGCCAAGTGTGCATGCTTTGTCTTTTGGCATCACACACAAATGCATGAAAAGAAGCCTCTGTCATTAAATATCATATGAAAATGTCTTAACATGGAAAGATGTAGACATTCCTGGCCAGTTCACCAAGTCAAACATTGACATCAAGAACCGGGAAACGGCCAGGGAAAATCATCACGGACCCCTCACACCCTGGACACAGACTTTTTGACCTGCTGCCCTCCGGTAGACGATATAGAAGCCTGCAGACCAGGACCACCCGACACAGGAACAGTTTCTTTCCCCTTGCCATCTCCCTCATAAACAGTTA
>JBBPDA010000041.1:35308298-35357475 GCA_037974385.1 Arnoldichthys spilopterus | reverse complement strand
AGAGAGAGAGAGAGAGAGAGAGAGAGAGAGAGAGGGAGAGAGAGAGAGAGAGAGAGAGAGAGAGAGAGAGAGAGAGAAAATTTTCATATACTATATGCAGGTACATCTAATATGCATGTGATGTGTTATAACTGACCACAGTAGCACACACTCAGATTCAGGTCATTACCCAACAGGGACCTGACCTCAGCAGGAAATGCCTACTTAATTTACATTTTTTGATAATTGTTGCTACATGGTGGGTTGGAACTGGTGTGCTTACAAATCATACTGTCCAAAAATGATACGGGAATGCAACTTAAACCAATTAAAAAGGCCTTCACATGTGCCTGTCTCTGTGCCTTTGCAGTATGAATGATCAGTAAACATGTTTCTTTGAAATTAAATAAGACATTATTAGTATTTGTGTTATGGATGTCCTCTACTGAACCCTGCCTTTCTCTTGCAGAGGTCTAATTCTTTCAAAGTTAGATTGCACATGCAATTATTTGCCAAGCAGTTGCCCCCTGCATGCCTACCTGCCTGTTCAGGTCTCCTTTTATCTGTGATGGATTCCTCTAAGCATCCTCTGAACATGTGAGTACATGGAGCTTGCCTGAGGGGCTGTCAAACACACTTCACAAACACACTGTGAAATGTAAGATGCCCCTGTCTCTCTTTTTCTCCCTCCCTCTCTCTCTCTCTCTCTCTCTCTCAGTAAGTCTCTCTCTCTCTCTCTCTCTCTCTCTTTCAAATAAACACAGATATCCAGGCAAAACCACATTCTCTCTTTTGTTTCTTTTTTCAGATTTTACCAAAGAAACCTTACAAACACTGTTTCTGAAAAAGATTGTAAATACTTTGGAAAATACAATAAAAACAAGAATCTGCCATTTGTAAAGTTTCTTTTTATTGACAAATATTGTCAATAAAATATCGACAAATCTCAAAAAATGACTTTAATGGTTTGGCTGACTAACTTTTGTGAATACAAATCAGTTTTAAATTTAACACACTTACAAAACAATTAGGACAGAATTTAGGTCTTTAATCATCCACAACCTTGCCCTTTATGCAATGAGATTTTCACAAGATTATGTACTTTAGATGTGGAAAGATCTAAATTGTCTGCAGTCTTGCATTAAGAAATGTTCCTTTTGAACTGATTCTCTAATAAATGGGGTTTGTAGTTTTAACCTTGACAATTTTTAATTTTAATTTGATTGTATATACTTTGTATACTTTACATTTTTTATTTCTAACCTTTTCCAGAGTATAATATGAAAATGAACCACTGATCAGTCACTGAATGTCTTATTGTGTAGTCAGTGACAGATGCTTTTAGGTATTTAGACGAATCAAGACATTAACCTTTTTTTAATTTGACATCTAACCCAACAAATGCCTATAGTTTTGTTCAAAAACACTGTAAGCGGGGCTTCTGAATGGTGCAACTGTCAAAGCATTGGCTCTTTCAGGATGTCAGGGAAGTTCAGTCCTTGGAGTTGCCACAGTGGCTGGGGGTCCAAGAGAGCACAAGTAGAATATCTCTCTCAGGATAGGTATGATGGTTTACCCTTCATCCCACCCCCCAAATCACTCAGAGCTATGCTAGCCAGTAAATCTGCATATTAGCTGACAGAATTGGCAGTTAGCATTGTCCTTCAAGAGCATCCAGTGGTGTTGCATTAGCAGCAGTTATGTGACGGAGGACAGACATGCTAGCATTAACCCTCCTAGCGTGGGTTGTTTTTAATCTGGAAGTACTTAGTAGGCCCTCCAGGACCAGAGTTTGACATCCCTGATCTAGGAGGAGTGGAGACAAAGATGGTCCATGGCAACCTGAGGAAAGTGCTCCACCTAGTGGTTGTAGCTGTACATAACTGTCGCTCAAGCGTCAGACATAAATGGGGCTTTTACCCTTACATTTACGGCGGTGTAGCTTAAAACGAGAAAATCCTTAGGAACAAAACATCAGGACATTCTGCACATAGATTAACGTTCGTTTAATTTAACTTTATTCACATTAGTTAATCATTAAAGGTGTATTTTAGGATAATTTAAGAGAAAAATGTTTTAAAGTACGTACGTAAGTACGTATTGTGAAAAAAGTACATACTAACACTTCGAAATCTTCTACGTAATTTGTGTGATTTTGTTTCTAAATTAGCACATATTATTATAATTTACTGCAAAATACAACACAATCATTATAAGTTACTAGAAGACAGCGCTACAGGAACATTATACAGCGATGAAAATACAGATTATATGTTATAGCAGTTATTTTGAATTGTATCAAACACTGGTAAGTAAATTGGGCGAATAAAAACTAGCATGTGAAACGAAACTGCTTAAACATAACAGAGTCTCTTCTAGTACAATGTATGCGAAATCTTTCGCTTTTGCTCCTAGAAATAAGCCCCTTGTGGCGCGGTGGCTTGTGGGTGTGCGCGGAGAAGTAAAATGGCGGACTTGGCAAACGAAGGTAGGCAACGGGGTGAAGCAATGAAAGCCCAAAACAAAGGAAATAAATTACTTACGAGACGTGCAGAAGCAGGTATTCGTGTATGAGGGGAACGTAGTTATTTTCCTTCGCTCCTCGTTCGCAAGGACATTGTTCTTTTGCGAGTTCGCCGCGATGCTTAGTCAGTTAATAGTGTTGAGCTCCCAGTGTTAGCTAGGCTAGCCGTTAGCTCGTTTCAGCCCACCCTGACTTGCGGCGTAAGGGGGGCTCTCCTGACTAATTACACCGGTTAAACACGGGGCTTATCGGCCAACAGCTTTCCTACCCGTTCTGTTTGCGTTCGTCGTAGGTGGGTAAGGCTCGGACACCGGGCGACAGTGAGCTCGCTAAACCGCTTTGCTAGTTTTGGCCGAGCATCTCCGCGTCGCCCGCTCGGTAGCTGGTTAGCGTTAGCAGCGAAAAAAACACTCTTGTTTCATTAAAGCCACACATAAAGGATGGGGGAATTTCATACGACACATTTTTTTTCTGTAAAGGCGCGTTTGGCCAGTGTTTTGGGAGAGGTTAGGTGGTTAAAAGCCTAATTGCCTGACTATTCTTCATAAATGTGATGAACACAACATGATCGGTGTGATGGATAATTCCTGCCCACAGCGACATTCAGGGTCTCGGCTAATATCACAAAGTATATTTTGCTCAGCTGTCTAGAGATAGGTTTCACGATGTGCGGCCATTATTTCACATTTGCCTATTTGACAGCTTATTTCTGTTGTGGCCGGTAGGCTTTGCGTTTGTAAAATGGCATTTTTTCAGGGCCGGTAACGTTAGCTAGCGACCGGGTCCATGAAGCGACCAGACTGTGCGACTCGTGCACGTCGTTTTGCCGGCCGGCCGGCCAACTATGGCAGATACGTGCAACTATAGGGCAGCATCGCGTTTCATTTGGATTAATAAGAAAACCAAAAGGAAATAAGGGAGAACGTTTTTTTTTCGTAAGCGCGCCACACATGAACTTGGCGTTGATGGGGCTAACGTGCTACATTTGCCATGAAAATTGGCTTTGGTGAGCTTAGACCGCTATTTTTAGCCAAGGCGACTCACCGCCGTGGTGGCCGTAGGGATCATATAGTATTTACTATTGTCGGCGGCTGTTAAAACGTTTGTTGGCTTTAGTTCTGGTCTTAGTCAAAGCGAAACTAGCTAGCTTAGCTGCGTGATGTCGTCGTTCAGCCGCTCGCGCGGGGTGGGGTAGCGTAGCCAGCAGACTGTCTGCTCCACTCGTGGTCTGTACTGCACTTTTGTTTTGAATCAACTTCACCCACATACATCATGATCACATCATGCTAACACTAATGACTGTGATGTAGACAGTTAAGAAAAAGCATTATTTATGAATTAAACCGTTATCTGTGTAAAATCCATCCACATAATTAGATGCTTATTTTAATTTGCATTAATTTATATCAATATCCGCGATAGAGTTGGTGTCAGGCAAATTCTGATGTGCATTCAAAACTCTCTTTAAATGTTCCAGTATTTTTTTTACTTGGTTGGTCAAGCCAAGTGCTTAAAATAACAGTTTGGATTTAAGAATAGAAACTTGTGGTAATTGATCCACTGCTGTGACCTGTGCTTGTTTTGACCTGTGTGCTCATGGCTACTTCAATTCACATCATGACTGCAGATTGCTGATCACATATAATCACATATGGCATGTTCACAGGCCCAGTGCCCTGCACGGTTTAAGTTTTTTTTTTTCTTCCAACACACCTGATCCGAGTCAAGTCAATGTAATTCATAGGCATTTCAACAATGTCCTCTGGGATTAATAAAGTTTTCTGAATCTGAATTTTGCAACTGACAATGTCAGAAAGCAGCTTTACAAAATCCAGGTTCCTCATGAGCAAGGCACAGGTGAGAAAAAAAACACCAGAAGCTGGAGGATGGAACCTTAGGAGGAACCAAGGCTCAGAAGGGGAACCCATCCTCCTCTGGTCAGATCCAGCTAATCAGCTCATTAACAGCCCCTCACTGAGCTGAAGTGGGTGTGTTAAAGCAGGGAAAACACTCAGATTTGCAGGGCAGCGCAGGAATACTGGCTAAACCTGAGCATGATGCTTGCAGCACTGGGTCTGAACAGGTGGCCACATCCCTCTGCAACACCAGCCGCCTGTAATGCTCACTGTCTGGCTGATGAAGTCCATCGAGATATGTCGCTAAATGCGGGGCTACTAAACCCCCCCCCCCCCAGCTCTTAGTGTAACCAAAGCCCTACTGCACATGACTCCACTGGACACTGGACCTTCGCCTACTCTTAACTGTCCACTAGAGCTAATCTACTACATATTAGATTAATCACTGTGTGGGGTGGTCCCATTACAGTGTCCACCTGAAAAGTGTTAGTGCAGTGTTATTGTCGTTTATTGTAAACCGTGATGCAGGTTTTAAAACACAGTTAAGAATATATATTATTTATGAATCACACATTTATCTATGTGTGATAACTCTTAACCAGTGTCCACCTTGTTAAAAGGGCATTCATTTATATTAATATTTAATATAAGCTAATATCTTGAATGTTTGTGTAAGAACATAAGAAATAAACCTTTTATATGCAAAATGGCAACTTTACAAAGACAAGTATAAAACCTAAACTTATAATGCAGGTTAATGTAAAATATACTACATTTTATAAGTTATTTAAAACAATTTCTTTTGCTCTGTTCATCCAAAAATGTTGACAATGTAAATGTTAGCCGTTGTTTTTAAATGCTGTAAATATATGAACAAATGATGTTCCTTTGTATGATGTGAAGAGTGGTCACTATCCATGTGCGCATACACCATATGCATGCAGTGTACACGTGACCAGCCCAGACTGTCTGCCTACAGCTAAACCGATGCTTTTGAGCAACACCGATTGTGCTTGAGTTTTTTTTTTTTTTTAATCAAGATACAGTTACAGCTGTTGTAACAGTTGATGTAGAGGACCACTGCTGCTAAAAATATCAGACAGGGTCAAGGCAGCTCATGTGTCTTTGTGTATTTACAAAACATGATGTGCATTCCAAACCCTCTTTAAATGTGCCAGTGTTTTTTTGGATGGGTTGGTCATTCCAAGTGCTTAAAATAACAGTTTGATTGTAAGAATAGGAACTCGTGGTATTTGATCCACTGCTCTGACCTATGCTTCATTTGACCAATGTGCTCCTAGCTACTTCAGTTTACACATGTTTCCTGTGGTGAACTGAGTTCAGGGATCATAAGGAATGGCTTATTTTGACTGTAGCCACTGTCTCTAATGTCCCCAGAGTCTGGAAAGTGGTCTACTTTCCTTTAAAAATAAGATCAGTTACATAAACAGTTCAATTTTCACAGATGCAGTATCATTTTAAATGTAATTGAAGTGACCTGGCACAGGTGTTGAGTTTAATTATACAGGTCAATGTCAAATTACACAGTTAAACTGACAACTGTAATTTTTTTTTCACAGAGAAGCCAGCCATAGCTCCTCCAGTGTTTGTGTTTCAAAAAGACAAAGCACAGAAGGTAGGTCTGACTTAATACGATGTGTGTGTCTGTGTGTGTTTTTATACATAATCTCCATTCACACACAGACACACATTCATGAAGTTTCATCTTAACAAAAGTTAGTATGTGGTGCTGCCCAGCAGAGGATGTTATAGTGTCTTGGGAACTGTATAGCTATGCTTCTTTTAACAATGACTTACTGTTACAGTTAAGTTAAAATCCTGTAACATTCAACTGAAAGCTTTCAGGGTAAGATCTGGGACTAGATGTTTTCTAGCATTAGTTGAATTCTTGACCATATTTCTTACTAGTAGTAGATCATTACTAGTTCTTCAGGACTTATAATGAAACCTTGATAACTGGCCAATACCAGCACAAAGCTGATGTTTTCTTTTTAACCCTTGAGCTATATAGTGAGCTGCTTTATTTACTGTGGCTTTAGATTAGCATATGGCCATTAGTTTACTATGCACTACCTTCTCCGATATTTTCCCTCCCCACAGAAGGATACACAGATAACAATATGGCAACAATGTGTAAACTGTATTTTGTCTTGAAGTTTTATGGAATTGTTTTTTTCCCCTTCTGATATCTGATCTTCTGTTTTTCGACTGATGTGAACTGTTATCAGCTCAATGCCATCTCTTAATGAGAGCTCATTATGGTTTTGTTCATCTTCCATATTGCAGAGATCTGCTGATGGATCCAGTGCAGAGGATGGAGAAGGTGCGTTTGCTTAATCTTCCACGAGACCCAGTTAGTGTGGGAAGCACCTTATTTTATTCTTCACATGTTCGATATTGTGACACAAAGAGCCGGTCATTTTAACTGCGCTCTTTTTACAGGACTTTTTATTTATTTGTTTTTTTAAACAAATTATCATAAAACATCTTGTATAAACACCGTAATCCATCTTGGGGCAGGATAATAGAAACAAATCTGATTCAAGCAGACTAGCTGCCTGAGATTTATTTCAGCATGTGACCTATTTATAGATTAAATCAGTATTTCACAAACTATTTGTGTAATGTAAAATTAGAAAGAGTGTTAAAGAGCATGTGGGGGACATAAATGGTCTTTCAATTTGTAATGGGTTTGTTTTTTCTTCAGACTCCGACAAGGATGGAGAATACTGTCCTCCAGTGAAGAGAGAGCGAACCTCATCTTTAACACAGTTTCCGCCTTCAAATTCAGGTAATATTGAATATAATTATTGCATTTCAAGAACATTTTCTAAATGTGTTTGTTTTTGAGATAGCAGTGCTGTGTTTGCAGTCAGAACTTGCATGTGTATATGAAGTACAAACAAACATGTATTACTTCCTCATTGAAATGGGGTGCGAGTTCTCATCTTCTAGCGGTTGGCAATAGGTTTTGTCCTACTCTTTATTTTGCCAGGTTATTTATATCAGTTTCTTTAGTATGAGCAGCAAGTAAATGTAATATGTTGACTTGTTTGATTAAAATTTTGTGAGGGAATAGCACAGTTTCACAATATTTCTGTGCATGTTTACGATGACTGTAAAACAAATGACTACTGCCTAACCATAATATGAACCATTTTTTACATTAGGTCTTTGCAACATCAGTTATCTGCTGTCTCATCTTTGTGTCTAATACTGTTCCTCATATCTCTCTCTCTCTGTCTGTCTGTGTGTCCTACTGTAGTTTCCAAGAATAATGTGTTTATGCCCTCAAGTTTCTGCCAGTCTCCAACCGGCAACTCCGACTCAGAGCCAGGTAAGAGAGTGACCCTGTTCTCTGTAGGACTTTTTGTTGGAAATGCAATCTGCTGTTGGAATGGAACACATTTGTGGATACTGAATCAAATTCACTACTCACCAAATTCCAGTATTATAAATCTCAGTAATGAGCTGTTATCATGGTGTAAGAGGGCTGTGATAAATCATATTTATCAGTATTGCAGGACATGTTTTCTGCAGTACACACAGCAATAAGGGCTGTGATGACTCACTCACATGCAGTGCCAGAGTGACGCAAATGGTTTGGTGGAACATAGCGGTAGAAGCCCAACAAGTGCGTTAACATGGTCATTCAGCAAAATTCATCCCATCATAAAACCCACACATGCACAGTTCAAAAACTACTCCATTCTTAGATAATAGTATGTGAAGTGGTTTAAATGTTATTCACACTGTGTGTGTGTGTGTGTGTGTGTGTGTGTGTTGGCTATCGTCACAACAAACCTGCCTCACTGTACAGTGAAATGTGTTTGAATTTCGAGCTGATGTAAAATTCTGCTTTTGTTGTTTGTTTGCATTGCACATATTTATTTTTGTGATCTGTGTATAGAGAACTGTTCATCCTAACAATCATACAGTGCACAAAAATATTCTTGCAATTCTGGTCTATGTAGCTGGCGTTTAACATATGCTTTATGAGGTATTTGCTTTAAAGAGAGGTTACCTGGATGTTCTGCTAAATCATTAGGTTTGTGTTATTGTGCTTTGTCATGCAGTGTGTAAGCTACCTTTTTCCCAATAGAGAGAAAAAGGGGAATTAACTGTTTCACTGTTTTGAAATCAAATGGAAAAGTCCTGACATGAGCGTTATGTTAGTTATGACCTTAGTTGCGATATGCTTTCTGTGTACAGTTTGCAGGACTTACGTGGCCTATTTGTAAAAGGCAGAAGGTATGAAACCGTGAGCGATGGAGTAGAGCGGAGAGTATGGGTGCATTTGAGAATCAGGGGAGCTTTTCTATTTCTGTCTGTTTTGAGACTGAGCAGTGTAGAGAGCCAGTCAAGCAGGCTGAACTGAAATGTGCTCAGCTACCATCTCAGTGAGTGCAAGAATGTGCTAAAGTAGGACTCCATGCCCAGAGGGGACTTTCTCTAAGGGGACTGACCAGGAAGTGGTCAGGTGGTGCGTTTTGAGGTTGCTGTGGTAACTGAGCACAGATTGGCTGTGGTTCTTCTTTCTAATTGAGGGATTGTAGATTGTGTCCTTGTTTTGGAAGATACTGTTGTGTGTTCTGGTGAGAAGCTTTTGTTTGTGTCTGGGAGAGTGAATGGATGAGTAAGAGGGAGGAACATGGGAAAAAAAGACAATGATTTGTTATTTATTTATTTTATTTTCATTTGTCAATTTTTTTTTCTGGCCCCTGTTTGCTGTTGTGCCTTTTTAGAGGAGAAACCAGTTGGTTTTCGGTTGAAACCTCCAACTCTGATCCATGGCCAGGCACCCAGTGCAGGTAAGACTCCTTCAGTGCAGGTGTTATTACATTGTATGAAGGATGAAATAGAAGTGGTTTTTCATGATGGATCATTTCTAATTTGCCACAAAGCTTTTTTTAAGCAAGTTACATACATACATGCATACATAGAATAATAATACAATTATCCAGAAAGGCTATGAAGAATCAAAACCCAATCAACACACTTTAGCCACTTAGAAAAGATAGACAGTGTAATAAACCATTAGTTAACAGTATAAATAAGAAGTCTGTTGAATGTGGCTAAAATTATAACTACTCAAACTATTAAGAGTATATAAAGTTAATGATTGGGCTGGCTGAGGTAGTTTAGCTGCTTAAGACCATTCGGTTTCAGATCCAATCCATTAGTAGGCTGTTTTGCAGGTGTCCCCAGTCAGAAGCCTAAGGAACAGCAGCGCAGTGTCCTGAGACCTGCAGTGCTGCAAGCACCACCCACCAAGATCCTTACAGAGCCCAGCAAGAGCAGTGAGTATATGCTTACAGCCTTTGGACCTTGCGTGATATAAACTGTACATACATACAGGAGTGTGCAAAAGTCTTTATCCAAACAGTAAGTTTCTCCTCCTGCCAGTAAAACAAAAATAACATTAGAATGAATGCAAGCAAAGAAGTAGTAAAAATTCTTTTTTTAATTCTAAAAAGTAGTAATGGGATTTTTTGGGAGCTGTTTAGAAAAAAACATGTGTATGTGCCATTAACATTAACACCACTGACCGGTGAAGTGAATAACAAATTAAAAGAATAACTACATAATCAATGGCACCTGTCAGCGAAGTGGGATCGGTCAGGCAGCAAGTGATCAGTCCCTTCTTGAAGTTGATGTGCTGGTAACAGGAAAAATGGGCAAGCATAAGAATACGAACCTCTTTGACTTGGGCCTTATTGTGATGGCTAGACGACAGAGTCCGAGCATCTCCAAAACGCCAGTTCTTGTGAAGTGTTCTAGATATGCAGTAGGTATTACCTACCAGATGTGGATCTACCAAAGAAAGACAACCGGTGAATCGGTGTCAGGGGCATGAGCGCCCAAGGCTCACTGATACGTTTTGGGAGTGAAGGTTAACCTGTCTGCTGTGATCCCACAGAAGAGCTACTGTGGTTTAAATGCTGACTGATAGAAAGGGGTCAGAACACACAGTGCACCACTGTCAGAGCTGTTTCATCAGCATTTGTGGGACCTACACAATATTAGGTGGTTTTAATGGTCTGGCTGAATGGTATGTATGTGTGTAGACTTTTCTTTGCCTTAATCAGATCTGACTAGATGTGCTGACAAGCACATGCTTCCTCTTAAGTCTATATATACAGTGTTGTCACTTGAAAGTAAGTGTTGTGGTCAGTGCAAAAGGGAAGATTAGCCACAGTCACATGTGTGCACAAAGCTGTTTTTAGCTGAAACTGAACATTATGCTCATTACTGAAATGCAGATTAATGTGTAGCTGATGAAGTTATTGCATGTAAATTTTAGGTCCTGAATCCTGAGAAATTCCTATGAGGAGTCATTGTGTTGTCTGTTAGGTGTGTCTGTTTAGGGACCTTCTGTGATTAGCTGGAAACAAACTTTTGGCAGTAAATATAATTGGTGGTTTTGCAAGACATAGTGGGCTGTTTATTAGAGACATTTAAGTAAAGTTTGGCAGCTGTTATGATCATGCTAACTAACAATACTTTAATCCACAGACCCACAGGTATGTTGGTTAGTATTAGTAAACGTATTTAAAGTTATGATGACACAGTTTTCGTCAATGCACGACCAGCTGTCTTCTAGAGAATTTCCATACACAACCATAAAAAACCAGTATACAAGATTACAAGCTAAAAATGTACAGTAAATATGTAATTTCTCTTTTTAGGTCTAATAGTAGTTGTGTAACACACTGTAACGTTCTGTTTGTTTGTGAGTTCTGTTTCATTGTTGTTCCGGTGTACATAGTGTGTTTTCCCCATCCCTTATGCCTAAAATAAATAGAAAATGGCTGTTCCACAAAAACTTTGCTTCTGTGCTCTGGACAGTGACATTTTGAATGACTTTTTTCAAGATCATTCTCCATTCACTCTAAATGCTAAGTAGACTTCCAGAATAGTCTGGAACTGAGAACTGTCCAGACGTTTCTAAACTTGTCTGGAACATACGAGAACTGTCTGGGACAGTCCAGAAACGATACAAATTCACCCTTTTTGTCATAAAATCAGAGTTTGTGATGAAAATAACTGTTTTTACAGAAACTTTAGACATAAGAAATTGAAATATAACAAAATAAAATGTTACATTGCGTAATCAGAAGCTTCTGCTGAAGTATATGCTAAAATACTAATATAATGCATAGTGGAGCAGATACATGCCAAGATTGCGTTCATTGTGCAAATTTATTTTCATAGGTGTGAAGCAGTGACACTATTTGTAATGCAGACCAGTGTTCTTTTGAATCCGAACACCCTACCCAGTAAATCTGTTTCTTTGCCTTTTAATTTGTATTAGTATAATGAATTATTAACTTATCTCCCTGATAGACGCAAGCTGTGGAACAAATGGTGTGGGAAAGTTTTCGGATGCAGCAACAGAAGGCCGATCGATTTTCCTGAACAATACAGACAGCTCAGACAAATCACCGGTAGGACAGCTTCTCAAGATTTTGATTCTGCATGTATTGGTTTTAACTAGAAGATATTTTACAAGTACATGTTTTCTTATATATACGTCATCAATTTTTGAAAGTTAATTTGTGTTGTGGTTGAAAAAAGAAAAAAGTAGCTGCAGTTATGTCATTTGACAAATAGGGATATTAATGGAGTATGTGCCACAAAGCACCACCATGTTTCATGCTTTGCTTGCTTCGTCACACGTTGCTTAGTCTTAACTCTTCAACTGTAAGTCATGCATCAGTTGGTGATTCAGCCTTTTCTGTTGCTCATGTTTGTGACGACAGCCCCTGCAGAGTAGTCATAGTGTTTGTTTGGTGGAAGCAAAACACATTTGGGCAATTGCTTGATAATTGTTTTCCCAGTTAAAAAAAAAATCAAAAATGTGTATGATGAGTCGACCACTAAGAGAAACCCTATGACCTTCGCTTTTTCTCAATAGCGCCACCTAGTACTTAACATCTGTACAAAAATGTAGCTGATCTTAAGCCGTCGTCTTGTGACATAAAGGTTTAAACTTCACGTAATTTGACACGCTGCATCACTAACACTCTTTCGACAATTTTTGGTGATGTTCATCTATTATATTGCCCAAATTACAATATCACAAACTGCGTAAAATGTATTGTGTATTATACAATGCAGTGCAGTACATTTAGTTTTTTATTTTTGTCAGTGTTTTGTTCTATGCTGCCTCTGATGCTTAACCCTTTTTGAGCCATTTTTTTTGTGTCCACATATTTGTCATGGATGTGGCCGCTCACAGAAGAAAGACAAAGAAGGGGGAGAGAATGGTGGGGGAAAGACAGAAGAGAATGCACAGAGAAAGGATGGCAATGTTGATTCGAGTTTTGTGTTTGGGCAGAATATCAAAGAGAGGGCAAAGGTTAGTGGGCTACTGTGTTAACCTACACGATGCAATGATGCCTCTTAAGAGCTGATTGCGATTGTAATATGGATATTTTTTGCTGGAGTATGCATAGCAATTCTCATTTAAATTGTTCTCTGCAGTTGGATGAGAACAGCACCGGCGGTGAGCCTAAAGACTCAACACAGGACCCACAGTCTGGGACTACTAATTACTTCCTGCAGTATATGGGCTCCTCAAGGTTACTACCGTTTTGTTTCTTGAATGTTTTTGTTTTTTTTCTTCAGGTCTTTCGCTCTGATTCTGTTACCTTTTCTCAGTAGTTGTGTAAGTGTGCGTTTATTTGGCTTTTCAGCTCTCTGAATGCTACCAACAACACAGAAAAAGGAGCCAAATTTGTCTTTGGCCAGAACATGTCGGAGAGAGTGCTGGTGAGTGGATATGCTTCTGCCAACAAAAAAATACTGACAATAGTTAGTGGTTTGATTCTGTAAATGTTGTCAAAACATAGTAGCACTACGCTGCAATTTTCAAAGCATCTTGAATAAATCTGAAAGCATAGGAGAGTTGTCTTATGTTTGTTTTTCAGAGTCCTCCAAAGGGCGGTGATTCAACAGCAGAGGGTAGTAAAGACACAGCTTCAGCTTCAGAGCCCTCATCACAGGAGAACACTCCAGAAAAGAGTACGTATTACCTGCTTAATGTATTTAAAAATGCAGTCAGAGCAGATATGTTTGATGCCTCTGAAATGGGCACTCTGAAATTGCACTGATGCTACATAGCTTATATAGATAAGTAATGAAAACTAGTATTTCAGCATTAAGCACCATGCAAAGTGCATTTTTAAATCATTATGCACTTTAAATTATATCATTATTCACTGTTGTAATACTGTTCTTTATGAAAAATGGACAAAAGTATTCAGGGTTGAAGATAACAGCTGCTTCTGTTTTAGCTATGTGATGTTTTAGTGGATAAGTGCTACACAGATGATATTACTTAACTCACTGGAAAAACGTCAGACGAGTATCATTCCTGCTCATAAATCTTCTCTGTACAACATTCATTTCTCTCCAAACACAAAGATAAGAGATGATCAGCTTTAATATATAACTACTTTAACACAACTCCCAACACAACAAACCTGCCGGAGATCTGTGTCTGAGTCCATATTCATGGCAGTTCTTCTAAGGGAGGCGCCATGCTATTCAAAGGCCTAGATTCCCACAGTGATATGCAAACCACCACTGATTTAGGTTTGTTGAGGTGATGCACCTCTACAGTCATTTCTTTCAATTTTGTTTATATCCAATTAAAAACTCCAGTAATGTTCTACAAGAAACCTGAGAAAACACAAGAAATTGTGTTTAAAATGCAGCTATTTAATCCAAACGTTGCTGAAAAAGCAGTGGTTAATTGTAAATGTTTTTAAATATTTGATTGAAAGAGGCATTGTGGTTACTGTAAAATGATCCGCTGTATAGAAATGCACATTTACTCTTTCTGTTTATAGTTCTGGTCCAGTTGTATACTGAACTGTTTGTGTTTTGGTTCAGATCATAGTGTGACAGAGTCTCTAGAGGAGTCAGCAGCAGCATACACCAAAGCCACAGCCAAGAAGTGCATTTTGGAGAAGGTGGAGGTCCGCACTGGGGAGGAGGCAGAGAGCAATGTGCTACAGGTCTGTTAATGCCTTGGAGTTGATGAACTCAACCAGTATGTTCAGGCAGGGATCCGTTGAAACCATGGAGCTGTAAACCACTTGTAACTTTACCATAAGAATATAAATATGGCTTTGAATTAGAACAGAAGAATGAGCCTTTAGTAGAAAAGTAATGTGCAGGGGAGCAAATCAGAGATCACCATGTGTCCAGACGTGGTTTTACAAAGTTTTAATTTTTCTTTGTGACACAGATGCAATGTAAGCTGTTTGTGTTTGATAAACCGGCTCAGTCATGGATCGAGCGAGGTCGAGGGCTGCTGAGACTCAACGACATGGCCTCCACAGACGATGGCACGTTACAGTCCAGACTAGGTCAGGGCAGCTTATTCCACTCATTTTCATTGATTTTGATGAATTTCGATGAATGTAGATGTGTGCTTTGTTCCTAATGAAGTCATGTTTGTACAAAATCGTGTTTTTTTTTCTCTTTCACTTATTTTTCTCCTTTTACTGTTCACATTTTTTAGTGATGCGCACCCAAGGCAGTTTGCGGTTGATTCTGAACACTAAGCTGTGGGCTCAGATGCAGGTGGACAAGGCCAGCGAAAAAAGTGTCCGCATCACTGCCATGGACACAGAGGACCAAGGCGTCAAGGTCTTCCTCATATCGGTATGCGGTTATTCAATTCAGTTTTTATTTCTATAGTGTTTTTTACAATGGATGTGGTCACAAAGCTGCTTTACAAAATCCGGGTCCAAGCCCCTAATGAGCAAGCCAAGGCGATGGAGGCAAGGAATAAATCCCTGAGCTATGGGAAGAAACCTTGGGAGGAACCAAGACTCCTTGGTTCCTTGGTCACCTCTGTTGCCACTAAACTGAAAAAACAGCATTTGGTGGTTTTGAATTTTTTTCATCTGTTTCTATCTATTAATCATTTTTACTACTACTAATAATAATATAAATAATGATGATAAAATAATTCAAAATGAAAATTAAAAAATGAGAATCTCAGAGTTATGAAAGCCTCTTGAAGATGTATGACCTTGTCTCATTACGTCTTGTAATGTAAAGTAGCGCAACTTGGTGACAATCAGAATCGCACCAAAATTCATGAAATTGCATTTATAGGGGTGCTGCAGCTGACGATATTTCACACAGCTTTGAAATTTGCTGTGCTCACGTCTTCTAAAATTCCCTGCTGCTCGCTCAATAAAATGGTCATCAATGGCCTGTCAGACTTCAGCAGCCAGTACATGCCTGTGCCAATATCCTGTAAAGGTGGAAAATCTTCGCACAACGATAGACATGTCTTAGTATCTCAAGGAGCGCTTCAGCTAAAGTTTTAAAATTTGATATGTTTAGAACACTCAAAATAATTAATTTTCATTTAATCACAAAGGACCACATTAAAAAATGTTCTGTGGCAGGCATTTTATGCACTACAGTGCAGTACATCTACTTATACTAAATGTCTCTGTGTTCATGCACAGAGAAACTTGATACACGTCAATCTTCTGGCAATATTGGAGGAAACTGGGAAAAGTAAACACCAAACCAAGTTATGCTATTGAAATTAATTTTAAAGGCTGTTGCAAAGGATCTACAGTGTAAAATTATAACTTCTTTTATTGTAGTAAGTATTTTTGGGAAATGAACACCCTGCTTTTAATGTTATTTGGGCTTCAGTATGCGTTTTATGAACACTCCTCTCGTCCTGTAGGCCAGCTCAAAGGATGCCGGGCAGCTGGCCGCAGCGCTGCACCATCGAATCCTCGCCCTGCGGAGCCGTGCCGAGCAGGAGCCTGAGAGCACGCCTGTGCCACCTCAGACAGAGATCCCGCAGTCTAACGAGGAGGACAGCGACGATGATGAACTCGCTCACAACAACAACAGCAGCAGCAGCAGCAGCAGCATCACCACCGCGGGGAACGCCAGCGGTATGCCTTTCCCTGCTACAGGACCTTCAGCGTTTAAGCTGTTTTAGTTGGATCACTTCTGTGCAGTACTTGTCAATCAGTTGAAAATATTCATACTTTCCTTTTTATTTTATTTTTCCTCGAAGAAATCAACCATGATTGAGAACATTTGAGAATGATGCTCCTTCCATGAATCAGAAATATGCCTGTAGTGCTATTTGAAGCAATCATCTATTATTATCTTATGAGAGTGGTAACGGATTTTCCCTTCTCTTCACCAGGCACTTCTGAAACTTCTGGCGAGCCCCCGGCAGCTGAGAGCACATAACACCCTGCACAGCTGCTTGACTGAAAACTGCTCAACAGGGTTGGATTTTTTTGTTTGTTTGTTTTTTTTTTGTTTTGTTTTGTTTTTTTCTCCCTCTTGGGTGGACAGCCTTAACCACAACATTCTCAGCCCAGTGCTGAGAGTCCTTCAGCTCCAACCCTGTAGCAGAGCTTCAGCATCTCTCACATAAAAACCGTGTAGTTCATTTTTTCCCCTTTTGCATTTATTGTAAATCTGGATTTCAGTTTTTTTTTTATCATTTTGTTTGTTTTTTGGTTCTGTTTTAGTTTCCTGGACTGCAAACAAACAAAACAAACAAAAAAAAAAGAACAGAAAAGAAAAACAGAGACTTTTTCATTTATGGGTTTGGACTTGGCTGCTCATCATATTGATGAGTGTGAGGGTATTCCTCTCTCTGTTTTAAGATACGGCACATGTCATGACTGCAGTTTCTACCGCAGGACCTTTTTTTACTTTCTTGCTCTTCCTCTTTCCTCATCTATTCTCTCGCTCTCCTTCTCTCTCTCTCATGCACTCGTCCAAGATGTCATTACCCAAAAATGCCCAACATCCCTTCAGTAGCTTCATGTTTCCACTATCAAACATTGGACCCTACCCCCCTTACCCCTGCCATCACCCCTCTGTTTTTGGTAGCTGTAATCTTTTGCTCTGATTCTAACTTATTTCCAGTGGTTCCACCAAGCATCTCTGGTTTACATGCCAATATTCTTACTAGTCTGCTATGATGGTAGTTAGGTAGATCTCTTATTGATGTAATAAATAAAGGACTAAACCAACACATGGACTGTGCTATTGTGGATCTCTGCTTCTAGATTAACCCCAACCCTGAGAAGAAGAAGAAAAGACAAAAAAGGGAACTGACTTTGCCCCAGCACCGTTATGGAGTTACCGGCATCTGCCCACAGGTTCGCATATGGACAGATGTGCTTATTTCTGTATTATTTGAAAAAGGTTACTCGCATCTTTACAGATACTCCTTTTTATTTTCCATATTCTGAAGGTTTGTAATATGTTTAACTTTTTTTAATTGTTATATTAACTTTTTATCCATTTTCATGTAATTGGAGACCGTACCGTGGAATTTTTTTTTCTTTGTGTGTTGAAATTTGGAGTGCGTTTAAAAAATCCAACGTAAATACAGAACTTCTCATGTAAATTTCTATGAATATATCATTTACTAGAACACCGTGTCTCCAATCTCCTTTACAAAATAAATAGTAAAATCAAAGTTTAAAAAAAAAAAGGAAAAACTTTGAAATAAATTTTTGTCTAATGTCAAACGTGGTCTACTGGTTACCTTGTTTTTAAGAGGGCTTGAGTTACTAGTGGAAATGGTAATGTCAAATGTTCCTAAGGGCAACAGAATGTTCAGTATTGAATGAATTCCTGTAGGCATCAGCAGGGTTCTTTTACATGATACCAACTGATGGTTTTCCGCTTTCATTCAATATTCATTGTTGCTGAACTGCTTCTTTTAAGAGAAGAGAGCTTCCATACCCTGGTTCTGGAGGACCACTGCCCTGTTTCTTGTAGTGTTTTCTCTGCTCTCAACACCTGATCCAGCTCAGTTCAATAACAAACCCCTTCATTACAGTGGCTGTATTAAAGCCATGTATTAAAGTATTAAAGTACTAAAATGTGCAGTACATTGGGCCTCCAGAGCCAGGGTTCGGGAAACCCTGTTCGGTCACTGGAAGTAAGTGTGCTTCTGGTTTTTAATGTGAGCCACTCTGATGTTGATCAACCTTCGTTTTGGATACTTTTTTAGGTTTTTTGTTTTTTACAGAAAATACCTATGAAAGAAGGTTGTTGGAGTGTTTTTCCTCTTTTGACTGCCCACCAGAGGGCGTTAGATCACTGTTACTACAGCAAAGGCCTATGAAAGAAGAACGTTTGTGTACATTTGTAAAGTAACAAATTAAGCTTTTGTTTACATGCCATCCCCCAAATACTACCTGTCTTATATAGCAGTCCTGTTTGGAATCTTTAAAAGGTTTTTGGTGGTGTAAAGAAATTGTATTATGCTTAACAGAATTCCTGTAAGTAAAATCTGACAAAATACAGGCACTGTTTATTTTTTTCAGACATGCACCATGAATGTAGGGACCAATGCACTTCTACACACTACCTTCAATGTGTAATCGGATCATCAAACCGATGAAAGTTGTGATTACAGTTTCCATGCTTTTTGCATCATCGAGACAAAGTAGTCGTCATTGTCGATGGAGGCGCTGACCCCACTGTAGTAGTTCACAAACTCCTCCAGAGTGACCTGCCACAGGAGGTACGGTTAAAATACAGAGGCTGGCCTTGTCAACTTCCATCCCCAGTTAGTTTAAGAAATGCACAGTACTGTGCACAAGTCTTAGGCACCTGAGAAAATGATCATGAAGAGGTGTTTATCTGGCAGTGAAAGCTTTTGTTTTCTCAAAAAACACAAATATTAGAGTAAATTCTAATAACAGTAAAACAGTGATTTTGTGTGTTAATTTGGTGGCAATTATTATCCAAATATCCAAATTATTGGAGGCATGGAGGAGAAATCTTGACCCAAACCTGTTTTTCTTACCAGCTCACAAAATACCAGCAATTTTTTCACAAATGTCTGATTAGATAAATGGCTTTAAACTATAAAAATAGGTGCCTAAAACCTTTGCACAATACTGTACCTGCTGATTTAATAGAATATTCCAGCAGTTTTCTGCCACAACTGCAGTCAGTTAGCATGAGAAACTATTTCCCTGTCTATGAACTCACAGTATAAGTCAGTAAGCATCTCAGAGCTCGCCCAGTAACTTTTATTATACTATTTTCAATCAGTAGGTTTTCTGTTCTTGTCTAATTACAGGGCAATGGGTCAAAATGTTGCCTTTGGTAACCGATTATACTGGAGAGCTGTCGGACATTAGGCAGAAAATTGCTGCAGTATTCCTTTAACCTTTTCAGGTGGTCAGATTCTGCATGGAAACTTACTAAAAGAACTCTGTGAAAAAATCTCTGAGGACACAGCTTTACAATGACCTGGACCCTTTTAAAATCCCACTTTTTGACTGACCTTTCCATCTTTCTCATATGGTGAATCAAAACTGTCAAGAAAAGAGCGGAACACTTGCTCCTCTGTCCACTGGCCGCTCTTGAACTTCGGGTGATGTTTGCTGTCATAGACGCCTTGCAAGTCCTCCACGGTCACTACTCCATCACCGGTGCGGTCCAGCTTCTGGAAGGCCTGTTTAATAACCTGCATTCTGGCACTGGACATTGGGGGCTGGGAACACATGGTCAGAGCATTCCCAGGTTGGTCATACTTCAAGTGCTATTTGTAGGAAAAGAGCCATAGCTTACATCAATCAGCCAAAACATTAAAACCATCTGCTTTATATTGTGCAGGTCCACCTCATTCCACCAAAATGACTGACTGTGGTGCATTGTGTTCTGACACCTTTTAACTGTAACCAGCATTAATTTTTTGTGCTACAGTACCCTTTTGGAATTGGACCAGACGGTCTAGGCTGTTGCCGATTCACCAGTTGTCCTTCCTTGGATCACTTTTGGTAGTAACTACTACTGCATACCTGGAACACTCCACAAGACCTGCCATTATGGAGATGCTCAGACTCCATCGTCTAGAACATTACAAAAAGGCCCTAGTGGCTCAGATCCTTATGCACACCCATTTTCCAGCACATCAGCTTCAAGAACTTACTGTTTACCTGTTGCCTAATATATCTCACCCCCTCAGACAGGTGCAATTGCAATTGTGGTTGTAATGTTGTGGCTGATCGGTTTATCTAGAGTATGAAGACTTCAAACAGTGATGTCTTGACAAGATGTCATTAAACAAAAGTTCAAATCTATATAAGATGATTTCACTCGCCATGATACATACGTTTGTTGTAAAATGGTCATATTTGTTTTTCTGGTTAAGAAGCTGAACATGCAATATAGCATTCAGTAGAGTATATGCATTCTTTAGGGCTTTTCTGTGGCAAAAGCAGATTGTCATACACAGCTTTGTCACCCTTGGGAAAAAAGCACCATGTATGTGAGCATTTACTTGCAGTTTTGATTGCTTACCCTTAGTTTCTCTAAAAACTCATTGAAGTCAATGGTGCCACTTCCATCTTTGTCCAGCATACTGAATAACTGCTTGGCTTTTTCCTTTCCCACACACACTCCATACATCTCCAGCCCATTCTGAAACTCCTGCAGGTCCAGAGACTTACTGCCATCATCGTCCATGAGACGAAAGGTCCTGGATGTGACAGAACATCAGCAATATCTTCAGAATGGCATCGGCTTCTGATTGATACTGTACACTCTAACTGCTATCTCATTTCTAGTAAGGGTGGATGGAGAAACTAAAGAGCCCAGACCCTAAGAAACTATAATATACAACCCCAATCCCAGAAATTTCCAAAAAAGTTGAGATTCTGTGAAAATAAAATAAATAAAAACAATGCAATGGTATGCAAATGTCATAAACATGTTTTATTCACAATATAAAGTATTGCAAACATACTGTTTAAACTGATGGTTGTTTTGAAGTTGATGGCAGAATCAAACTAGTTGGGACTGGTTTGTTTACCATGTGCAGCATCCCCTTATTTTTTAACAACAGTCCATAAACATCTGGGAACTGAAGAGACCAGTTTCTGGACTTTAGGAAAAGGAACATTGTCTCTTTCTCTTCTGATATAGGATTCTAGCTGCTCAACAGTCCTGGGTCTTTGTTGTATTTTTCATTTCATGATGCGCTAAATGTTTTCAGTTGGTGAAAGGTCTGGACTTCAGGCAGGCCACTCAGGCACCTGGACTCTTCTACTGCATCTGCTACATGCTGTTGTAACAGATGCAATATGCGATGTCCTGCTGAAATATGCAAGGCCTTCCCTAAGAAAGACAATGTCTGGATGGGAGCATATGTTGTTCTAAAACCACCCAATCCCTAAGGCACTATTGCACCCTTATACCATCAGGGATGCAGGCTTTTGAACTCAGCACTGATAACAAGCCGGATGGTCCCTCTCCTCTTTAGACATTTACATTTACATTTATTCATTTGGCTGATGCTTTTATCCAAAGCGACGTCCAGGACAGAGGAAACAATCAAGCGTTTACTTTGCATAGATTAACACTGAGCGTGGTGCTACACGGAAGACCAACGCATTGCTCGTAGTTATAAAATAAATAACAGACGCAATTACTGTAATAAGTCCGAATTTAGTTCCAAATTTCAGTTCCCCTGACCACAGAACACTTTAACACTTTGCCCCAGTCCATTTCTAAAATGAACGTTGGCCCAGAGAG
This sequence comes from Arnoldichthys spilopterus, assembly GCA_037974385.1. Classification (NCBI taxonomy): domain Eukaryota; kingdom Metazoa; phylum Chordata; class Actinopteri; order Characiformes; family Lepidarchidae; genus Arnoldichthys; species Arnoldichthys spilopterus. The sequence continues at coordinate 35,335,515 of JBBPDA010000041.1, read as the reverse complement.
GATAGTGGCATTTCTGGATCACGTTTACATATGGCTTATTCTGTGCATGATAGAGCCTTAACCTGCATTTGTGAATGGCACCGCAAACTGTTCACAGACAATGATTTCTGGCAGTGTTCCTGAGCCCATAGAGGGACTTCCATGACAGAATCATGCCTGTTTAATGCCGTACCACATACTTTTCCAGCCTTTTGTTGTCTTTTGTTACTTGGCCAGTCATTTTTTGAGACGTATTGCCGCCATTAACATCACATTGGTCTTCCTAACATTAAAAAATCAATCGTACCATTGCAGCCTTCCAGAGGATCCAAAAGAAGTGGCTTTATCATTCCTGAGGATTTCAGCCTGATTGCAACAGTTTGTTCAGTAAGGTATTTTGAATACACCGATCAGCCATTACATTAACACCACTGACAGGTAAAGTGAATAACATTGACTATCTAGTTATTTCACTAAAATGGCACCTGTCAGGTGGGTGAGATAAATTAGGCAGCAAGTGAACAGTTAGTTCTTGACTGTTCTGGATGCAGGGGAATAGGGTGAATGTAAGGATATGAACTAATATAACAAGGGCGTTATTGTGATGCTAGAAAATTCAGAGCATCTTCAAGATGGCAGGTCTTGTGGAGTGTTCCAGGTATGCAGTAGTTAGTACATACCAAAAGTGATCAAAGGAAGGACAACTGATGAATCAGCAACGTGGCCATCCAAGGTTCACTGATGCATGAAAGCTAGCCTGTTTGGTCCAACCCCACAGACGAGCCAACGTGGTTTTAAAAGTGAATACTGACTCTGATAGAAAGAGGTCAGAACACACAGTGCACCACAGTCAGAGCTGTTTCAGCAGCATTAGTGGTACCTACACAATAATAGGCAGTTGGTGCAAATGTTATGGCTGCTTGGTGTACATCAGCCTTGAAGGCACAGTAACATGTTTATGTTTAATAGGCTGTTTAATTCAGTTATTACCCCAAACATAATTTGAGATGCTGCTTAGCCTATCAGGCTGCTCGCTGCCCTTATGGTTAAGGCTAGGGGCAGCGTCTCAGTCAATTCTCATGGCACCTTTCTCCCATGTGTGTTTCATTTGGAAAAGGGTCATGTAAAAATGAATTGTGGCTGCTTTTGGCACACATAACCACACAGACTCTATACAGAGGATTTAGGGGGGAGAAAATAAATCAGAGAAAAAGAAATATTTAGAAAATGGACTCTTAAAACCCACAAAGGGAACATGCATTAGTTGAAAGATAAATGTAGGTCTTAAGGACTAAATCAAAAATACAGGAGATACATCAAGATAAATCAAAGTCTTGCCTTCCCAGCCCTTTGATCCCAGCTGCTCCTCGACTCAGACAGTGTTGCCTCAATTCCTCCAGCACATCTGCCATTTTTTTCTTTCGCAGACTTCCCTGAATGGATCTCCAAATGATGGACCTAATGGTAATGGACCAGTTAGGGTACGTCACTCAGTGGATTAGGATTAACACTTTTTTTCTCCCCTGTGGGCTAGATATGCAAAACAACCAACTGGGTCTATAATGTCCCGTAGGAGCTACTGTAGTTTGGATAAAAGCTCTGAAAATGAGTGAAAAGGTCCTCGGAGAGTGGGGGTTGGCATGGGAATAAAAGATTCACTTGGGCAAACAAGGAAGCACTAAAGGCTTTGTCGGCTTGGAAACTAAAATGCAAATAGAGTTACTGGGTAACTATGGACATAAGCTTGTAACACTGCAAAACAATGGGGAATGGCGCCTGTAGATTCTGCACTAACCTAAGCTATCTACTGAAGGAATACACTGATTAGCCATAACATTATAACCAACTGCCATATATTGAGTATGTCCTCCTCATGCTGCTAAAACAGACTGCAGGGCACTGTGTGTTCTGTCAGAGTCAGCATGAACATTTTATGCAACAGGAGCTCCTCTTTGGGATCGGAACTGTCAGGATAGCCTTCACTCCCCATATGTATCAGCTAATCTTGGGTGCCCACTACTGCACACCCGGAACACTCCACAGGACCTGCCGTTTTGGAGATGCTCTGACTCATTCGTCTAGCCATCACAATAGGCCCTTGTCAAGTGGCTTCCAGCACATCAACTGAATGTTCACTTGCTGCCTAAAATATATTCATCCCCTGACAGGTGCCATTGTAATGAAAAAAAAAGAAACTCAGTGTCTCTTATTTTACCTCCCAGAAAATATTATGGCTGATCAGTATATACCTGTTGATAAATCTGCATAAGTGCTGCCGCCTGTTGTGTGTATATATGCCATACTACACTTTATACTAATGTAATGTGAGACACACCTGCTTTCATACATAAAGCATTATATCCTCACCTGCAAGGCTCGGTCAATTATTTATACAGGGTTTTCAAGGCAACCAATAAATAAATAAACAAATAAATTGGAAAGAAAAACATGCCTCCTAGTAATCAATGTTTTGTTTTTCCTGTTATCACACCCAGTAATCCAATCTGTCTGCGTCTTAACAAAGCAGGATTAAAAATAAATCTGCCATTCAGAAAGACACACACTAACCTACCTGCCTTTCCCCACGCTGTAGTTTCAGTTGCACATACTGCTGACCACGCCCCTCGAGGGGTCACCCAGTAAGCCACGCCCATGCGTCGTCTTCGTTGTTGTTGAGATGTGTCCGCCTAGCAACACTAGCAACACACGCCAATCCCCCCCCACACACACACGTGTTATTGGAGAATGTTTAAAATATGAATTGCAGTTTTATCTAAATACATTTTTGTCACATAGTTGACAGGTTTTTACCCTGAAAACATAAGGTTGAGTTTTACTTGTGAGAAGGATCACGATAGTAAACTAGCCTCTTTAGCTCATGAGGAGGTATAGGCTATTTATACAACTTACCTTTAAAAAAACATTAAAAGTTCATTATTAGATACAAAAAAAATCAATTTCCTGTTTATTTGAACTATGGATACATATTTGTGATTTTAGCCTGCCATGTATACCTGGTGTGATACATTTTGAGCCTTGTTTAGCCGTTAGCTCTTTCACATATTGCCCGAAGACAACACTGAAATGTAAAAAAAGAAAAGAAAAACTACAGAGTTGCTGAACGTAAATAATATTTGAGCTGTACAAACCTGCTTCAGCAGGTTCCAAGTAAAGTAACAGACATTGACTTTTCTTTAGAGCTGTCCTTTGTCAACTCATCCATTCAAGCGTGTCAGTGTGTAAGGACATTTTTTTTTACATAACATATAGCAGCTGTTCCTGGAATTACTATTATGACAAGTGGTAAGAAAGAAATTGATATTGTAAGAAGAATGTTCTTATGGAAATTCTTTGAGCAATAATAATTGATCTCAATAAAAAAGCATATTTTATTCTATTTAAAGCCTTGAAGTCAACCTGAAGTCAAAACTGATCATTTATCTTGTTAATTAATGTCAACCGCCATATCATAAACAGAAGTGAATGCGTCATTTAAAAAAAACATCATTTAATCAAAACCTAGTGTGTTTTGCTGTTTCAGGTTTCTAAATAAATATGAATCAAAAGTATCATATTGCACTTCAGCCTCCAGCCACTGCTCAGGCTGGAGAATGACCAGAATACAGGGACCTGCGTTAATATAATATACAGGGATCTGTTCTTGCACTCTGAAGGCTCAAATGAGGGTAAATACGCCACGCCATTTGTTCTCTTCAGCTGCCTTGTAAAACTGCCACACCCTTTTCCATCTCCTGTGGATTAAAATTATTATGTGGTATCACTTTTTATTTTTATTATATATATTTTTTTAATTCCTTTTTCCATTTGAGATTTGCCTTGGATTACTGTCCCAAACCCTCGCTTAAACCAACCATAATCTTATGGTCCTATGGACGAATGCCATGTCCGTTTGACGCTAACGATACACAAATTTTCATGTTCAATGCAAATTTTTATCACAGTAAAAATATGAAGTGATTTTTTTAGGATTTAAAATGTGTTAAAATGTCTTGATTTTCCTCATTTTACAATGTAATACAATATTACAATTTGGCTTGAACTGATGTAGCCACACCAGCCATTTGAAAAAAAGCCCCACCACAAATATAACCCAAAAATGTATAACCAGCTTCAGAAAAGACACACAATCCTGTGGATATGTACAAAGAACAAGCTCCTCCTCAGTCCCCACCCACTCTGATAGAACATATTGAATACCTACTACTAAAAAGATATTTAAACATTTGGAAGACCCTAAGGGTTTTATTGGCAATAAATTGTTTAAATTATTTTATTGATATTTACAGTTTTAATACTTTTTCCCATTTTCAAAGAGCATCATGTTTTTTTACCTGCATGCTATACCACAATCCAACAGACTTTTCATAAAACTGAGCGTGTAATGTACTTTCTACATGCCAATTCCTAACCAGCAAAACCAAATATCATTATCATACATATTATAGCAGGCAAAATAAGTAAATATCTTTTTAGCAAATCACATTCTATGCTGCTTTTTATATAATTACTGTTTTGGCCTTGGTCACAGACATGTAATGCATATGACTTTGATGAAGCGTAAGTAGACTAGACTCTACTGCTTTTCTGAAATAGCCGCCTTCTTTTCTGTATTTTGCAACACCTTTCCATGTGTTTAAGGAATCAGAAATCCATCCATTTGTTGTGCCAGTTCCTTGCCAATTCAATTTCCTAAAACTTGGGGGGTGTTAAATAACTTGTGTGTTAATTAAACCTTTTCACATTTATTTTTGGAAGATGCATCCTCCGGCTAGTCTTTAGTCTAGTATTTCTCATGGTTTTAGGTCTCAAACATATATGAACACCCAGTTTTAACATCTGTATATCATGTTAAATAATATGTTTCATGTATAATAAAGACCAGGTTTATTACAGACTATAGCTCAGATGTAACATAAGCTCCTTATACCTTTGCCTGGATGTGGAAGTCACAGCAAAATATTAGAAACATTTTCTGTTGCGTGAAGCTATCCATAGGCCAGGTTAGAACTAGGCATGGTAAATGACTTGTCAGCTAATTTAACCTAATTTGCAATGCCTGCCATAAGTATACAGTATGTCTACAACTACCATTACAGCAAAGTAGTAACAGCCCTTTTGTGGCAGTAGTGCAGCCTGAAATCAATGCCTGTACAGTGTTCTTAATGTGTGAACTCCGAAGCTAGCCTTGTGTTAGTTTAGACAAGTCCAAAAAGTTTGAATTTGGGTTAATCAGTCCAGTAAGCGCACTTATAAATCATAACCTGTCATCAAAGCTAGAGCAACTTACTGAGGACAAGGCCAGGGGGTGTTTATAGTCTTTCTGCACCTTGTGCAATAGAGTCCAAAGTGGTAAAAGACATAATCCAAATGACAGGATGCCATTAGTTAAGATCAAATGGCCAAAGATTGAGGCATCACGAAAGCTTAGGCTTTTCAGTAAGTTTTTGTCCTAATGTTTGTGATTGATGTTTGTGTGAATGCCATGCCAGGGAGAGCTATTTGAGGTGCTAATAATTGGTTTCACATGTGGAACATGTGGAAACCCAAGGAGACACAATGCTAAAATCGTTTGCAATTAGGTCCATTTGGGGGGATTTTTCAACCCTGGAGTGCTTTCCAGTGAATTATTTACAGCAAGTTGATTACTATAGCTTTAGTGTGTTAAATAACTCCACGTTTCTGTAAAATCCTAAGGCCTGAACAATATGTTATTGCTGTAGGCTGGATCTCCTACATTTAGCTTGATACTGCCACTTGGTGGAAATTGGATAGTTTGTAAAATCACCCAATAATCTTAGATCAAACATAGTTTCCTCACTAAGGTAAATGTTTATTACAAAGGGAAGTACTTGTTTTAACAGATGTGTTCCTGCAAACATTCGTGTACATGTTGTAGCCCTTTCACAAGTTTACTTTCGTATGAACTCATCTTATGCTGATTAATGAGCTTCTTTTGGATGGGCTTCTATCTATGTTGTTGTCCACTGAAAACTCTTTTTGTGTGAGTCACAACCATGAAACGATTTGAAGAAGGGAAACCTCACCATGCGGTTTCTTTGAGGAGGTTTGTATCATTTAGTTGCATTTCTTTAAAGGACATTTATTTAAGCCATTTCAACTTCTACCATATTTATTATTGTCTGCATTCTACACAAGGTCAAAATCCCCCCCCCCAAAAAAAGGAAAAAGGAGCCATAATTGTCGTGGTGTAATGGTAAAGGTCACTGGCTCAAGTCCTGGACCAGTACAACTACCACAGAGGTTCCCCATGAGCAAGGTACTATCTCCAACCACTTCTCCCTGGATGCTGCCCACTTCAGCTGCCCACCTCTCCTTCACGGATGATTTAAATGCAGCAGTCACATTTCATTGTGGTGCACTATGTGCTTTGCTGTGGTGTGTTCACAATGACAAGTAATCACGAACTCATTATAACATATAAGTAATATTCTCCCAAACTATGAAAATATGCTTAAAATGTTCCCTCCACCCGCGACTCAGAAACGGAAGAAGCGGTTCAGAAAATGGATGGGTGGATGGATGTTCCCTCCATATATATTGATAAAAAATGTTACTGATATGCTGCAATACTGAGCCATACACTGCTTTTCAGCTAGTAACCACCCCCTCAACAAAAATATTATGTTTTTACACCACCCAACAACACCTATGTCCACCACCCCCATGTTGACTCCATGGCTACGGCCTTGAATATATAAGTCTTGTTGCTTCAGATTAACAGGAAAAGGAACACACACAAAGAAAAATAAGCAGCCTTTTATATTTTTTTGTAAAGCTGAGTATGTTTATTCAGCAGTTATTTAAAAATGGTGGATTTATTAGAAATTCCATTTTGGCACAAGTTGTTTTTATAAATAAATAAGTCTTTGTCTGCCACTCGACTAGAGTATCTAAATAAATATGCACACCAATAAATACTGAGTATCCACAAGAAAGATGCACTGCATCAACATTTCTGCCGTTGGCATGAAAAAATAAGAACCAACACTGATAAAGTTGTAAATAGGTGTGTGATGAGGAGAAGCTACTCGTACAGACATAGTACGGCCTCTTTTTGTCTTTAGACAGAAGAATACAGAATGATATAAAACATAAGACAGTTCTAAACATCAAGCTATAAACAATGACTGACAGAATTATAACAGAATCACCCCCTGATAAAGCACTTGAAACCGTTGCCCTTTTTGTGTGAGGTTTGGTTATTTAAAGAGGACAGAACAGTAATATATTAACATACTGTGTTATTTATGAGCTGCAGTGTGATAAAGTGAACACTGAAATCTTATTGCATCACCCTTTTCATTTTTTTCAGTTGATGTAGAAATTTCCAAAATATACTCCCTCATAAATTTCCCCAACAAATATAACGTTGACGTGACAGTGATTGACGTGACTGTCCACAGTGTCCACACAGCAAATTTGATGCCTGTAGCTTATGCTGAGTAAACACAATTGCATGAATGGTTTGTTTATTGATGCATATGACAATATTTTTTTTTCTACCACCTGACGCCTACGTGCATAAAAAGCTTCACAGTCTGCTCTGTTTGTTGTTCTGTAGGTAAATCTGTCTGCCTGGCTCAAGAGTGGCATGGAGGCTGCATGTTCACTCAGATGCTGTTGCCTTGTTTTCACAGTAAGTCCATTAGCTTTGAAGGCAGGCCGTGTTTAGGCCTTGATGGTTCCAGGCCTGCCTCCAATCTCATTTGTGGTTTCGTTCTTAATTACCTCAAAGTTCTCGTTATTTAATTTGACCAAGTTCCGCGACCTCCCTGGCAGCCCAGAGCCTGTCTGTGGTGAATGAGTCAGCTAGACTGAAGCTAGAAAAAGTAGATCTTCGCGTTATCTAACTGTTCTGTGTAGTAGAGATTTGGCTATTTACAGCTCCTTTGACTTAGAAGGAATTAAGTGTTAACAGAATGTGCAGTGGACTACAGATCTGGGGCGGGCCAAAAGTCTGCCCTGCCTTCGTCTGACTTGCACCACAATGACCCCTTGCATGTGCTGCAACATAATCTTTAAGAATCGTGAGCAAACAGATTGGATTTAACCTTTTAAAGAATAAGTGAGCAGTGCACCTTTGGATAATGGCAATCCCTGCCAAACAGCCTTAGGTCTTTCCTATGCTCAAGCGTCAAGTGCTGCACTTGGCTTCATGACTAATTTTTCACGTAACTTTTTAAAAGGTGTATGTGAACAGAGCAATGGTTGGTAGCTTTATAATGTAATTGTTATTACAGATTTTTACAAAATCACTTTTTGCAAAGTGTTTTAAAAATTAAGGTGACCTCTTATTATACATCAAATAATATAAGCAATGTACATTTTTTAAATGATGAATGCACTCACAATCTAGTGTGCTTCACTTTGTTACAGGCAACCACATCAAGGTAATGTTTGTCTGTTACATTCAGATACATTCAGAGCTGAAGCAACTGGGCCCTACCATAGGAATTGACTATTGACATGGCAAGACTCAAAATAAAAATAAAAAAAAAAGTGTTTTGTTTAGTAGGTGTTCTCTTCACATGAAAATGCTGGTTTTGTTTGTTTGTTTGTTTTTACAGTATCTGACCTGAGAAGTTATACAGGAGTTTGTGTGTATTTGTGTTTCTGTATTTATTTTTTCTTATTTCTATCAGTCAATAGTTGACCCCTCAGAATGGGTATAGCACAGCTAAGTTCATTGCATATATAGCTCTCTAACCCAAAAAAAATGAGGTAGCTTGGTTTAATATCATACTTCAGCATTCACATAGTATTTGTGACAAAAAGACAATTGTGTACATTTATTCAGTCCATATTAAAATGACTGTGAAGTCCTCCTGAATCTTTTCAGGGATGTAGTCTTCACTCAGCAATAGTTTCATGTTCAGTGGAAGGCAAGGGTAGTGTCTCAGCATGGAAAGCACATGTTGCAGGTCCCATTGAATTGCTGAATTGATAGCTAGTTCTCTTCTAAGTTCTGCGATGATCCGTGAAGCAAATGAATGAGAAAACATAAGTGATCACAGAATTCCAGCTGTCTGCAAACTGTCCCTACTGCCTGAGTGTCAGACATAGCCTTCCTGTCTGCAGAGGCTTCTGTGGTTTCCATTAGGACAAACACAGAGTTCATCTTCATGTATGTTTTCATGGCTTTGGCATTAAGCTTCCACTATAACCATGAAACTGAATAGAGCCCCTCCATTAGCACAGAGTTGACAGTAGCTTATTCGTTGCTTCACCTGTTACTATGGAGTGGACCGTAGCATCTGTAGAATGTCCTGTTTGAGCTGTTGCCATGGGCTTGACTGTAGCTTGTAATGTGGCCTCTCTGGCCACCTCTCTCTCTCCTTCCATTGTGACCCAGGCATCCATTCTTTCTCCATTTCCTGCGGTCATACACAGCCACACTCCTTGGCTGACACATTGTTAATGACCGTGAACTTTGCATTGTTGTCTAAGAATGCCATTTCCTTTTCATACTTGGTGGGCCGACAGCAGGGGCCGTAGTGTTCATGGTCCCTCTTGGAGCTTGCTGTGCCCCGGGCCTTGCCCTTCTGCCCAAGTAGCTTGTTGAGCAGCATGTGCTCCATCACCATGTCATAGTTACGTCGGCGGCTGGTGCACTTGCCGCTGCAGTACCGAAAGAGGACTGTCTCATTGCTGTCATAGCCTAAGCCCAGGTCACTCACCATCAGCTGTTTCTGGTGCAACTTACACGGGTTTGGGCCTCTCTTTGCCCGCTTGGTCCTCCTGCCCCGGCCACTTGTCACCACTGTGTCCAAGCTCCTGGCCTTCCTGTCCACCAGCATCCTGATCAACCTGTGCAGTTCGCCATCTGTGAAGCTCTGGAACAAGTAGGAAACTGGAAGAGAGAGTGAAAAACACTACATAAATGACCATCTTTAGATAGGCAGATGAACAAATTGATGAGAAAAGCATACCCTCTTCTCTCTAACTCTAAAGCATGGACCTTTAAAAAGGAATTGTACAGGCATGTGACTGTTTGCTATACTGGCATAAATTCAGTGTATCTGATTGACAGGCTGATAAAGGGGGAGTTTTCCTCTCTTTAAAATGCTTTAACATAATACTCTTTTTAAAGTTTAGCATTCTTAAGCAGCATGAAGCTGTAGGAATGTGAACTGAGTGTACATTATTTAGTGGATAGACATTAAAGTAGAACCGTAAAGACATTCACTAAAAGCTGAAGTGGTCACCTGAACATGCATGAGTTTTTTGTGAGTTTCCCAGCACTTTTTTTTTTAAAACAAGTGTCTTCTTAAAAAATAAAGCCATAAAACTATCTGAGCTGTTGGCCACAATTCATTCTCAGTTTATAGTTGGCAAGGTGCTGCAAGAAAATGAGCCTTTTTTTCTCTTTCTACTCTGATAGCTGGCTAGGCCTTGGGTTCTGTGACACATGAGGTGTGATGTGAGTGCGAGGTGGTGATATGTGTAAACTAAACAGCGCTGATCACTGAAGGATACACTAATCCTGCCCGTCAGCCTGTTCTTACACTGCCTAATCCACACTAGTGCTTTTGCTAAGAGACAGCAGCGTCTGTTTATCTTACACTCTGATAAGAGAGCACCCATGCCATCCATTGATCTGGCCACCCGCCGAAGACCTGCTGCCCTGGGAGAGGGTAATGATGATGATGACACTGGTGCTGATGATACTTCTGCTCTTGAAAAAGGCATAGACAGTTGCGAGGCCCGGGGCTTTGTGAACCCGGCAGGCAGCATAGTTTTGGTGAGCAGGACTGAGAGAGCGGTGCTAATAAGGATGAAGACAAGAATGGCCCCTTTCCATAACTTCATCTTAGAACGGTGTGGAGCATTGAAACTCTGCAAGACAGAAAGGAGAAGACCAGGCACAGATCCATTAGGCATTATTAGATAAATTGCCACCAATACCTCAAGCTGTTTCCATGTAGGAGATAGATATCAGTTAACCCCATTCAGATGTAAAAGATTCTGTAATGTTTGGAATTAAAAGTTTACTCAAGACATTTCATTGCTCAAGATATTATCAGCACATCCTTCCCTCAAAAATTTGTGAATGTCAGTGAGCCATGAACGAAATGTTTAGCTTTATGCTAACACAGGTTGCTGAGTTGCCCTTCTAAACATGTGATTCCTATTTGCATTTCGTACTTGAGGTTCAGGATCATTTTTTGGAAATGAGTCACTCTCCTTAGGATCGCTTGCCCATTAGGGGCTCCAAAATGCTCTCCTATGTCCTATTCTTATCTTTCTTTTACTGCATAAGGCCTCTCTGTTTGCTCTGGGAGAAGGGAAACATAGATTTTCCTTTATGCCTTGAATCCACAGACCTCTTCAGCCATCTTTAACCAACAGATCTTTCTCTCAGTTTTGCAGAGGGCGTAGAACACCAGCCAGGGCCAGAACCCCTGCATCACTATTTACAAGCATATCCAAACATTCCACCTCAGTATTTGCAAAAGTGGAAACCCAGTGCAAAACTTGCCTGCCTTATGAAATTGTTGGTTCAGTAAATGGGATCAGTTTTGGGACTGACAAGCTCCATCTCCTGTTGACATGATAGAATGTGGTGTATGTGTGTGCGTGCACATGTGTGTGTAGGTGTGAGCATGTGTGTGAGTGTGTGTATGTATGTGTGAGAGAGACTCATGAGCTACATTAGTAGAAACACTAATAACATTCCTTGAATCCCCTCAGCCACACCTATGCGGTATTAGGATGACTCGCCTTCCTGCAGCCTCAGTTCATGAGTTACATTTGCAGGCATCTAGTAGCTCATTGTTCTCTCTCTGGAGCCTTTCTCCACAGCGTAATCCCTTTTAGATCTCATTTCATTTTCCAGTAAAACAACCCTTCTGTTTCTGCAGTGCAAATAGTGACTCTTTTTTCCCAATTCAACGTGTGCTAGCTTCTGTCTTCTAGGATTGGCAGGAGGAAAACATTTCCCCAGATCAGGAAACAGCACATGGGTAGTAACTAAGAACAAATCCAGACAGGCTGCACTGAAAAATGTTCTGGCAGACTTGCCGCATAGTGGTCTCAGTGGGCTGTGAAGTATGGTTTGTTTAGACTGGGCTGGTACAGATAGTCTTCTTGGAACTGTTGCGCTGTCCAGAGACAGATAAGTTTATAACACTTTTAATGCAAATGCTTTTGAGGAAAGACCCCACCACACACCTAGTTTCCATCCATGTTTCACTTGCTCTTAGAGGTAAACCCCAAGGTAGTCCTGGTGTAGCAAAGGAGCTGTTTCTTTTGTTGTTGTCGGGTTTTGACGATCCTGACACTGGTAATATTGGTAACACAGATAACACTGATAACAACATCTGACTAAGGAACTTAGAAAGAAGTTGATGTTCCCATAGGACATCAATTCATACCACACAATCTGTCTTTAGTTCACCACATTAACTGCATTGTAAGTCACCGCCACGTGCAGTATTCTGTGTAAGAAAACAATAGACCTAATCCTAAGATTGTTCCATCTTGGATTTAATTTCATGAGACTCATTTTATGAGCAACCTGCTCTATTTCTTTATTACATTTTTATCTCATAGTCTGTGTGTCTTGGATTTGTTACAAACTGAGTAATCCAAAATGCTGCCTCTTTTTGGCAAGCTTTGATCCTCTCAGCATTTCCCACAGATGATAATAAATTATTATATAATTATTTGCTTGTACAGCCAAGCACTTAAGTCTTTGCACCGAAATCCCCATTAATCCAAATTGCGTAATAATGTTTTTATGACCTAAAAATGCTGGTATGCCAATAAACATCTCCATAATTGGTGTATATTAGCAGTTAGCAATTAGCACTTTCCTTACTGAATATTAGTATGAAATAATCATTTTTTACTCACCCATTCCATTACACTAAGTGGTCACTTGATTGCAGTATTAATAATCAAACACAGCATTTACATAGAGCTGTGCAATGGATGAATTGCCCTGATGATCTAAATTGCTACCATCCACATGTAGGCACCTTTTCTGGTGATTAACGCATGATTTATTCATCGCACGTTATGGGCAGTTAGTCTCAATAGGTGTTTAGGTACTTGTTATGAGAGCTGAAATTAACTACTGCAGATACACAAACAGTGAGGATGGCTAAGTTATGACTAAGTGAAATTGACCATAAATGCCTCAAAATGGTTACACCATCACCATCACATCATGTTTTCTGCACGCTGCCAGAAGTAAGAGGCTATTGGGGCTTACTGTGAATATATTCATCCCATAAATGTTTCCCAAGCCAGTATTCAACAGTCCACATCCCTGCTCCCAAAACACCTTAGCCAATTAATCAAAAGCTGTATAACATGGATTGTCTGGCTCAAATGTGTTCACAGATCAAATGCAACAAAAATGCAGACTGGCTAGAGGTCTTTATTCAACTTCAGCTTTGCAACTGTGAAAGACCATTAACCCACTAGCTTCTAAGTTATTGTAATGTGCAGCTTCTATGAAGTTAAGATATTAAACTAAGTCACTATATAATTTTCATCTTACAGACTTCAAAAAGCTACATATTTCTGCCTGCCCTAATACTTGGGATTGTAAACTGCACAGTAATGTAATGGTGGTTATAATGAGATGCAGACTTTCATGAACACAGTCACAAACAATTATTGGAAAACCTGTTCCAGTCCTGCTATATCAGAAACACACTGTATAGGACAGAGGCACACTTCATTTTTGATGTCTTAGTCTTGCCAGAAATAATTCCTGTAACTTGGTGACCAAATTCTACAATGGCGGTCCGTCATCCTGTACACAGACCTCTATGACTCATAATTGCATGTCCAAGGACAAAGGCTATGCTCTATATGTGAGAGTAAACATGCACAAATATTTTCATCACAGTCAGCTTAAGTCATAACCTTTAAAATTTACAGTAAAAACATTGTGCAGAGAGAACATTCCAGATTGAAGCTCTCCCAAATGAACACCCATGTGCAATTTGATGCCTGTGCCTTTGGAGAATAATATATATGCTGTTCTCATGGTATGAAAGTTAAATCTGCATCATGTCATCAAAATAGAATTCCATTGCATTAATCTTAAGTCCTCAGTGCAAAGCTAAAGAAGCAAACTTTGGACACCAGTTCTATCTTGGCTAAAAAGAAAAGTAAACAGAACAAATCAGGACGCTCACATATAATGTCATCAGCTACCCCTAAAGCCAAAAGATACAAATGTGCTTCGAGCTTAATGATGCCAGTATGCTTCAATGTAAAGGACAGTAAGGCTGAAATTCCTGATCTCAGTAGAAAGATTGTTTCAAGTCTTGCAGCTGCTGCCTGAGGGACCCCATTTTAGCTTTATCTTAGAACAGAAAAATCATAGTAGATATGGACCAGAAGATCTCAGAGGTTTAGCATGATATGTAAATGGGAGTCAGCCCATTAAGTTCTTAAAATACACAATAAAACCTTTAATTAAAAAAATTAACTGAATTGGGAATCAATAAAAAAAAAAGATGCTAAAATTGGTGTAACATGATGGATGGACCATAGTGAGTGCCTTAGGCCAAGTAGCAATGAGGCACAAAAGTCCCATTGGAAGCCCAAATGACATAGCATGTTTAAAATCTATCACTAAAACTCACACTCACACACAACCTCTTCTCCAAAACATTCTGTCTGTATCTGATATGTATTTAATGTGTTTTTATGATTTAAGATTTTATGTGTAAAAATACTTTTTGCCTATTGCATTAACTACTACAATAGATATTAGATCTAGTTAATATATATTAGATCTCACTAACTACTAGATGTGGTGTATAGACTAAAATTAGGAATATCTAGTGTCTGGAAGTGAAGGCTCACACTTTGTGCATTTAGCACTTTTACTTAGTTCCACTGAGTTTTGTTAAATGCATGTGTTATGTGCATTCTGCCCTACATAAATAGGCTCACAGTACACTGCAACCAGCATGATACCACGCATGACTTCAGAAGGCCTGCATAAATGGCAGCACAATTAATTTCCTTGTACCTTGCTTGTTGATCTACATAGTCTTAACACCGTCTGTCCAAAAAGTGGTTTTTAATATAGCACATACTGTGTATTCAGTAGACTGTGTGAGTTTTCACCCACAGCTTGGTTTTCATTCTTTAAACTCTGTTAGCATTTCTGGGTGAATTATTCCTGCAACCCTGAAGTTACTCTCGGGCTGCTTCAGCACAGCCATCTTTTGACACGTTCATATGCAAAGCACTTAAGCCTTGAAAAGGAGCAGAAACTGTTCAATGGCCTGTTAAAAAAGAAATTTAAAAAAGGATAAAAAAGAATCTATCCAGAACACATGGATGACATATTTCACCCATTGGGCTCATCATAACAATCCGAACGATCAGTGTGGTGCTGTGCAGTATTCCAGAACAAACAGGCCTTGATTCATGGGGCTGTGAAAAGAGCACCGCAGGTATTCAGATGGAGCTGATACAATGGCTCGGTGGGCCAGACGCAAAACTCCATTTTTGTCTGGGTTATTGATGGGGTGTATTACATAACTGAAGGCAGCAGCATGACATTGTCATTTAACCTATAAACTGCCAACTCAAACAGACTGCATGTGTGCATCTGTATGTGAAAGTGTTTGTGTGGTTAGGGTTTAGTAGATAACCCTGTTACAGGGAAGTGCGTGTTCTCTATATATTAACAATGTCATTGCTATCATAACCTAATGAGAAGCTCACTTGAATTTCCAGTGAAACAGAATAAACTGTTTCACTGGAAAAAATGTACTATGTGAACTGTATATGGTTGAAATGACAATAAAAGCCTACTTGACTTGACTTGACTTGACTTAAACCCTACCAGGACCATCTTCGGTCAGGTAAATCATGGTGGACTGGGCTGTTACAACCACACATAAGATGCTCCATACTGAAATGTTCATACATATATGCAGACCCTTCTCAACTGAAAGCAAAGATTTGTATCTTCACTTGTTTTTGAAGAGTGATTGTCACACATATGCAAATGATACCATAATACATGGATGCTGCTGATAACAGAAGCAATGGTACCTATTTACAGTTGGTTGTGAGAGACAGATGTCAGCTGGCATTTATATTATATATAAGTACAATTTGGGAGTTGGGTAAAAAACCTAAAAATAAAGATCATCATGGTAAATTTGTAAGAATGTAAGAAGCCTTAAATTGGTACAGAATCTTTAAAAAAATTCTTCGCATGCACAAATCTCTTCATCAAATAAGGTTCTCTGGGAGGCCAAGGGGTTCTTCTGTGGCACACTCATAGAATCCTTTGTGGCACCTCAGAAACATTAAAAAATCTCAGGAACAGAGGGCATCTAATACTTAACATCAGAACTTCAAACGTAACATCTCACCTTAGGAGGGCAGAGAGTGTCATACAATAAACACTCAAAATCTCACAATTAACAAGTGATGCTGACTTTTATGGACACACGAGTGTCTGTGCATGAATATGTGGTTGAGAAATGCAGTGAGAACTGAAAAGGCATTTTGTTACAAGCTGACATGCCAGAGTAAAATGTTCTTGTTCTAGTTCTTCTAAAGGGAGTTACAGAGGCACTTGCACATTTACCTGCATTCAGCAAGCAGCTACTCAATTATCATACACCCTTTTCCCACTGTCCTAGCTCTCTCATTAGGCTCACTTCACATTCAAAAATTCACTTCCAGTTGGGGCTGGAATACTAGGTCTAATACTGGGCTAAAAACTATATAGTATGTGCCAAGTGTTTATATACACTTATATTTGTATAAATACCACTGACCTATTTTTCAAAGAATCATTTTTTTTTATTGACAGTGTTGGGAAAAATTAAGCCCTAGCAGCTTACATGGCTGTCTTGTGCCCATTCTAACATGACATTCTTCTATAGCTGAAAACATGCACTCACCACCTAAAGGGTTAATCGTGTAATCACTAACAAACCCATTGCAAACAATCTCTGATAAACAACAGAGTCTGTTTTCCCTTCCTTTCCCTTTCGTGAAGAACTGAGAAAAGTAGGCCTCGATCAACTGTTGGCCTTTTAAGTGAATCCCTCTCACGTCCCTTCAGAGAGCATGGAGGAGGCCAAGAAGCAGCAGGGAAGGGAAGAGGAGCACAATCCAAAGATCAGGACAGGATTAGCACTAATGCGGCCTGCTTTATCTACAGTCACGTGGGCTAACACCTGGGACTGGCTTTCTCTCAGGGTGTTGAAGCAGCCGGCAGGGCTTATCTCACGGCCTCCACATTCAACACCACACACATGCGTGGCATACACAGAGCACCCACATATGCTAACCATCCCAACACACATTCCCCTCACACAAAAGAAATGTAGATCTTCAAATCTCCGATACATAATAGCGCAGTTTGCTGACTTGCACCACTTTGTTTGAGTTATAGCTTAACTCCTATTTCATTTCCCAGAAGCTTTGGGTTGTGTTTCACTTGTTATTAACTTGCTGTGGTTCCTGCAAGCTTTGAGTAAAAGTGTGATTTCCTTCAGTATGTTCTTTTCCAACTCTTTGACTGGCAATGTGTGCTTGCCTTAGGCAGTGTTGGTACAAATGACTGTAATACTCAAATCAGATTTGTTTCTTCGTGTCTTTTTTCCTCAAGGAGAATCACATTCACGTATTTACACAAGCTAGCAGCTTGGGAAGGTTTTCTAAAAAAGCAGTGGAACAAACTGCAATGGGAAAAAGTCAGACATGTATTTAGAAAATGTTTAAGCTACATATTGAACGTGGGTGTCTAGCATCCTGTCTAAATATTGTACTAACCTTGATTTATGTTGGTCACATACAATCCATATGAAATGCACAGAGCTGCTGTGAACAGGCACTGTTTAATCACTTGCTGGATTCATTCATTGATTCTTACAGGAATATTGTACAAAACAGAAACAAAAAGATACGGTGAAGCATGATCACATTTTTGTGGTTTAGATTTGGAATGATTCATCTGTAACATTCTAGATTTGTGATAAAATATTAGATTTGGCTGCTTGTTCAAGCCAAATAGTAACAGTAAGTGAAGGAGAATGACTAAATTTTAACATCATAGCCTGTTGGCGATACATGTTGTAACAAGGTGATTTGTTTATACAGTCACAGTCCTGTGTTGGTGAGAAATCTGATTCTGCACATTTTCCCAGCAAACTGTGTATGTTTACAGCTTTCACAGAATTTGCATAATATGAAAGAGAAACTGAATACACATCACATCATTGAATTGCATTGCACATTGCAGCAGCATCTGATTCCTGTATTTTACAGTGAATCTAGTTTCTCAGTACTAAAAGGTTATGACAGGTAAATCAGAACTCACTTAAACCTTGCTGGTACAGTCCATAAGTGATATTGCTCAGTTTGGACCTACAAAAGTTCCTCATGTGATACAAAGATCACGTGATACATAGATCAGCATCCTGTATTGCTGCATTTGATTAACAGTTAAGCTAATACATTTAGCCCTTCATCAGTAGACTTAACATAGATTTGGTTAAACTATGTCTTTTTATGGTTACTTTTAATACATATTTGTTCACCATAAATTAAATTTAAAGTCCATTTGCAAAAATGAGGCAGACATGGTGATATTTCCATCTAATAGAGATGACTTGCTACCACTAACCAATAACAATTTAGAAACCTTGCGTATTGTCCAACATCAATACAGATCTGATGTTTCTTCTTTAACACTATTAAGCTGCTACTATTCTAAAACTCCTCCAAACACATTACAGCCCCACATAAAGAATAAAAAGATTTGCCCCAGTGTCCAGTCTTGCTTGCCTGATACTGATGCCTAGTATTGAATCAGAGCCATTGCTAAATCCAACTATAAATCTTTTCTACTGGTAAAAACATTTTCACAGCATCGCTGAACTTGATCTTAAGTCTTCAGCTTTTGTATGTGTAATTGTATGGTCTAATCATAGTACACTATGACTTTGTGAACTGCAAAAGGCTGTTTATAGCTTGATATATTTTTGGTGGTTGGTGTAGCATGGTGACTAACACCATGCCACAGCCTAGGGTTCCCCATTCGAGCAAACACGTGTGTCTGTCAAATGCACAAATATAAACATATATTATTCCAGTGGTAATTGTCATCATTGTTTGTCTTAGAAACATTTACTTTACATAGGCTATCATAATGATTCATGCTCATGAGAGGATGTTTGCAAGGGACTACTGCTGCCATAAATATGCCAACAGCTTGTAATAAAAATATTTATAATTATTTATAATAAGCTTTCTATCATCCAGTGGATATCTGAGTAAGACCAGCTCATCCTCAATACATGATTAAGTAGCTAGTATGTATTATATAGACAAACAGAAGTTTGAAGGCTTTTATCTTACATAATATTTCTAAATTTATACTCCAGAGTGAAATGTAATGGTTTCATATTACTTACTGTCATATTATGCTAGCTAGCATCATTTAGAGCTCCCTGTAGTAGTAACAGTACTGCTAGTCTATTTATAGTAACCGGCTTAATACACCAAGACGTGCAATGAGTCCATTATAGAGAGAGACAGAGTCCCCCAATCAGTTTAAAAGCTGCTAATGTTTCCATAGCTGGGTCATATTATACTAATGTGTATATGTCTTTTAATCTAGACAGTTTGTTTAACTAGTATGTTATAGTTTCTGTTTGACAAAAGTGCATAGATGTTGCCTGCACTCTAGCTGTCACCCAGTAAGAACATTGCACTGCAGCTTCTTTCACATAATACAGCCCATGTTACAGATTGAAAGCCATGATGTTAACTATTTTGTTCAGACAGTTTGATTTGTGCTTCTGCAGAGATCACTGAAAGAGGAATTTGATATCATCACACAGTTTGCCGTCCCAAGGTCGGAACAGTCATTTCGCAGTCAGGTCCACTGATCACTGAGGCATACTTCAGTATTGCATTTCCCAGCTCCTGTCTTTTGCCACCATCTACGTCCAAATACCTGCACGCTTGTTAAAATATGGTCTGCATAGGAAAATCAGAAACATCTGACACAAATAAAAGCCCAGGTGCACAGAAAAAAATATGTGAGTCTATTGCTCAGATGATAGACACTTGGAAAAAAATGGGGCTGGCTACAACTGGATCAAGTTAATGTTAGGAGTGCATTTTATGTTGTCTCATCATTGGTCTGTTATATGAAAAATATAAAATTCCTCAAAATGCCCCTAGCCACTAACATCTACTTATAGCTGTTGCATTGTAGTGTTATGTACCCATTTATGTAATCACTAGGTGACATGATTAAGATGGTTTTAAGAAGGCTACCCTAGAAATGGGTGTGCCTTTTCTTTTGTACTGTAGTTGAATTTTTAGTGAACATGGGCTGCTGCTTTTTTCACCTAGTTCTTCAGGGCTTTATGGCCCGAACTATAGGTATGTCTCTAGAAATCTTGATAGGTTCCATGTACAGTGAAGAGTTCATACTCTCACAAAATGGAATGTCCAAACTTATAATTTTCTATGTGTGATGGCAGTTTAAAAGCCTTGTTGATTAAGGCTTGGCAGGAGCTGAATGCATCTCTTCTGAGCATGTTAGAGCATGGAAGGCAGAGAAAACAAACTCTAAAGCCATCAATCTGAACCATGTGCAGGGATCGAAACAAAATGCCAAAGCACTTGAGACGGTCATGTCTCACATGGACCAGGCTAGTTCTGTAGGCCGATTTGGAGGTTTCATCTCTTGATGGAGTTCCCTCTGAGGACAAGCGAAAGCGTGTTGGTGTAAAGAGACAGTTCTCACTGTGTGATCAAGAGAATGCCATCATCAGGTTTGCGAACTAAGCCAGATTGAATCCCAGGTTACGAGAGTTGAGAAGCTCAGATTAATATAGGCTTAGCCTCTAGTGCCTCTTCCTTCCCTAAAATGGGCCACTTCTCATTGACCGAAATTATTGAGTCTTTTGCAGCTCTTAGCATTGCATTTTGGCTGACACAGTGACAAAGGAGGCTGCATATATAAAATGATCATTCTTGCTTTTAAAACCATACTAAGCAATAGTTTTCTTCATCTGCACCATGCAAAGATAAAACTCAAGGTTTATACAGAAAAACAATTCACCTGCTTTACGGGTCTGACATCTGTTCAAATCCTCTGGACCTTTTAAAAAGGCATTCCATAGAGTCCATGCCACATTACAGTACAATGTTCAGGATGGATGACTCAGAGGAAAAAAAAGTAACTGCAGATTCTTCAGGAATTAGGCTCTGGTGGTCCACTAAACGTGTATTTCCTTTCTACAGTAATCAGATTAAACAATATCAGATCTGATTAGCATCTTCTTTGTAGAGATAAAAGGTTTGGTTTGCGTATTATTACACTCATTAAAATCTCCCTAAACTGCATCCTTTCAAATCCAAACCTGAAATTACCACAAACAACTGTACATTTACAGAACTTCAGATTCTTATTTAGTTGGTCTTGAGCTAGACTGGCACACTGGAACCTCCTGGAGCCTGAGCTTTCAGCATTTTTTAACACTTGGGCTATAAGCAGGAGCTTATGCTAACAAAAGGAGATGTGTCCTTACCGAGTGCCCGGCTAAGTCGGACTTATCAGGGTGCCGTTGCTTTGGGTTGACCTCAGGAATAAGGTGAAGAGGGGAAATCCCTCATTTTGTGGTGGGAGCCAGGATTTGGAATGACAGATTGTGCTCCCTCTATGCCTTGTACATCCATGGGAGGGAGAACCTCCTAATTAAGCTAAGCTGGGCTGGACTGGGCTAGACTAGGTTGGGTTTTCTGAGTGGTAGGCACAATTTATTACAGAAACTCCTGCGTCATGGTGACCCAAATTCCAGGTTTTTCCTCAGCGTCTACATCACTTGCATGAGTCAAGATACCCTGGAGGCGGGCTTGGATTTTCCTCATCTTTTGATGTAGTCCATTTGGCAAGTCCAGGACTAGCAGGTTGGAAGTCTTAGGCAGCATGCAGAACTTCCTCTTATGACTGCGTACCACGTAGGTATATGATGATTCCTGTCTGCTTGTCAGCTTTCAGACCTATAAAACACGAATAGGAAAAAGGATCGCATCACAAAGCACACGGGAGATCAACAATGTTTGCCCCTTATAAATTTGCCAGTTTCAGGTTTAAGCCTCACTTACTTCTGTTACTGCATGTCCAAATCCTGACAGCACCTCCTCTCGCATGGTAGACACATTCACAGGACAGGGTCTGAATCTCTGAGAGTTTCTGAATGTGTTTGGAGTTTAAGGACAGGCTGGCTCTGCGTTTGTGTGTGTGTGTGTGTGTGTGTGTGTGTGTGTTTGTGTGCTCCTCCTGGTTGCACTCTTTTTCTCTCCTCCCTGTGTTCAAGGCTCCTCCTCAGAAGGAGCAGTGATCACACACTAGCTCAGATTACCGTTGTTTCACTAATCGCATGTGGCAGGGCCTTGGCACTTCCCCACAATCAAGCAGGACATTGAAGCTGAGACTGGGGGAGGGGGACACCAGGACACACTGACCAGAGATATGTAACACCTTCTTCACTCTGTGTGTCTCTGTCTCACCATCAGAAGTGGACTGCTTCGTGACCTTCAAGTGGCCACTCTCAGACATGTCAGAGAGGCTTTATTGATGATAGAAACTAATAATAATCTAATAACTAATCATCTCAAAATCACTGATTATTGAATGACACCCAGTTATATTAGGACTGATATTAATGTTTCCCATACATTGATTCATTTGTGACAGGCCACCACAATATCAACACTGACAACCACAATATCAACACTGACAACCACATTATCAACACTGACCCTCCTGTTTCCTGCTAGGTTGTGAAGGTTGGCATGTTAACATAGTGGCTAATAGTAGCTATAGGCAGTGGCTCCTGCCCTCAGGTTTCATGTGACTTTTCATTGTTATTGTCCTAACCCCCCATGTCACCCCCAAACCCCCATTGATAAAATGTATTGCTGATCACCACCTCCAGGTGCAATGGTCAACCCCCAAGTTTAACATCATTCGTGGTTGTTCTCTTTCATACTTTTATAAGTTTATTTATTGCTACAGCTTCACAGGCATCCTTAGATCCTCTAACACTGCACTTCTTACAATTCCTTGCACAAGACTATACTCATTGGGTGACTTGTTATTTAGTCCTACAGCTTCCAAACTATGAAATTCTCTGACACTTTTTACCCATCCTTGGGTTAGTGAAATGTGCTATTTTTTTCCAAGCAATGGAAATTGTCATAGGGAAGAACTTTACAAAAGTGGCAGCATTTATAATTTCCAATGTCAGGGACTGACACACTCTTTTAGTCTTCAGAACAACATAAATTTGCTTTCCTTTAAAGATGATGAATGTCTTAGAATTATGTACCATATGTATATTATTGCATTGCACAAATTTGTGAAACTTTATGTGTATTTCAATTTGATATGAAAGATGCTGAGATTTGAGATCCGGGGATTGAACAAGCCACTGAAATAATGAAAACTCACTGTCTTGTTCATGGAACCATTTAGTGATGATACATGTCTTTTGACATGGTACTTTATCATACTAAACTGTCTATCTGAGATAGGTAAAGTGCGGCCAAGAAGGGATGAATTAGTTAAGCAACCATGTGCAGACAGGCTGTACTGTTCAGATGTTTCTCAGAGGGCAAACACTACAGTCATGCAACAGATCAGTTGATGGAGAGGCAGAGCAACTGTCAAATGGACTGTCACAGAACAGAACCACAGTCAGAGGTTCACTCCAATGGAAGATTTTCTTTACAGCAATCCCGGATCCTGTATACTCTCAATAGTTTTCATAAGTTAGCAGCAAACACTAGCAGCACAGTGGAACTACAGCAGAAGAGACAGTTTGTGATTATATATTTACAGCACATCTGAATTAAATGAACTTGTGGATAAAGCATGTAAGTGGATTAACTACAGCTAAATTGGTAAATTTAGGGAATGTTCACAGATAAGGCTAGGAAACAACAGGCTACTCTAAAACAACAGCAGCACATAACATTAACCACAATCAGTCACAACCAGTCTGCTAAATTCCTCTCTCTTCATTTTTATTTTATTCAACATTGTGGGATTAGAAAAAGACGTAAAGTGATTTTTGTGTGGTTTATGGCTAAATTTGAGTTAAATATACAGTAACATTGGGGTGTGTGATTTAGTTGGTTTGAGGACAACTATTTGGAGTATGAAATAATATTACAGAAATGATATTGAAGAGAACTGTTTCTGAGATACATCACTAATGATGTGTATTCCAAGTGCATTTTTAGACTACTAAACAGTGAATAAAAATATAATTTATGAGTAGAGTATATTTGGCCCATAGGAAAAAAAACAAGTTCAGGCCAGCACTTCTCAAAAACTGGATAATACCCAGATAATTCAAAATATTTAAGAAGTATTTAAAAGTAAAAGTAATTTTACTAAACATATATTCTATTACTGTAATATATGAGCAATTAGTTTATTAATATAAGTATAGGTGGCTAACCCCTAATACTTTCTTAATAAACCCAGCATTGAACTTTCCAGTGGTATTGAAACATAGCATTTAATTAATTTTCACTTTTTTTTTGTTGTAATCTCAAGTAATAGTAAGATTGCTCTGGTTACTTGGGGAACCTGTAGGCTGATTGGAGCAGAGAACACATCTTAAATGGAATATGATATATAACATTAGGGGCTCAGTATTATATTTGTTTATAGGGCTCACAATGCTAGAGCGGCATACAACCCCCTAGACAGGTGTCATTGTAATAGATGTTCAGATAGTTATTCACTTCACCTTACAGTGGTTGTGATGTTGTGTATATGCCAGAACAACACAGAGAAAAGGACACAAACTGCTTGACATGATATGGAGTTTATTAAAGACTATTGATGACAGAAGTTGTCCTGCTTGAGAAACTGGATGCACCTCATACAAATGCGGCCGAACGCATAGCCTTCAGATGAATAATAAGGAACGTTATCAGTCACGCTAGAGATTGATCCTCTGGAAGTCATTTCAAAAGTTAAACATCTCACAAGCCGAAGACATAAACCAGAGGAGGAGTTTACTAGTGGGAAAGAGAAAGAGAAATATCAAAAGAATGATGAAGACAGCAAGAAGAAGAGAGAAACATTGTGTGAATATCGGGTGTTAAAAGCAGCTAATGATGAACAGATGGAGAACTTATGGGCAACCCTCCAGCACTGTAATCTGCAGAATAAATAAATACCTGGCTGCAGCATGAGAAGTTTGAGGACAACACAGAAGCAGTGGCCAAGGCTCTTACAACCATTACAGGTCGACAAGGGTCATGGCAGAGTGGGAATAGCGTCCAGTTCTTGTATGTCCCCAGGCACCTTTCCTACTTGTAAGAGAGTGTTTGCTGCTCTCTACACATACAAATGTTATACACTTCTAGCAAGATGATGGTAGCAGAGAGGACAGTAATCATCAATCAACAGTCATAATAATACAATGACAGTAAACAATAGCAATGCAGTTACATGGCATTTCTGAGTGATGAAATTAAAACCAGCCAAAACAGATGAATGTCTAGGTATGTTTGTCTAGATGTTTGTATTTACCAGCATGTGCAGGGCATGTTTATGTACCTACATGTGTGTTTTGTATATACATGTGTTCGCAGAAACTTGCAAAATGGAGAAATTGTATAAAAGCTTTATCTTATGTGTTGCTTTGCCATAGGCTGTCCCTTCACCCCATGAGTGGGCATCAACAAGAAATCCTCCTCATGGTGTGTCCCTGTCTGGATGGACCTGGAAGATCATGCTGTGCTGGGCTCTTTTACAGAGTGGTACAATACATCTATAGTTTAACCAACAGTACACAGAGACTTTACCTTTGTAAAATACATCCTCAGAGTAGTTACAATGCATGCGTGTTCACTTTCACCATAGTTAAATAAATCAGCATGTGGATTAGGAGCTTTCTGTGTCTTACAGTGTTCTCTGTCTCTTTATAAAGCATGAGTCTGAGAGACATTGGAATTGTTTTCCCATTACATCACTAGTTGGTGTGATTTGTAAGTCAACAGTATTAGATGCAAGGCTGGGAACTTCATCAGGTTCAGCAGTCTACAGGTTGGCTCATGGTGTATGTGATGTTTTTGAATTAGCATGGCAGCTATGTGGCCATTTCACATTGTAGGTAGCGATCTCTGTTATGTGCTTGAGCCACGGAATTCCAATCAAAGTTAAATATGGTAGACACATGGCATGAAACTGCAAGACTGAATTTTGTTACACATATGCAAAAGTTGAATGAGGAAACAAAGGCAAAATTGTGCGAAGAGCTATTGAAGACACACTTGATCATTAGTGGATAGCTAGCTACAGTAGCAACAGTAGTTTATATGACAAACATGGTACATGGAAAATAAAAAACTAGTACTCCAGACATGAACAATTTATGAAACACAAGGAAGTAATTGTGCAGAAAAAAGGCTGTTGCTGAATGAAACTGATAATGCAAAAAGTGCTGTTGATGCAGCAACATTGTAAAAAATGGGAAAGTTTAAAGGATTTTTCTTTCCCCCAAGCTGAACCATGATGCAAACCACTGTAGCTTAGAAACTGTGGAAAGGGTGAACTGTTGTGTGATTATAATACAAAATATTACCATGTTTTAACTGAATTGTATTAAAGAATTATGAAGCATATCTATACATGAAAAAAGCAGGTTCCTGGTGAACAGTTATGCTCAATTACCATTGTGCTTTTTGACAACATGCAAATGATGGAAAATCAGCAAACATTTTATTTCGAATTATTTCCATAGCACCGCAATACAAAATGGAAAAGTTTAAAGATAATAATCATCATCATCAAAATGTTTAGTTACATTTACATAGCACCTTTCTTAAATTCCATGTTGCTTTACAAAAATACACACACACACTGTTGCACCTCCTCTACCAAAGCAAACCCTGGGAACCATGTTGACCTCAGCGTGTCGCTCACCTCGCCTTCTCCAGCAACTCTGACGACCATCATCGTCAGTTGCGGAGTCGGTTGCGAATGGTTTGTCTGGAAGTTCTAGTACCCCTAGCATCTCGTAAACGGACCTGCAGCTGTGTGGCAGTTGCATAACAATGTCTGAGTTCATAGATCCTTAGGTACTGGTCATTGTTGCGGTCTGTCACTCGTGGGGCTCCACTCCTGGGTCTGTCATGAACTCTGCCAGTA
>JBBPDA010000041.1:35277783-35298565 GCA_037974385.1 Arnoldichthys spilopterus | reverse complement strand
GAGCAGCGGGCAGCTATCAACAGCGCCCGGGGAGCAGTGTAGCGGGACGGTACCTTGCTCAAGGGTACCTCAGTAGTACCCGGGCCGGGACTCAAACCTGAGACCTTCAGGTCTCAAAGGCAGTGTCCTAACCACTAGGCCACCACTGCCCACTGTGAAAAGGAAAGGCAACATTATAAATTAGTAAATGCTTTACTGTCCCAATTTTTTTTGTTGCAGGTCTGAATGAGAGGAAAGGATGTATATTTAATGAAATACAAGTCAAAGTAAATTTAGAAATCACTACTTTCTTTTATTATTTGCATTTTCCATACCGTCCCAACCTTTTCTGATTTGGGGTTGTAAAATACCTCCAGATGAAACATATGATCACTGTAAAACAAAATCTTGCTCTTTTTATTTCTGAACATTAATGATAAATGGACAAATAGAAATGTCCCAGATTAACCTGGAGTCATTTTTTACATTAACTTCATTACATAAGCATCTGTACCATTAGGTTCATAGATGTTTCATTTCCCTGCAGGACAGACATAAACTACTGCACTAATACATGTACAATATGGTGTATAATATTTACATCCCCCGAAACAGCTCTGTGGTGCACTGTGTGTTCTGGCAACTTTTTAGCATGGTATCATAGTATTAAAATGTTTGCAACAGGAGCCTCTCTTTGAGATAAGACCACAAAGCCTTCAATCCCACTTACATCAATTAGCCTTTGGATTCCTATTACCCTGTCACCAACTCACCAGGCGTCCTTCCTTAGTTTTGGTAGGTACTAACTACTGCACACCTGGAACACTTCACAAGGCCTGCCATTTTGGAGATGCTCTGACTCAGTCGTCTAGCCATTACAATAAGGCTCTTGTCAAAGTGGCTTAGATCCTTACGCTTGGCCATTTTTCCTGCTCTCAACATATCAACTTCAAAAACTAACTGTTCACTTGCTGCTTATTATATAATATCAATGCACACCCCTGAATGGGTACATTAATAAGAAAAGATAATCACTGTTCACCTGTCAGTGGTTGCTCTTATATGCTCTTGTATGTAAACTTGCAATAGCATTTTATCTCTTAAATATACTGCACTGACATGGTAATTTGCTCTTCTTGTAAGATACCAACTGCATTTCATTGTTTAGATATTTGTACTTGTTCAATAACAATTGAATCTAGTCTAATCTAACATCCAGTGAAAAAAAGAGATACAATGTTTTGGTCCAACAGCAACGATAAACAGCATAAACGGCTAAAGCCATTAGCTTAAGATCTGTCTAGGGTACTATAGAGACTAGGGAGCCATTTCAGTTCAGCCATAGAACATTGTGCATTTTTCAAAAGCACTGTTAAAAGTGGGATATGGCACTCACTGGACAACAAATGTGCTCACAAGTGATGATTTACACATAAGTGCTCAGTAATTGCTTTTCTGCTGTGCTGTTAAAAAACTCTGTTGGTTCATTCTTGCATCAAGCAATCAAGCAATGTTTGTAATAAGTTAAGTCTAAAACTTTAAGACCAATCAAGCAATATTTGGAATAAATAACGCTGACATGCTTAATGTTCCGCAGAGTTAAATCTCCCTTCCTCTGTAAAATAAAAAGCCTTTGTTTCAGTCAGTACACATCTGCCACTTCTGTAGTGATGACTGCTATGAGTAATGCTCCTTAACGAACCGAACGCTTCACACTGGTCCTGTTGTTTTGACTGGTCTTTCTAGCCATGAAGTCTTAACTGTAGAACAAAGGCAAATCGTGCTGTAGTGGTGGATATTGTCTCAGCACATTATATCTTTTTATACTGAAGAGAATGAAAAGGATATTATGAACAAAAAATTCTTGCAAAGTGCATAATGTTTCACTGTACCTCGGCCATGCGCTGGTCCTCGTCCATTGGCACAAACTTATCATATAGGCCATGCACCAGCAAGATGGGCACAGTGAGCTCAGCATGGTACACCTCATCTCCCTCTGGCCAATACTGACCACTCATCATGGCCCGCAACACGAACGGAGACACATTAAAGGCATTTCCCTCCTTCAACAGCTGCTTCTCTTTAGCTCCCTGTCTGGCAAACCCAGCCCTGAGAGAAGATAAATGGTAGATGGTAGAGAAGAAGGAAGAGAAATAAGGGAAACATAATGTGCATGTGCAACAGGCCAAGAGAGATACAGAAAACAAGTTAAGAAAAAGAGATGCAGAGAGAAAAACAGAGAAGGTGAAAGAAAAGAGACTGATAAAACTTAATACAGGGTGTAGTGTTTGGAAGAGGCAGGTGACAACAAATAAGCTATTATTAGTCTATCTTAAGTTTAGTGCCCAAGGGATGTGCAACTAATTAAAACTCTAGGCTGAAGCTGATGAGCTTAATTTAGATATATAGTTCATTTAGAACCTGGAAAACTAGCAGCTGGGATTTTGTTTGAAGAAATTCCGCTCAACAGTAAATACTATCCAGTCTGTCTGCACTGTTAATCCCTGTGCATGAGGTGCAATAAGAATAGATGGGTGTGACTTCGTACTTGAGAAAGCTCCAGGCAAGGCAAGGGGACAGGCAATGCAAGACGCAGGAGGGCAGCTGGAAGATTGAACACAGGCTGGGCTCTAGTGCCGTTGGGCCTCCCCCATTAATCATCACCACCTTATGCACCTGCTCAGGGTACTCGTGTGCCAGGAACGTGCAGAAAGATACCCTGGAGCACAAGACAGAAGGGAAAAGGTTATATTGCGCTGCATTTCTTTGAAGGAAGTAAATAACAATTAAAGTCCTCTGAAGAAAACATTAATGGTGAATTAACCAAGATTTGTCCAACTAAATTTAATTAATTTAAATGTCTGCTACAAATACTTTTATTTCACTTATTCAGCTGTATCATGTGAACTGGAGAATCTGATCCAAGATGAGCGATCTTGCTATGACAATTGAAAAATACAGGCTCTTGTGTACATGTTAGCTTACCCATATGAGTGGCCGATGAGGATGTTGCGCTTACGGGCGTATCTCTTGAATATGGCACGCAAGTCCTCAGCTAGAGCGTAAAAGGTGTAGGCTGCTGCTATTTGAGGGGCTGTACTGGCCCCATGCCCCGCCAAGTCTGGGGCGACGACCTCATAGCCCAGTCTGGAGAAGAAGTCCAGCTGGCGGCCCCAGATGTCCAAAGAGCCCCCAACACCATGGATGAAAAACAATGCTACGTCAGAGTGTGTGCCCTTGCAGCTGGTGATGCGGCGCTCTGAGTCGATAAAGACAGTGCGCTTGGGCTTTCGCCTGCGCCGTCTGGGTGGAGGTGCAGGCTTCTGTTGGTCCGAGGCCGGAAGTGGTGGCGCAGGTTTGGGGTCAGGAGAAGAGGGGGCAGTAGAGTAGTCAGCAAGCTCCACCTCCACAGTGCTGCACTGCTCCACATCGCCGTTCTGGCACTGCAGGATCTCTGAGTGCAGTACATCACCCAGGTTCTCAATTACCAGTTGACCATTGCGGTAAACAGTAATTTTGCGCTTGCAAAGGACACTGGCGCCCTGTTCCGGCTGTGGCTCTGAGGCAGCCGGACGCTCGGGAAGAATGTGGCGCACCCGCAGCACACGGCCTGGCTTAACTTCTATGAACTCAAAGCCATCCGCAGGACCAGCATCAGAAGACTCCACGGGCAGGACCACATTGCCAGTCTTGCCGGTCAGACAGCATAGGATACCCTCAGTGATGCTAGTGAGCATAGTGCCTTCTTACCTGCACAGATGGATACAATTTCTAATCAGCCAACACAGCACTGACAATGACATTGCACAGTACACAGCAGATGTTTCAATGCCTTGCCCAGGGAGGAATTCCAGTGGAGTACCATATCCAGTAAATTGAGAAACACTATAATTTTCCTCTCACTTGATAAAAGCATTTGCTATATACATAAACATGTGTTACACCAGTGTTTTCTACTTCTGTCTTTTGTTCTGTACCATTTACATTTACATTTAATCCTTTGGCTGACGCTTTTATCCAAAGCGACTTCCAGAACAGAGGAAACAATCAAGCATTCGCGTTGCAGCTTCAAACACACCTGAACCAAGTAATCAAGACATTAATTCCAGGCACATTTGTTGGAAGCTGGGAAACAGGAAAATGTGGACTGTCTGAGGGACCTCTAGCCTTACATTGGCTTCTTACAGTTGTCCAGTAATGATACAAAGTTTATTATCATTTTAATGGGGGCTTAGTATCCAATACTATTCAGACTCATAATTGGAATTAACTGGAGAGGGATGTTGTGGATGCAATCTCACTACTTATTTCTCTATTTAAAATGTCTTTCAAATAAAAACCAGTTTGTTCCTTTTGTATTCAAGAAGCATGCTCAAAATATCAAACAGTTTTCAAATGAGCTTCATTACATAAATGCCCCAGTCTGTGACCAGGTTGTGAATTAGGTAGCCATGGCATGAAGCTGTTGCTTCACAGGGTGGGCTACTGTTACAAGCACTACAGGCGATGGAATGCAGGCACAGTGAGACACACAAAAGAGCCTGCAAACGATTGCTGATGTGGTGCCTGACAGCTTCTGTTAGTCTGCAGAGCGTAAGCACTTTCACAGGCACAACAAAGCATACAGTGCTTGCAGAAAGGCTTTCAGGGAGCTTCGGGCCCACGCACATCTCCTGAGCTTAGGGCAGATGAGGATTCACATTGAGAAACATTTTGCTGCTGATTTTAACACTGACCACACAACACAAGTTTTATACTGAACATCCACAACCAAATATTGTCAGCAAAGTCAATGTTGACCTCAGATACAATACACATTAGCTAAGCAAAAATGGTAACACTGTGGGCAGCCTGTGGCTTTTCACATCACTGTGTTGTTTGTGGCAGTGAAGACACAGTGATTCACATTCTGATCTAGAGGCTGGTCTAAAAATAGCCAGGACTCTTCCACCATGCTTCTCTTGTGTATTAATAGAAAAGGTGCCCAAAGCACATGACTTCACCAGTGCCAGCCATTCAGATGAATGCTATTTTGGACCCAGGTTTGAGTTTCAATAGAATGTAAAAGCTTGCCAACTCCCTGGTGTCCAGTTATGACTTTCGAGTACCTGCAATTGTCCATAAGAGGCCATATATTGTGTCAGCTGACTAGAATGTAGACAAACAGGCATGAGGTAGACACTCAGACAATACCCCAATCAGAATTCTGCTGAGAAAGTTGTGTCTTAAATGTTTCCTTGTCACATTCAAACTCCATGTTGGCATAGGCTCTAGTGTCCTTTGTGGTGAATTAACCGGTTATAGATTAAGTATCTCATATTGCCCACTTTCTATTACACCATCAATAAAGAATCTATATTTCACAATATCATTTTTTCAGTAATGCAATATTTAACAAAGAAAGTTAAACATTACAAATACAGGGCTCAGGGACTTCGGTTCTGTTGAGTTTTATATATAGTCCTCTGAATGGACCCCAAAAAATGACAACCCCCCAAAAAACATACGCTGCTAATCTATGAGTTTTAACTTAGCAGACAGACAAGTCAGGGGGCAGGGAATTCTTAAAGGAACATATTGGCAAAAAATCTAAATTTCACAAAATATCCAGATGTAGTCAATCAGCAAAGACAGGCCTGGTGTCCAAATTTCACTTCTTTAGTTTACGTCTGGAGCTACAAGGCCAATGTGGCTAAAAAACACAAGAAATCAGTAATCACCCAAACAGCCCAAATTCTTTCTGTAAAATCACGTCACCAAAACGTATCTTAAACTGCATTCAGATCTTCTCAAAGGTCTCACAGACTTCTGGATGTGGTTTAGGACTCTCATTCCTCTAATTTATGACTGCTTTGTGAGAACCAGCCCTGATGTTGTCTGAAAAGGCAGCCTGTAGCACTGACATTTTGTTCATTTTTATAGTTCACTGTATGTTATACTGTACCCTAAAACACATGGAAGGTCTGGATGTGGTTTAAGAGACGTCTTGGTGATTTTTGGTTGTTTTTGTCATTCAGTGTCAGTGTTGGTGGGCAGTAGTAGCCTAGTGGCTAGGGAGCCTAGTGAACAGAGGCTTGCAGGTTAGGGTTAAGTCCCAGACAAGGTACTACTGAGGTTTCCTTGAACAACACTGTTCCCTGGGCACTGTTGATAGCTGCCCACTGCTCCATGTGTGAATGATTTAAATACAAAGGTCACATTCAGTTGGTGTGCACTTTGTGTGATGACAAATGGTCTACAGAAACTGCTTTAGCCAGTCTGATTGAGATTACGTGAAAACACAGCACACTTTGAGACAAGCATGTGAAGATTATCCATACAGTTGCTAATTGCACCATGCTAACTGGTGTACATGTACGTCCATTGCTTGTTTGCTAAATTAGCCTCAAAAGCAGCTCTGTTAAAATATGAAGCAAACCTTAGATGCCTAATATGGCTAATGTACTATATTTGGGCTAATGAGAAACTGAACTTTTACTCTAAGGACAACAGTACATAACGTAATGAGCTCTCTATTGCTCTGCCGCAATGTCGTATCTTTCCTGTTACATAATAATTTTCTGTTATTCATTTCGTTATTGACTGACTGTAGCCCGCATCCACTGCATCGGTGGCCGCAGAGCTGCATTAGTCAGCAGACTGCGGTAGCCTGTCCCCTGTGTGCAAGACTGGACCCAGCCTGACTCCTGTAAGCTGAGAGTGCTGATAGGAGCTGATAGAATATGACAAGCAGCAGACAGATGCAGCAGATGGTTATAGGTCTGACTCGAACAAGGCAGTTTGAACAACACGTAGACAAATGAACTCTTTTCTTGATTGACTTGACTTATAATTTATGTTACCAGTAAAAATGCTGAGAGATGAAGTAGAACTTTACTTTATAACGTGTTAAAACCAGCAGTCAGCAGCACAAATTAGTCAAGAATTCTGGTTGTTTCTTCTTGTACAGAGTTACAATGGTCCCACAAATTATTTGAACATCTGTGCCAAATTTTTAAAATATATGAAATTCATTTACAGATCTATGGCTCAGTATGTACATGCACACCTTCTCCACACTACATTTTTGTCTCTAAAATAAATATCATTTGGTTAAGCATTTTATAAAGTAGTCTAAAGAACATAACCTGAACTAAAACATTAAATAACTAAAAGAATAAAATAATGATAATAATATGAAACATTCTTAAAGGCCCTGTCCTGCCTCCACACCCTGCCTGTTTGGCTTTCTATTCGGGACAGCATAATAACATAGCTCTTGCTGTCTGTAATATTCCCCATCTTTATCTCCTCTATCCACCCTTGTCTCTCTGCTCCTCCCAGCTCCACCTCCATCTCTCTCTGCTTCAGACCACCTCCATTCTTTTTTTCCCTGGTTCATACTGGGGCGCCATACATTATTTACACTAAATGGGAGGTTTTCAGCTGTTAATAATTTATAATTAAGGGATGCTTTGGAAGCTTTTCGAGATAAAGTCAGGGTCTTTCTGGCTTACAGTTGATCAAAATTTGTGAAACTGCTTTCAGCCATGACAGGGGGGCTACGATGGGATAATGGAAAGTCCTTGCTGCTAAAATGTGCTAATACGATAAGATGGATTGATTTTGTGAGATTTGATCTCTCCTCTGTCACTGTGGCATTGAAAATGTCAGTGTGCTTGTGACGCAGGCAAAGAATCCCTTCAAGCATCAATGAAGATTAATTCCCAAATTATGACAGGTTCAATGTTTTTTTTCCCCTGTTGTTAAGACATTATTGGAGAGAACACAGGGGCTACACACAACATGTATGTATAGTGTTTTTTTCTGGAATATGGAATACATGTTTTTAAGTTAGTCACATGCATCTGCTTATGGCAATGGGTTTTAGGCACCCACTTCATGCAAGCAATGTCTGGACAATGTCAGAAATTGAGTATGCAGTGCTATAATATACTATAGCCTTTCAATGACTGTAGACATTGCGGATAATTATCCTAAAGTATGAATAGCTTTACAATCACTTTATAGAAGCTTTATTACAGTGTATGACATACATTATGAGTGCCATATGTGTTCATCTATTTTCATCCTTTATAGTTTAACATTTATAAATAAAGACTTTGTTTTGTGCTTCATGGGAGGACACAGATAACTTCATTACAGTTTAATATCACTAGGACTACAGATAGGCTTTTAGACCTTTAAGGTTTTAAGAGAGAACCACTAAAACAAACCACTGCCTGCAACTACAGTATAAGCACCGATTCTGGTAATAGTGAAGTCTGAATTTACATCACCCTGGGCTGTAGGTATAGAATCACTGCCCTGCATTTTACATGCTGTTATGAATTGCAAATCTCTGCTGGCACAGAAGATTTATGCTGAGGTGTCCATCCCAGCACCCTCACTAAAATCAATACCATAGACAGAGGGTAGGCGAGCTTATGTAACCAAGCTTGTATGACCAGGTTTCAAGAAAGAAAGTGCCTAAATATCTGCCAACATAAAGCCAAACTTACAGTATTACAGAAGCCACATTACTGATCACATATTACTCAAAAAGTGCTGAACTGTTCAGTAACTTATGTTAACTAACCTGGATGTTATTTATTTATCTGTGTGAGGAAATGAAATGCAGGCCCTTGATTGTTCAGGGATTAAAGCTCCAGTCAGGAATTTATTTTCCTATGCTCCATCCACACACGCATTCATTCATGCCAACTAGGGATGCACCAATGTGTGATTTGTAGGCTGATGCCAATATCTAATACTTCTTGTGTATATATCTTTTTTGGCCAAAACAAAAAACTGCAGAAAATGTGACTTCATCTACCTGGAAGTAAATATAAAATATAATCTGAAATTATTGTTTAAGTTCAGTTCCAATATTTTTGTACAAAATTTGACTTTGCTACAGATTCTCATCATGTTGAATGAAATTGTTGGTAATGTCCTGTAAAGCCTGTCCAACTTCACCATAGCTACTAAGAAAGAATGCATTTGTGGGTGGAGGTTAAATAGATCAATTGCAGAATACCACCATAGCCATTCCTCCACAAGATCCAAATGTCCCACAGTAAACATATGCCATGTATGATTTTCACTGCTGTTGCTCTTATTCTTGTTGTTCAAAAGCTACTCTTGTTGCAGTCTTGTCAGGTTTTGACTGGAGTTCTCACAGGAAGCAAAGGGAGGGGGTCTGCAGGAAGGAGGTTGATACCAAGTTGAGGATCAAAAGCAACATTTCAAATGCAACAGCCAGTGGTTTACTGAGAGGAGGAGGAGGGCAAACTGGAGCCTGTGAATTCAGCAGACTAAAGGATTCTCCTCTCCACAGGGAAGCTCATTAAGAGACAGGAGTTATCACATCGATCGATACTGGAGGGTGAGCTGTATGTATAAGGAGAGACTGAAGGGCAGAAAAAAGGAGAGAGAGGCAGCGAAGGAGAAGTGAGGACAGCAGAGACAAAAGGACCGACTCCACAACAAACCCTGAACCTGTCACAAGATATGGCAACAAGATTTCGCAATTATTTTGATTGCTCTAGTTATAAAGACAGTAATGTAAAATCAAATTCTAATGACGACCAAAACTTAGGGATCTAAATTGTCACACTGAATAGTTCAAGCAACATGTATGAATATACACCAAATCAGCCACAACATTAAAACCCATTAGAGGTGAATTAAATAATATTTTCTTATTACATATACACCTGTCAATTGTTGGGATATATTAGGCAGCAAGTGAACGGTCAGATCTTCACTTTGATGTGTTGGAAACAGAAAAATGGGCGAGTTTCACTGACAAGGGCCTTACTGATCTCCAAAGTAGCAAGTCTTGTAAAGTGTTACAGGTGTGCAGTATTTAGTACCTACCACAAGTAATCCAAGGAAGGACAACTGATAAATCTTTGAGCATCTCTTTGGCACCCAATGCCCACTGATATGTGTAGGGAATGAAAGCTAGCCCATCTGGTCTGATCCCACAGAAGAGCTACTTTAGCACAAATTGCTGAGAAAGCGAATGCTGACTCTGATTGAAAGGTGTCCGAACACATAGTTCACCACAGTCAGAAATGTTTTAGCAGCATGATGGAAACTTACTCAATATTAGGCAGGTGCAGATAAGGTTATGGTTGATTGGTGTATGCAGAATGAAAGTACACCCTCCCACAGACAATACATTACAGATTTATAGTAGAAAAGGAATCCTCTCCACTATCAACAGAGAAACTATTTTAAGTTATTTAGTATTTTATGGTGGTTCTACGAAAGAAACCCAGGCCAAGACAAGCAAATGACCTTTAATCTATCAGTAATAGTGCTGAACAATGAATCACTCATATCGAAATTGCAATTTGAAAGAATGTAATTTTAACACTGCAAGGGCTGCAATTGTAATTGCATCCTATATGATCCAAAACTGTCAAGTTTTAATTGGAGGAGTTTAATATTAATAATGAAATCTAATCATGCAGAGTTTGAGAACTGACACTCTGGAACATTATATATAACGCTCAAGCCTCACATCAGAAACAACTGTCTTTTTTGTTTTAAAAAAAATAACAATTTAATGAAAATAATGGCATTTCAATTGCAATGGATACAGTGGTACAACTGGATATTTCCTCCAAATTGTTCAGTCCTAATCAATATGCTTCTGTTTTCTGTTAAATTCAGTTGACGTATTTAGGTCAGCCACTTGCTCAGGATGTGTGTGAGCATGTGAATGAGATCTTACATGGACTGGCCCATATTTTCACCTAGTGGGCTGAGCCTCTGACGTGTCATCCGTTGGTCTGCAATGCAGAATTGGTGTGCAGGCCCACCACAGTAGGATAAGATATAGTAAGAACATCATGTACAGTAGGACTGTAACTAAGCTCTACACCAACAACAGCTGCAACGTCCCTTCTGTAACTGCTGGCGTTTATATGTGACGTGTGTCAATGAATAATGCGGATGCCACTGGCCTGGAGCATCACAAAAAAGACATGTAGTGTGAAGGCAGCAGTGCATCATGCATAATGCAGCAGGCTGTCCTTTATGCAGGTTGGAGGTGCGTGTCAGTGCCAGGGCAACTGTAATAAACATGTCAGTGTTATTGATCGCACAGGCTGCAGAAGTAGCCTGTAAGCAACGCTGGATGCACAGTAAAGACTGCACAGTAGGGCTTGGTTACATTGGCATAACGCATGGTTTACAAAGCATGCACAGCTTCTGAATGAATGTGCAACATCAGCTGCAGCTTACCAGATGTGCTACTGCTCAGGGACGGAGTCTCTGCAGCCTGGGTCTTCGCGTTCTGTAGGAATACAGTGCCACTTCATTCGACCTCAAAAGGAAAAAAATAAACAAATGCCGTTTTTGCTCTACGATCTGCTATCGCAGTTTAAACATGGAGCGCAAGATTGCCTGTGAAACGACTGGCATCGTTTCGTCATCCGAGTCTAGCTTTACGCACTTGCTTAGCCGAGGTCGCTAAAGTGCTAGTTTTCCACCGGCATCTTCTACAACGCGGTCGCATCCCCGCTTGGCAGCTCGCACGGGCGGGTAAACTGGCAACCCAATGCCCTTGTTTTCTGCAGCCGTGACGAGGGCGGGGCCTCGCTGCTGGTTGCCTTCTTGACTGACACGATACCTGACCAATAGGAGGCCTCGCGCCTCTGGGAGCTCTCCAATAGGAAACCCCCAGCCTCTGTGCTGTTGCTATGGTGGAGAGAACCCCCTGGAGCTGTGGTGCACAGCGTGATTGCTCAGGCTGCCTCGAACTGTAGTGCTCGTTTAAAGACCTATGCAGTTTGCCTGATTTAATGAACAACAAGGAAACAAACCAAAGCATTAATTTAACATCTATATACAAAATATGTGATAATGTCACGCCAAATACTATCTAGAGAAAGGAAGGAAAAAGGAAAAGATCTCCAAGTGTTTATTAGATGCAAATGTGCAAATTCATTGCATGGTTTCATTGAACACTTTTTGCTTCTGCCTGTAATGCCATTCCTGTCTTTAACATTAAAATTGTATAAACGTTAGTGTAATATTAGTGTAATACTGAATTCCTTCAGTCTCAGTCTGTACGTTCCACTGTAATAGTAACATAGTATACTACATGGAATGGATGATGCATATACCTCTTGGAAAGGGATCCTCTGGTTGGGCCAGTTTTTGGTCTCAAACACATTTCCTAAACCTGAGAATTAACACGTGAGTAGAACCAGATGTGTTTGAGCAGGGAAATCACCAACCTGTGCTGGACACCGGCCCTCCAGGGCCAGAATTGGGCTCCCCTGCTCTAAGACTATATTTCATCATACTCATTTAACCCTTTTCATACCAGTGTAATTATATGACACAGTAACAGATGCATGGCCTTTTAAGCGCTGCTAGCCAGCAGACCTGGTCAAATATACCACAGAAATCATTGTTGCTACCTCAAGGCAGAAAAATATCCCCCGCTCATCAAATTAAAATGTCCATGAAGTGCTTAGTGAGGCCTGCTCTCAGCTGGATTCCAATGTGGCCATGTGGACAGACTTGGCTCTCAACAGTTGCTCTTCCTTTAGGCCACTATGGGGTCTCCATATGCACAGCTTTGCTCGATGCCAAGGTTGTACCAGTTACCTTTACCTTCTTTATATGCACTGGTGACTATCCGGGCCCAGCCTGCCTCCCCCTGTGGACAAAAGGACAAATTACATTCACCATTATCACAGACACACAAGCATAAACACATTCAGTAATATTGTATGGCCAATATTAGTTAAGTGTAATAAATATTTGTTTTTTTTATGTTCTACATGTCACAGTTATTACCCACCACAGCAAAAGCATAGTGATATTCAATATTTATAATCATACTCATAGCTCAAGTGAAACAAGTGGGCATATTTTATCGTAGGTGCACACATTGACATTTCTCCTATGCAGGGACTACCACATCTTCTTTTCTTACTACCAGGTAGCAGTTTTACAATACAAACAATTTTACAATAAAATTTAACTCTCGATAAATGGGAAATAGTTAAGTGTGTACACAAGCTAAGGATAACATTTATGTGATACCATGCACACACCACTAGAAAGAGGCAGCTAAACTCTGCTCCTTCCAGTCACGAAAACAAAACTTCTTGGAAGCACTTCTATTTTTACAGCCATTTTTTAAGGTATGTTTTGTTGATCTTTCAGAAATAAAGGACATCGTGGCCATTCCTGCCTATAAAGTCACTTGTTTAAAATTGCAAAAGTGCAACATTCAGTGACACAAAGCCCAAACTCCACCTGTAAATATACACCAGCAATGCACCACTCAATTTTTAACACCAGAGAACTGATGAAGATGCAGCAAGGCAACTGCATAAGAACTAACCCAAAATTCTCCCCAGGAGTTCCTCACAATCCAGTATTCCGTGCCAGACTCATCCACACCCCACCCTGCCACAGATATGATATGGTTCATCAGAGAGAGAAAATGAAACTCTGTAAACACTCCTCCTTGATACGCCTCAAGTCCCTTGGTTGCCATTATACCACAGCTGGAATAGAAAAAAGAACAGGTTTTTGGTGTGTGAGTACAGTAATAATAAAAATACAAGGGATTTTATGTGTGTGTGTGTATATATATATATATATATATATATATATATATATATACATACACACAAAATATTACATTGTGATTCTTCTGCTACAAATTATGATTATTATATACCTTGCAAAATATTAAAAACAGAAATGTGGACTTCATGTGGACAGATATCAGTATCACACATGCCTGTATTGTGTCAATGATGTGCTAACAATTAACCAATAGTTTGGTAATGTTTGAAACATTATCCATTATCTTTAGTCACTTACATTTATACATCAAATATACATTAAAACTAAACTGGCTTCCAAGTATTTTTTCTTATAGGACAATGCACAGAAGAAGGCAGTCCCCCTTCCACCTCTTTAAAAGAGTAGCTATATATCTAATGAACATCTGTGGTAAGGCTCTTGCCTGATTGGTCCATTTTTGTAGATCTCAGTTTTCATTTGATCTAGTCCTGAGACTTCCCCATAGTCTCCTACTTTCCACAAAGTGTAATTCTTCACGATAGAACAGGACCCAAAGAAAGAGCAGGTACCACACTGGTTGAATGGATCACATTCTGCACATACACACAAGAGACAACAGGAATAACATCACTGTATGAGCTCATGTTAGAAACTTTTTAATCTTGGGACTTATTATTTAAAAACTTGATTAATAACTTACAAAATATGTGTTATGCAGTTACAAAAAAGGAAGTTCAGAAGACATGCATTTTGACATGCATTTAATACAAAATTTTAATACAATTTTTCAAAATTCTATACTCTAAATGAATGGGTACATTTAGGTTGGTTGTAGAATAACACTGTGTTTGTGCTGATAACAGATATCATGAACTTACTTTGATTTCTGGCCTGATAGTTGTTGCAGGTCTCATCTGGAATTCCGTTCTCATGTGCGTAAGCGTACACACCCAGATGGTCTCCTCCGAAACAAGATCCCGCCCCTCCGCAATCAATCACATTTTGAACTGACAGGTATGCTGATGGCCATGCCCCTTTCCTTTTGATGTTTATACGATCTTAGCAAGAAGGTGACAACAGAAGAATTTCTTTGCTGCATTTAAATACATAATGCACTCTTCTAAAAGTCCAGAAGGCAGAGAAATAACTCACCCTAATAGCACAAATCAGTGAGAGCAAAACACTACAGGTATGCAGAGCAGTCAAAAGCACACTAAGGTAAAAGTCTTATTTCAATGTAATAATGACTTAAGTAGAAGTTAAAATAAAAAGTATCAGGCCAAGAAACTTCCTTCCGAAATGCAGGAAACCATCTTATAGTCATTGTGTTTCAGCATAAAAGGAGGATTCTGTAGGGGCTACTCTAATTTTCGTTTGGTGATTTTCTTTCTTTTTTTTGGGGGGGGGGGTGATTCTTAAAGGAAACCAGAGTGGAATCACCTTAATAAAGACATTGGGAACTAACTATAAGGGACTGAAATGGAGCTGAAAGAAAAAAAAGAATTCTCTTTTTAAAAAATAAATTACAAAAAATAAATAAATAAATAAATAAATATGTACAAGCAAATCATTTCAAAACATTCAGTTCACTGTTCCTTTCTCTAACACAGCCACTACAAAGTGTATTTAACTATGATGGTGAGTTTAGTGAGCTGTTCTGTTTTGAGCAGAAAAATGCTATGAGGTGCATGGGTCTTGTTCTGAACATACCAGCAAGTGCACTGGTGGCCCCCATGGCCCAGCATGAGCCACAGTACTGTGGGATGTGCTGGTTGCGTGTGACGCTCACATAGTTTCTCCCATGGATGTTGCGCCAGTCCCAGGCTGCAGGGAGATCTGCGGCTTTGAGGTACTCATGAGGCCTGGGGTGAGTCCTAATGAAGTCAGACCAATGAGTTGTGAGCCGAGGTTTTTGTATGTACTTATCTGCATTTATATGTTGAAAATATGTATATGATATATCAGTGACAATTAATTATGTTAGAATGTTAAAATACTAATTTTTCTACCTACAGTGATGATTTTTCCTATCAGTAGTATTGGCAGTCATATTATTATTATTATTGGTTTGCATCAATAGCAATAATAATAGTAGTAGCATCAATTCGCTATTAGTAGTAATACCATCTGTAATAACAGCAGTAGGTCTAATAATAGTAGCGGCATCCAGTAATAGTCTTTATAAAGTGCTTTACATCTGAGAATAAAATCAGAAAAGAAATACAGGCAACTAAACCAAGTAAGCAGTTAGAGTGTGTATATAAGTGTAAATAAGATGATGGCATTTAACAGGCAAACATACAAATTAGAATACAATTTAAGATTCATGCATAAGACTGAATCTTATGCATGAATCATAAACTTACAAATTAGGAAAAAACTTAAAATTAGGAAGAGAAAAAAGGAATATATAATTAATTAAAAAATAAGCAATAAAAGCTTTTTATAAAAGTAAAGTGATTCAGCATTTCTAATTCTTGTTGGTGGTGCATTCTATAGTTTGGGTGCATATTGACTGAAAGCTGGCTTCCCACTATATTTGTTTTTAACTCTTGGTATGTAGAGAATCATAAAATCAGAGGATCTAAGAGCCCTGGGTGGTATAGACAGAGATCAGTGATGTAAGTTGGTGCAAAGCTATTAAGTGCTTATTGAGAATTTGAAAATGTATTCTAAAAGACACAGGTGACCAGTGGAGTTCATACAAAAGTGGTGTGACATGATCTGATTACTTCCATACGTGTTCTAGCTGCTGCGATTTGAATAATCTGTAACTTGTTGACAGTGTTATTTTGTAGGCCGGTGTTACATCATATTTGGGCGCTCGGTCAGATACTGATCTGCAGAACAGTTGTCAGTTGTCACAAAACAGTATGTACGGATTTTTAAAACATTTTTAATCAGAGTATTTTAGAGATGCTACATCTTAAAAACTTCGTCATTAGTGTAATTATTCGCCTGTTGTGCGATACCTTTATCTGTATTATAGCTGTTCGTCGCCTGAACTTTAGCATTATTGTTTACTAAGCTTACCTTATAAACGAAGGTCTGTCGCTCTTAACCTGCTTGTAACATGAATCTCTAACAGCACTGAATTCCTGAGATTGTGCAAAAACGCACAAAACACATGACAGGCAAATCAGAAACGTGCTGACAGGCGCCATGCTGTATTTGTTTTGGTGCAGCAGCGCTTTGGCGACGGCGGAGTGGTCTTCTAGCGCCCCCTATGGTATCGGGGTAGAATCGCTCCACATTGAGCAGACAGATGTGCAGCATTTTTTTTCTGTAAATCTATAG
Organism: Arnoldichthys spilopterus; assembly: GCA_037974385.1. Lineage (NCBI taxonomy): Eukaryota > Metazoa > Chordata > Actinopteri > Characiformes > Lepidarchidae > Arnoldichthys > Arnoldichthys spilopterus. The sequence goes on along the minus strand of JBBPDA010000041.1, from coordinate 35,281,741 downwards.
ACCACAAAAGCACTAAAAAACACAATGAAGCGCTGAACAACTAATGAGAACTAACGAGACTAATGAGAATTTGTTACTGCTTTTTTTTCTAATACTGTTATACCTCTGAAAATACTTTTGTGAAGAAAATGTGGGATAGACGTAGCTAATACAAACACTGTCCCAATAAGTGGCTCTTCTTTCCTCTCTACACAGTATGGTAAAAAAAAAAACAGAAAAAAGTTAAACAGCAGACTGTATATAAGCTTTTCACCGCTAGAGGGCGCCCGTGATCTACTACTCCTGAGCGTATGTGACCAGCACTCTGTCACTATTGAAGCTGCTGTACAGTTTCTAAGGCTGGGAGGCTGGTTAAGGGAATCAGTGGATCAGTAGACCTATATGTACTATAGTGGTGAAGGGTTTTGTAATACTAGCAGGAGTAGCAGTAAGGCAGAGCAAGGCATGGCAATTTATATAGCACATTGTCATACACAGAGGTCATTCAGTGTGCTTTACCGCAATCATTAGGTAAATAAGCAAAAATAAGCAAAAAACAAGGAATGAAATAAGAAAAATGCATGATTAAAGTAAAATCTAAAATCAAATATAAAATAAATAAGTAAAATAAAATTTAAATAAAAGGCTGTAGAAAATAAGGCGGTTTTAAGCTTCTTTTCGAAGCTGGCAACAGTTGGAGCAAATCTGATCTCCATGATGACCTGGTTCCAGCAGTGGGCAGCATAATGACTAAAGACCATTTCACCCTGTTTGCTTACAACCGTTCGCATCACTACCTGACTGTCTCCTGCTGATCTAAGAGGTCCAGGATGGTATTTATCAAACATTTCTAATACAAAAGTAAAAGTAGTAGTAGCAGTTTTCATTTTTTTTTATTATAGTAGTAATAGCAGCAGTAATTGTAGTGTTCCTTGTATTTTATAACAGTAGTAGTAGAAACAGCATCAATATTAGAAGTAGTGATAACGGTAGCAATAGTAGTATTGGCATCAACGTTGACTGCCAATTCTTCAGCCAATCACTGACTTTTTATATTATTTTTGTTGTAAAGTATTCTGTGTGCACTAAATACTTTAGTACATCAAAGCCATTATAGGATGTATCGTGTTTGTTGACCATACTTTTACATAATTAAATTGTTCTCAATAGTTTAACAGCCTCAGATCATTACTTCTCTTTTTGTCCAGTCAGCAGAGTGCTTCGCGTTGAGATTGCCATATGATCCAATTAGATGCAGCACACTTCCCCTTAAATGCAACCCATCACAATTTGCTTGTCAAATGAGGCAGGTATCTTAACATAATCAGAGTAATTTTACTGATCAGTGGTAAAATGCACTCTTATGCTAAAAGCTCATGAGCAACTAAATAGAAATTAAGGGTGGCATTTGACTAGGGAGGGTACGTATGTCTGTTTATCAAAGAATAATTGCAGAAAATTGGATTGGGCACTTAGGGAGCTAGGATGAAAGGGGCATTACGTAAAACTGCTCAGCCTGATTCCAATAGGAGATACAAAGAACTATTGGATTTTTTTATTTGGTTACTTATATGTTTTTTTTTTCCGTTGTCAATTGTGTTTGATATATGTACATCTATACTGTAAGTACACTTTGTAGATTCCACAAAAATAAAAAATAACCATAAATTCAACTGTGATGCTGTAAAATTCATTTACTTTCCTGAAATACGTCATGGAAAATGAACTCTTGCCACGTCTTGACTGAGCTGCCTTTGTCTAATTTAGTTATGGATCTCATAAATAAAATTTTCCCCAATTAAATTGTTTTTCCTAATTGATTAGGACATTTCTTATAACTGAGATCATTGTTCTCAGAACAATTAACAAAGCCATTAACAGAAATTTCTCAAACAAAGTTAAAGTTAAAACAAGGTTAACTGCAAAACTATACATGCTTTTCTCATAACACATTTCAAACTAATAATATAAGGATATTTCGCTTGGGGTAAGATCGCATATTTGTAGCTTCATCAGGATGTCCAGTTGTCTCCAGTTTACATTAAAAGTGAACTAAATAAGCTTGGCACAGTTTTTCACCAGCAGCTTGCTCATGACCAACATTATGAACAAAGAATACAACAGATCACCAGATCTCTGTAACCTACCACTCAGACTAAGTGGCTTTGGCTGGTTTTGTCATTATATCCATAATTTCTGTTCAAAGGGGTAGTTATCTGAGATCCTTGGTTTCCTTCTGCCCCATTGTAGCATTTTTAATGACCCCCTGATCAGACACAACATTAAAGGCAATGACACCTGTAAACAGGTGGGATATATTTGGCAGAATGTGAACAGTCAGTTTTTAAGGTTGATGTGTTTGAAGCAGGAAAATGTACAAGTGTAATGAGCAACTTTGACAATGACATTTTGTGACAGATTGTGATGGCTAGAAGCCCGGGTCAGAGCACCTCCAATATAGCAGGTCCTGTGGAGTGTTCCAGGTATGCAGTAGTTAGTACCTACCAAAGCACAACTGGGTAACTGCCGACAGGTTCATGGGCACCCAAGGTTCTTGATATACAAGGGGACGCGAGGGCTAGCCTATCTGGTCCAATCCTACACAAAAGCTACTATAGCACAAATTGCTGAACCTGCTATGTCAGAACATACAGTGCTACTCAGCTTTCTCTGTAAGGAGCTGTGTAGCTGTCAGAATGCCCATGCTGGGCCTTGTCCACTGCTGAAAGCACCTACAGTAGGCATGTGAGCATTAGAACTGGACAATGGAGCAATGGAAAAAGGTCACCTGATCTGATGAATGATGTTTTCTTTAACATCATGTGGATGTCTAGGTGCATGTGTGTCATTTACTCAGAGAAGAGATGGCAGTAGGATGCACTATAAGAGGAAGGCAAGCTGGTGGAGGCAGCATGGTGCTCTGGGCAGTATTGTAACCTTGGAAACATTGGGTCCTGGCATTCATGTAGATGTTACTTTGACACATACCACTAGGGTAGTATTTGTGCCTGATCCTGCTGGGACATTCCAGTTTAAGACTGGCAGCTTTTTGATTGAACCCCTGGTTTGTCACTATCAAAATCTGTAAATACATTGTGTAATATTTAATGTTGTCTGTTCTGTCACTTTTTTAGTTCATATTGGCTACTTCTAAATCACTTATTTGCCTATTTCTGATGTTTTTTTCAATCTAAAGTAAAAGAAATAGTGTGAGAAGAGTGAAAGACAAAGACTCACCCTCATCCAAAGACTCCTGAAGGGCAGTGGTGGCCTAGTGGTTAGGACCTTGTCCTTGTGAACTGAAAGGTTGCAGGTTCAAGTCCCGGGCCTGGGCAACACTGCTCCCTGGCCGCTTTTGGTAGCTGCCTGTTGCTCTATGTGTACATGTGTGATGAGTTAAATGCAGAGTTTACATTTTGTTGCAGTGCTTCAGTGTGTTCACAATGACAATAGTCACTTTTACTGAAGTGTGTGCAGTTTTGTACACATCACATGATCTGATGCAAAGATCTGCAAATTTGTTGAAAATCTTTAAACCAGCAGGTCAGTGGGGCCCTAAGCATGACAAAGTCATATCAAAAGGTCAACAGGACAAAGCTGTTTGTTTGTGCCATGCTATAACAGTACTAAAACAGAGTAGAGGAAAAAGACAGAAATGCAGAACTGCTTGCTTTTCATGACTGTAAATGTAACTTTTAGCCCTAATTCCTCTATTGCAACAATCCACAGACAGAAAGCAAAAAAACGGCAGAGAAGGCAATTAGTGTTGCCAAATATTTTCTGTGTAAAGTAGCTAAATCATGGAATGAATCCAAAAAGGCTCCCTACTTTCTATATAGATTCAAGAGGTTTATTTGTCACGTACATAGTTATACAAGTACAACATGTAGTGAAATGTACCATGATCGTTCCTGAGACTGTGCATTTTTATATATAAATAATAAGGTTAAAAAGAAATTTAGAAGTAAAAATTATTACA